>CM029388.1:17120613-17630613 GCA_017165825.1 Hepsetus odoe | reverse complement strand
CACCTAGTGCAGCTTCTCCACATGTAGATGTAGATATGTGGATTGCACTAAACTCTGCTTTACATAGTCAGCTTGTCTCATTATATTGTCGATGCTTAATGCCCATCAACTTCATTCATTTTCAGGAGCCTGACAGTAAAAAGGCCAACATCGTTTGAGGTGAGGTTTGAAAAACATAAGCAAAACAATGTCAGAATATACTTTGCGGTGTTTGTACTGGTGTGTTTTTGGTGTCACGTAGTGGGGAATGAGGAAAAGTGGAATTTTCAGTCCTCCACCAGCCTCAACTACTGCATCACTTCCTCCCATGAGCTCATTCAATGATGAGCACGAGGTCAGAGACCAGACTCTGAGGCCCAGCGTAACCCTGCGGCCTGATGCCGCACCACGGCCCAGCTCAGGTAACAAGGATGAGAAATAAAGGTTTTGTTTTTTGTATAGCGTAAAAAAATTAATAAAAGGAATAACAGAGGTTAATATGAGTTCATAAGAAGTTAATATCTTAGAAGACAGGACTTTCTTTCTGAAAAACAAGAAGAACAAGATTTTTGGGTAAATTGCAGGAAAAAAACTAAACAAAAAATGTGGAGTGGAGAAGGAACTTAAAATGAAATGAATAGTAACTTACAAGTAGGAATAATAAATACTGCAAGTAAAAAAAATAATAAAAGTAACACAAATAACAGGTATAGGGTGAAATAAACAAATACAAGCTCAGCAAACATTACATTAAAAGTCAAAATTGTTTCAGTCTTTGGCGGCAGAAGTCTGAAAAGACGATGAGTAAAAAGTAGTGCTGCGTTTTGTGTTTTGAATTTATGGTCCTTTATGATACCTATATATAAAACATCACCTCAGTCTAACACGGGAGGAATGGTTGTTTAAACAAGAGCGAGTAGCAGTTAAACTTGTATACAAGTGAGGCTGTGCAACACAGCTGGCTTGTTTTCAGTTTATCGATGACTGGATATACAATATGGGAGAACATGATGCCCAGGGACATGCAATGCCTAGGAGAACCAAAAAACATGAACATGTTTAACATTTTTTGAATTGGCAGTTAATATAAAACTTGGGAGTATTTGATTAGCCTTGAAACTGTTTACGCACCAGACTCTGGGCTTGATGTATGTATGTATGTATGTATACATACTGGCTTTTTCAGTGAAATCACTTTCTACTTGGACAGAATTCACAGAACTGCAAAAGCTGTTATTCTAAGTGATGCTCTAGTCGAAATAACCATAGTTATTTCAAAGTGGGAAAAAAAATGTACCAGTCCAGGAGCAGTGGTTGTCCTCACTCATAGATTATCTTTTTGAAGTCAGAGATTTTAGTTGAGTAACATCCCTAAACACATGCATCTTTATCTAGATTTTTTAACCACATTGTGTCTGTTCATAAGTGGGATGTAGTGACATGTTAAGGCACAGAGTAAAATCAGCATTATGTGGACTAAAAATCCAACACCACAGCTTCACAAGCTCTACAGCATTTTTGATGTTTTTGGAAAAACTGTTCTTACGACTGATGTTAATTGTTCTGCAGTGCTGATCAGGTGCTCAGCCAGTCAGGATGTGCGGCAGTGGTGGAGTGATCCATGTGTTCCTGAGGATGGTGATGCACAGGATGAACAAAAAACCCTCACAAGAACTATCACCAAGGACACGGCTCTCTCTCCAGAGTGGAGCACCATGAGGATGAAAGCAGAGGATTCGGTCAGATTTATAATCTTTCTCTTCAAGCATCTGATGTGCTTGTAGACATCCATCCTCACATTTAAGCACTGAGCAGCTTTTCAAGGGGAAATATTACCCTGTGCAGTGTTTGGACATGAACGCAGTTCTGTCTCCATTGTTTAGCACTTTTGAGATGAGAAGAAAAATGACAATAAGTTCAGAATCACACTTAATTGTGGATTTTACATCTATTCTGGTTAAGGTGTGTAAGTTATAACAGTACTTGGTCCATTATAAAATACAGTTTTTAGGGACTTTAACATGCACTGCGTATTAAAAGTTCCAAGCGTCTATAAAGAATTTTTTTTAAATGTGCAACACTTTTCTTTTCTTGCAAAAATGAGATATTGGTGAATTATGGAAAACAGATTTTTTTCAGTCTTCTTATTACTTGCTGGGTGCAATCCTGTGTGATCATCGAAATATTTTACAGAGACGACCACTAAACATATGAGAATGAAGCATTAGAGATCATTTGAACTTTTAACCCCCCCCCCCCCCCCTTTTTTTTTTTTTAACTAAATTTCCCTGAAAACTGTGACTGACTACCAAAAATTCCACATTAACGGTGTTGTTTTATTTTTAACCTTTAATCTGTAGAGAGCTGATTCTCATGGACTCCCTCCCACCCCCCAAGTCCATGTAAGTGTTTTCCCACCTAATTGCATGACCTCTCTCAAATCACTTTCTGTTTTATACCCTTAATAAATTAACACCTACAGTTTAAGCAGAGGATCGTCTTTAAATGTGTTCAAGCAGAAAGATTATTCCTGTTTCCTAATAACTAATACACTGCAACTGAAAGCTAAACAATGAAGACCAGCTGTAAGCTTTAAGCTACGAAAAGTGATAACAGAAATATTGCAACTCTCTACATCATGTAGGTAGAAAATGTTGAGCAGTTCAATACTCAGACCATAGATTTGTTTAATTTTAGTGGACACAAATTTTACATTCCCTTTGCCAAACAGCATACCTTTCAGATGTCTAATTGAATTATATTTGCACACGAATCTCTCAGAAGAATCTAAATGTGTGTCCTGTTGTGCAGATGGGGGCATGTTTCTCCAAAGTCTTTAATGGCTGCCCACTTAAACTCCATTGTGCCGTGACGTGGGTTTTTCCAAAGACCAGAGGTGAGTATTCACTCACTTTGATCAACACACTGTATAGCCGTGCACTACACACGGATTATCCTCATTAAAAACCAAGCTGATCATTGTGGTCACCATCATTGTAGACGGTAGGATTCTAAAAAGGTTTTGGCTTGGAGATGAGGTTCGATGGAGATTCAGAACTGATTCAGAAACTTTCCATGTTGAGATTTATTTATCTCTTAGAGTTTTTATGCTTACATCTCAGCTACAAAAATGGTTCTAAAGAGAACTGTCCCATGGCTTTTCCCATGACATTACATCAAAGAATAATCCAAAGAGTGGCTCTTAAATGGCATCACTCCAAAGGATTATCATACATGATTCGTTAATCACATCACTTAAAGGAAAAAAAAAAAAACTTTATGTAGGTGCATGAGCTTGTACCATACATAAATATTGTATTATGATATCTTGCTCTAGATCAGTACCTGATTTTGGGGGCTGAGGAGGGCATCTACACACTCAACTTGAATGAACTTCATGAGGACACTTTGGAAAAGGTTCTTACTGCTCTTTAGTGCCATTCTCACAAATAATACTGTAATAACATTAATATTTTATCCTCCTGCCAGGTAGAACTATATGTCTTTCTAAGTTATTTTTCTATTATGAAATGTGCGGTGATGTAGCAATGAATCCCAGCCTCTAAATGATGAATCTTTCTCCTTTTCTCAGCTGCTTCCACAGAGATGCACCTGGCTGTACGTCATGAACAATGTCCTCATGTCTGTGTCTGGTGTGTTAATATTTTTCCACTGGTTCCAGAATGTTCCTGATATTATGAGGAATATAGATCATACACTCCATAACATGCATCTAACTGTGTTTCATAGGGAAGTCATCTCAACTCTACTCTCACAACCTACCAGCTCTGTTTGAGCAGCGTTTGCACTTACAGAGGAAGCAGGGCCACTTATCTCTCAGCACCACCCGCTTCACTGAGAGGATCATCCACAGGTAACACTTTTTCAATATTATGTCAATATTATGTGGAGAAATATTGTGTTCAGTAAGCTAATCGGTTTGATTAGAGTTATATGTTATTGAGATGAATAACGTCTAGGGGACACTTTGAGCTCAATAGAATAAACTCTTAAGAAATTAGGCATATGAGAGCATACAGCAATACTTAGTGCAATATTTTCCCAAATATTAATTCCATACTACATACCATATGGTGCAGATAAAGCCAAATAATAATCATTAAAATACCATCAAAAATACTGTTTGTATTCCAAATAATTAAGGTGATTATATTAAAAGACATAATAACTATTTTAATTCATTGAAGTGGTCTGTAATAGAAGCAAATGTCATAGTTCAAATATCAAACTGTGGCCTCATGGTTCGAGAAGAGGTGCTTGCAACTGAAAGCTTGATGGTTAATTTCCTAGAAAGCGAATGGGTAAATGCTTTTCCTCTCCCACATCTCTCTCCTATAGTACCCTTGGACAATGCACTTAATTTTTTAATTCAGTCATTTCTTCTGGGCATAATTATGCAACTGTTTCTTCTTCTTTCGGCTGCTCCTGTTAGAGGTCGCCACAGGGAATCATCCATTTCTTCCTGTTCTCAGCATTTTCCTTTTTCACGCTGACCACCTGCTTGCCCTCTTTTACCACATCCGTAAACCTCTTCTTTTACCCTTTCTTTTCCTCTTGGCTGGCAGCGCAGTCCTCAACATCAGTCTCCAAATTGTCTAGGATGGGTTAAACGCAGAGGTTACATTCACTTCATACTGTTCACAGCGTGTGTACGGACGATCAAAGGTAGTTAAAGCTAAAATATGTCAAGTCCTTTCATATGATAAGTAACAAGCAGAAGGCAGTGAATTACAGTATGTAATGAATGATCAGGCTCTCTGTTTGTTAGAGTGCTAAAACGGTATAGTAATCACTCGTATGAGACACTGAAAGATTAGGCTGAACTCACTTCCAGATTCCTGTAAAAAGGAGATTTTGAGGGAATATGCCAGATTGTTTGTTATTTATTTATTTATTTATTTATTTATTTATTTAAAGGAAATTTGCTATGTCACTGAAGATCCCGGACACGAAAGGTTGCCAAAAATGCAGTGTTGGTAAGGGACTTTGACCGCCTCTCTTTTGTACTTTTGTTTTACAGCCTGCTCAAATTGCAGCTTCAATAACAAGACTTTCCCTGTGACACTTTATTTTCTTTGCCACCAGCTCGCAACCCTTACACCGACAGCACGTTCCTGTGTGCAGCTGCTCCCTCTGGGCTAGTGCTGCTCCTGTGGTACGAACCCCTGCAGAAATTCATGCACCTTAAGGTGAGCCCATAAGCAGCTCCGCTAAACTTGCAGTGAATAAACACACAGGATTCGTTTCCTTCACTGAACATTACAGTTTTGCTTGCTTGGATAGCTTGCCTAGTATGGTGCCATCCTAGTCTGGGTTGCTCTAAAAGCATCTGCTTAAAGAAAAAGGATAAAACAGTTGCTTAATCTCAAGTCTGTTTTAAAAATCATGTGCCATGGTCACACAGTGTGTAGCACACCAACATCTTAGTACTCATTCAAAACTAATCCACTGTGCATCCACTGTTTCAAATCTCATCCATGTAGCACATAGCTGTGAACCTGCCTGACCCTCTGGTCATCTTTGAACTGCTGGTTTTGGTGACGGACGAGCTTCCTCAGCTTTGTGTTGGGGTGAGGGAATGCAGGCCCGGAAGTACTGAACCTCAGACAGAGCAACAGTTGAAGTTTGAAATCATCCAGTTGAACGGGGCCCCAAATTCCTTGCCAGGTAGGTCTAAAATACGGTGGGGCACCATGACCAACAATAAGCCAAGCTTTATTTGAATCACAATAATTATTGTGTGTGTGTGTGTGTGTGTGTAGACAGTGAATCTATAAGAGCAGTGCAGGTAACACAGCTGGACAGAGATACAGTTCTGATTGCACTAGAAAGTGAGTACATGAATGAACTTGGTTCTTAAGTTATTTCCTGATGAATAAAATGCATTTTATCGGTACTGTAATGTGTAAAAGTAAAAATGGAGATTGGTTTGCACATTTGAATTGAAATTCAGAGCATGAAATACTCTGAGTGGTGTTACAGTATTTTCTACTGTCGTGAAATCCTGTCTTTATAGAAACAGTGAAGATTGTGAATCTGCAGGGCATCCCGAGTAAGGAGTTAGCCTCGGAGCTGGACTTTAACTTCCCTATTGAGACATTAGGTAAGATTTCAAGCCCAACAGTGAATAATCATGGTATTTCCAGATTTAGCGGAAAAGAAATTCAGTCAACATGTCTTGTTGTTTCAGTTTGTTTACAGGATAGTGTTTTAGCTTTCTGGAAACACGGTCTTAAGGGACGCAGCCTGCATGACAGTGAGGTATTTCAGTTTTTTTCCTCACTGCGGTTCATTGGAGAGTGAAGGGAGAGGGACCGAACCTGTGTTCCTTTAACTGTTTTCATCTCAACAAGATATTAGTGGGTTTTAAGAAAACCATCAGAAGTGTTTCTCAAGGTCCATCATCAGCACCTGATGCTGATGCAGATGGTCGAAATAAGCCTCACATGTTCAAAACACCAGAAGAAAACTATCATCCATCCAAACGATTTCTAGGAAAAATCAGCAGCAAAGTACAAATGTCTGCCCATTTCGGAAATGCGTTTGCAGGTTTATCCTCTGACAGGATGCAGCACATCAGTAAAGCCTCCCAAGTAAACGTGGGCATTTAAATTGGGTTTAAAGCTTCATTTTTTTTTTCCACTTGGCACCATGAAACAGTGTTAAACAGTGGGCTTTAGTAGAGAATGAGCGAGAGCAGAGAGGGTTTCAACCCAATAAATGCAGAGAAAAACATATTAATATATCTTAATATATATTTTTTTGCAGAGTGACGAATGTAGCTTTGTACAGTTCATGTATTTAAACTGTAAACCCTTTTAAATGTGTCCACTGAAGTACATTAGAAATGACATTTAATTTTACATTATTGTTTTGAACATTGAAATCAAGTCTAAGGACTAAGTTGGAGGTCTTCTTTCTCTAAAGTGATAAATACCTCAGTGCTTAAAGTATGATATGTATGTTTTGACTTCATCATTGTGTTTCACAGATAACACAAGAAATCACAGATGAAACTAGAGTGTTTCAGGTGTTGGGCACGAACAGGTAATGTGGGATTGATTCTGTGAGCAGTCCTTCTGTTTCTCCTGTTTTTCCTTTTTATGGCTACATCAGTTTAGGCAGATTTTGTTAAACCTATTTTGCAGAGACATCATTCTACAGAGCACCCCGACAGACAACCCTTCAGCCACCAGCAACCTATATATTCTGACTGGTCACGAGAGCAGCTACTGACAGAAGCAACCAATGAGTAAATAATTCTGAGAGCGAGGGATAAACGCACCTCGGCTGGCCATCTTTTATCCAGGAGAAATTAAGAGCCTATAAATAAACTTCGGTGGACATGAAACCCCATCAGGGTCTGCAAACAGTAATCAGTGTTCTATTTCCTTTGGTCAATTAATCTAAAGCTAAAACCGTGTGAGAAACAGGATGCAAGAAGGAGTTCACTGGTACAAGTTAGGGGACACTCTAAAGAAAAGACTTTTGCTCTGAGTGTCACCCACTGCTACTCTCTACTCTCTGATTGCCCACAAGGAATGGTAATATGTTTTTCTCCGTTATTAACTGTACACAACCCCTGGCAAAAATGGTGGAATTGCCACATTGGCTGGATGTTCTCCCAGCTCTTTATTAACTAATAAACTCATGACAGATATGACATTATCCTATTGTCTAATAGTTGGAAAGCTGGCTTTGTGAAACACCATGAACAAATAATTTATTTTAAAATCTTACACAGAATTCTTTGAATCAACGGTGTATTGTATTGTGGTGATTCCATGATTTTTGCCGCCATTAAATAATAAAACGTCTCTTTTAGTGTTACGTTCTGGGTGTTATCAAGATCCTACATAATGATTTTTATTTAAGGATTCTTCTTCTGTAAAACATCTCAGCACTGGCAAATACAAAATACATTTGAGGGAATGTTTAAACTGCTCTCTGTGCACTCGCAATCATTTACATTTCAGGTGATATTCACTCTGATCTACAGTATTTTAAAGAGCGACAACCATGATTCCATGACTGGCCCGTACAAAAGCAGCTGCCATTTTTCAGGTGTAATAATCTGTGTGACCATGGGTTATAAAAGATTTGTTTCCATGACAGCGAGAGAACCAGACTGCCTGTAATTCCAGATGATACAATGGAAATTATTGTTATGGAAATTATATTTATTCTTTTAGAGAAGTTACAGTTCTGTGCAAAAGTTTTAGGCAGGTGTGAAAAAATGCTGTAAACAAAGAATGCTTTCAGAAATATAAATAATGATTGTTTATTTTTATCAATTTACAAAATGCAAAGTGAGCGAACAAAAGAAAAATCTAAATCAAATCAATATTTGGTGTTACTACCGTTTGCCTTCAAACCAGCATCAGTTCTTCTAGGTACACTTGCACAAAGTCAGATTCTGTAGGATTATAGTCGGTGTCTGATCAACCAGTTTTACCAAACAGGTACTGATGATCATCAGTGTCACACGGAGGTTGAAACACAGTCATGTTTGGAACAACCTACCAGCCGAGTTCCTTCAACAACTGTGTGCAAGTGTACCTAGAAGAATTGATGCTGTTTTGAAGGCAAAGGGTGGTCACACCAAATATTGATTTGATTTAGATTCTCTTTTGTTCATTCACTGCATTTTGGTTGATTGATGAAAATAAATGATGAACACTTCCATTTCTGAAAGTGTTCTTTGTTTACAGCATTTTTTCCACACCTGCCTAAAACTTTTGCACAGTACTGTACATGGCATGCCAGAATTGGAAGATAATTTAGGCATCAGTGTTGAAAAAGCTACCTTTTATTTTATGATGCTCTGTTATGTATTCAAGTAGAAGACGTTCAAAACCATCGCATGCTCTGTGTCGTCTACACGAGTACACTTTTCATAAGATGTTTTATTTGTAGTCTGCTTTGCTCGTTAAGTAAAGAATCACATTTTTGGTAAGACTTGATATATATTTATTTAAATAACTTTATAAACCATCCTATCCAGCCTGTTTAATAGTCATATGTTGTATGTTGTTTTAGTTTTTCTCCCTTAATTTCAGTATTTATTTTCAAATATAAGCAGAAATATAAATATAGTCATTCTCATAATTGAGAAGATAACAGGTTAAACCCTTGTGAGCAGAGATAATCAGTTATGATGATGATTTTTTATTTTTTTTTGTACTATTGCATAAAAGCAGGGTTGACATTAGGGAAACAGGTTTGCGCAAAGGAACACGTTCCAGTGCATACATTACATCAGATAATACACAGTGACACTAGCGTGGAGAAACACTCCGAAGAGGAAGATCGTTTTTTTTAATATTATATGTGATTGAGTAAACTCATAGTTCAATCATTTGAATCCTATTTAATGAAATATGTTATTATTGTGAGAAAAGTTATCAACCTGATAACTATTAAGTACAAATAAACCTGTCAACAAAACCCCAAGACACACAATTTACACATTCATGCAAAACGAGACAAATGGTCCATTCTGATGAAAAGAATTTTGAAACTGTATAAAGAACCAATAAATAATACCAATATTTCTGAATGTGGGATCCTTCTGAAGTGTGTTTACACAGATTGTGTAATTTTCTACAGATTAAACCTGGTTAATTTTGCAATAAACAGGTTTCTGTTACATGTAGGGGTGCTGGTGGTCCAGTGGGAGGATACTTGCCTGTGGATCTATGGACCAAGCAGTCACAGGTTTGAATCCCACCTCTGGCACTACCACCACTGGGTTCCTGAGCAAGACCCTTAACCCTGAGTGTCTCCAGGGGGACTCTCCCTGTAATCAGGACATGGAAGTCGCTCTGGATAAGAGCGTCTGCTAAATGCTGTAAATGTAAACATGCATTGACTACAAATATGCAAGTTTTGCCTATGTTACACAATTTGCAGGACTCACTCAAATCCTAATAACTATTATATGAAATGTGTTGATTGTTAAACATTAATGTAGCATTTACAAGAAGCCTATATTGAACAAAGCAAAAAAAAAGTGTATACATGGCACATTTTTACAGATTTATTTGAAATGTAAGCTGGTATTGTTTATAGCTTTCTGCGTAAAGGCATCATTGTGAAGTGCACGTTCAGTATCTTGTGCATGGAGAATTTGAAGCTTCAGAAATGGGAGACAAATGTCCCCAACTTTATTTACATCCACAACCAGTGGGCTTAACCCTTGCTTTAGAACAGAGGAGAGAGAAAGGAAAAGGTGGAACTGGAGAGCCTGCTAGAGGTTCTAACATGGAACGGTCTGATGATCCTTTTCTTTTATGTGGGGAAATAATGGAAGGTTGATGATGTTCCCTGCTACACTGCAAATACTGTTTAAGAAATGGCTGCACATGACAGAGTTTAAGAAATTGATGTGATCAACCATCTGTGGGATGTGCTGAACAAACTTGTCTGATCACTAGAAGCCAAACCTTGCAACTGCCTTCGTGCAGGCTTATGCAGAAGAGGTTCTTCACATGTCCGTGTTGTTGTCTGTGGTTGTGGATTTCCTGGCATGCAGGTGTAGACTGGGGCTGACTAGTGGAGGACTATCTGACCAGTCACATAGAGCAGTGCATGGCCCAGGCTCTCACCCTTGTCCAGGATGGACTGGTGGCCTTTGGCGCGGATTGAGGAGTCTCTGAAGAAGGGTTCTGTTATTAAGCTGGGTTTTAAAACTTCAAGTAGAATACTCATATATAAGCTAGTGGCTTTCACTTTTTCTTTTAGAAATGTTCTGAGTAATTATATTTAAAGTAAGCATGTCATAATCTCCATGGTTATAGCTATTATTGTCTGTATATTTGAATTATAAAAACATGCCAGAATTATTGGCAACCCTCCATCTAATACTGTGTACATTGTTCTTTGCCAATAAAACACAATTGAGTCTCCTTTTACATTTTCGAAGGTGGGAGGATACAGAGCAGAGCAACTGAGATCATTTCCTGTTACAGAATCTCTCAAGCATCCTATGCCCTCTCTTATGGACTCTCCTTCAGCTCAGTTCCAGTTTAACATCAAAACACATATGTTCAAAAGGGGTTCAGGACAGAAGACTGAGATTGCCGTGGAAGGAAGTTATTTCTATGGTCATTTAAACCATTTTGAGTCGACTCACTGTCTCACTGGTAGTTTCAGTGAAGGTCTAAGTTTGCAGCCAGATTTTCATTTAAAATATATAATGGAAGTTCATTAAGTCCATGATGTCATGAAGTGTAACCATGGTTTCCAGGACCTCATTTACAGCATGCATTACAATAGAATTAACATCATGAGTAACAGTATTTTCTTTAATGCCAGATCTAACTTTTTTCTCATGTTTTTGCCAACTCTAGTCACTTACTTTGGCAGTTTACCATCAGACCTTTTCTGATGTGCTTTTCAAATAATCTGTAGGCACTGAGGTGGCGTCTGAGGATGTTTTTGGAGACTTGGCAACTTCAGTGTTTTACTTTGATTTAATGTTCACGAATATCACCCTCATCCCTGCACACGGAGGCCCGGTGTGAGTGTGTTTGTGGTTCTGTGAAGGCTGTTTTCTCTGCATTTAAATAAAACACTGTCAAAAGCAAATAATTCAAAATGATGACTTTACATTTGTTGGTATTAAAACAATTTTACAGGATTTTACATTTACACGTTTAAAATGCCAACAGCAGCTGGAAGGTTAAGCTCTACATGTTATTCGATTAGTTGATCTAAAAAATGGGTCTAAAAAATCAGTTAATAAATTATGAAATACAAACATAAAACACATTCGTACACAGATACCTTTCCTTGGAACTTAGGAAAAAGTGTGTAAAAAGAAACAAAGAAGTTTGCATCCTTAACTAGACACACAGTCGTGGCCAGTTAAAAGGCATGTAGTTTAAACTCGTCTGTTTTGCACTAATGTAGCCTGAACACAAGATTCATACAAATGTGGCTTTATACTGTATTGTGATGCTCTTGTCTGATAAACTGCTGAGGGGCCGTGTGGGGTCCAAGGAGGGGTAAGTGCCCGTCTTCATTTTGCTCTGGCACTGACGAAGCTCTGCCGCATAACCTTCAAAGCTGTCCTCCAGATTCATCCCATCCAAACTGGACCTTTTCTTCAAAGGACCTGTTGTCTCCTGGTAGCTGGTTGGAGCGCATGTTGCTTCGCCATCATTTGCACCTAAGAAAGAGAAATGTTTAAGCGTGTGGAAAGCAGTTTGGCGAAAGAAATGAAAAGAAAAGCAAGAAAGATAATAGGATTCAGTGTGCTGGTTTCTTAGTCTACATTTTAGTCAAATTATTGTCTTATTTTTAGTAAAAGGGATAGTGGATTTTTTTTTTTACGTGAGGCGGGAGAGTTCCTTAATATGTGGCCCAGAGGTGTGTGTGTGTGTGTGTGAATTTGCAGCTGAAAAGTGGCAGGCGACAGACGCAGTAAGGCAATTTGCAGTAAGACAGCAGCAGAAGCTCTTCAGTCCTTTATCAACTACAATCCACTGAGCACATTTTACTTGTTAACCAACCCAGAAAGAAAAAAATCTTAATTGTGTAGGTCATTAGGAAGGTCAGTTTTGAAGCATTTTAAATCACTGAAATCATGTAATTGTACCCATCATCTACACCCAACCCGAATCTAACCAAAGAAAGAGCTATTTTCTTTGTTACCGTTGTCTGAATCTATGACAATGGGGTTTCATTTAGCCAGCATAATAAAAGGTTTAACCCTAGATTATATTCTAGTTTAGTATATGCTAAAGGAGTACGTAACCTCCTATGCAAAAAGTGGACTTTTGCATAAGCAGACATTAAATAATCATTTCTGGGAGAACATCCTCGTTATAACCTAATGGCTCGTGATGTTAGAGATTGTTGGTGACTGTTGATCAGGAAAATCTATGCTGAGTTCCAGCCCTCAGATTAATTTCACTCAGTGTGTACTGTGTATAAATAACCACTAGGTGGCATCCGTCCTCTTAAATACAGAGCCCTTACTGCTAAAAACAAAAACTTTGTTGGAAGGGAACGTTTGAACTTGCTTTCTTTTTTTTTTGTAGAAATACAGATACAGATAGGATCTGTAACTAATGGCAAAAATGAAATCTCACCGTACTTTGAGGATGTTCACTCAACTTTGTAGAAAAGCTGCACATGATTCTTCATTTTTGCCCTGGCTTTCAAACCTGAAACTAGGAGCCATTCTGTATCCACTTTGGAGTGTACTGTGTGTGTGTGTGTGTGTGTGTGTGTGTTAGTGTGTGTGCTGTATCGGTCTAAAAAACAGACATTTTACTCCATAAAACACTAAAAAAACAAAAAAAAAAAAAACATGATTATTGCCATTGAGCAAAAAGATGCAAGAATCAGTTTGTGTGTCACAAATCATTTCCCTGGCAGAGTTGATTATTAGAGCTTATGAAAAATGAAATTCGATGTGATTTTCTAAGATTGTCCTGGTAATGTAATTGAAATCTTTGCCTCGTTCACAGAATACAAGAGGTGGACAATTCATTCACAACTTAGAGACAGAAAGAAAGGGTTAGGAGAAAGATGGAGAGTGACAAGGATGGAAAGAAATCATGAAGAGGAATACATTACATGATCACAGGGAAGTCTAATGTGATTTCACTTTTAGTGTTTATTAGACAGACAAAATCAACGATCTACAAAGGATGCAGGACGGCTTGCAATTCAACAATGCAGTTGTAGTTAGTCTTTCCATGAGTTTGGTTTTAAAAGTCTCAGCTTTTGTCTGACTTTTCTTTCCACTATCATAAGATTTATCCTCTAAGCTTTGTTGAATTGCAGCTCAGGAGGAAGGATGGAAGCTTCTAATTAGTCACTTCCTACAAAATGATGAAACAAATTTGAAACGATCCTACTTGATTAATATAAAATACTGGCTTTCACTTTACATAATACAGTAGCATGGAGACACCTGTGTAAAAGGTGCAATATCAGCATCTACAATATATGTCTTGAACAAACATTTGGCAGAAACCATCATGTGGAAACCCTTAGAAGAGGAAAGTTATTGGTTTTAATTTGGTATACTATTGTGAACCATATGTAACCATTTAACTGATACTGATTACTTGAAATGGATTCCATTTCCACATTTCCAGATTTCAGCCTGTGCTTTTTTGTTCATTCTAAGGTAAACGGATTTTTGTCTTGTCTGGATGAGCTATAATTGGGAAAGAATTGCTACTTGATACTGTGCTCTTTGTTATAGCTGACAATAACTTCTAAGGGCTTCTAAGGGTTAACAGATTTAAGCTATTAGACACTTTATATTTGTGGAACATTAGTAAAAACATTTTTATAGCATTTCTATTTACAGATATAAAAACAAACAACAAAAAAAAACATAAAGTGCTGATCAGTTCTTCCTGACCATGTTAATAAAATTACTTCGGGTGTCCATTCATGGTGCTGCTATTCGTGCACAAAAACCAGCCACCATACACAAACCAGCACAAACACAACAGGGCACACAGCTAGTCATGTGGGAGAAATACCTGAGCTGGGTTGGTTGTGGGCACAAGGTGGCGGTGGAGTAAAGCTGGCCTCAGACAGGCTGCCTTCATGTGGGGCTGGGGGGACTGGCGCGGGGGGCAGTAACGTAGAGTTGGGGCTGGTGATATCTCCCTCTCCGACCAGTGTCAGGTCGCCCAAGCTTTCCCCGTCCTGTCCTTGTGTTTGGTGTTCTGGGCGAAGGATGGGGGACAGGGGAGGGGAGAAAGGGACAGGATCGGCTGCAGAATTGTGAGAGTGTCCATTGGAAGTGACGGGCTGGGGTTTGGTTTTGTCGTGGCCAGGTTTTTTGGAGGTGGGGGTGGAGCAGGCAGGTGGGCTGCTGGAGTCCGGCTCCAGACGCAGGAAGTCGGGTAAAACCAGATCCTCTTTCCTCAGCAAGCCTCTCTGATCATTAGCACGACTGCTCTGAGCACGACTCAGCAGCTCAAAGAACTCTGTGGACATAATATATTACTTATTTCAACAATAATACAATAAAAACAAAGTATGTGTGCGTGCATTTTTACTAATGATTTATATTTTAATGCTTTTGTCTTACAAAAGCAGATTTGTTTGTACATGATTATCCAAGTCAGCCCCTGTTGCTGTAAACAAAGGAGGAGAAAAAGAATCTGATACCTCACCTTCAGCTTCATCCAGATGAATTTTATTGCCTTTTCTCTTCTGTGGTGTTTCTGTGATCGGGCACTTATCTCCTCCTTCGCCTCTCACAAATTTACCTGGCTTGTTATCGCCCTGACGATGCAACAGTATAAGGGGCAGGTTAAAATTTAATTCTGACAGTTAAGTTTACGCACAGAGAAAATGTGTTAAAACAAATGTAATAATATGAGTAGAATATGTTTAGAAGACGTGATCATCACGGCTTGATAGCTCAATTGCAGCACAAACCCAGAGATACTACTAACTAAAATATTATTTAAGTGACATGCCACACAGCTACCCAGTCTTACCGGTGTTGACTGGCCCTTGTTGGTCAGATGTCCCACTTGGGATTTCGAGGAGATGGTCTTAGACTTGTCTGTTTTGGGAGTAGAACAAAGGATGGTGTTTCTATCAGCTATTTCTGGCAACCTTGAACGCAGTTATTTACTTCTTTGTAACAATGAAGACTTCAGCTTCAGGAAAAAGGCTAGTAGAGCAAAAGGCTGCGAATGTGTGGTAATGAGCCTCATTTGAAAGACACCTCTAACACAAACTTGCCAGATTATCAAAATGTGTGATTGTTCATTTCCGAGATAAAATATCCTGTGTAAACAAACAAACAAAAACAAAATACCAGGGAAAAAAATGGTAAAAGTTCAACGGACAAAACATCTTATCCCTCACTGATTCACTGCAAAGCTAGTGTTGAATGCATGCTGTTACTATAGAAAATGAAAGAAATGGTAAAGGTCATACAAAGATTTGAACTATTTTTATATTCATTTTGAAAATTAGAACTTGTCATTAAATTAAGCATTTTCTCAGAATTTTGGAAACATTTACATTTGCGGCATTTAACAGATGCTCTTATCCAGAGCAACTTCCATGTCCTGATTACAGGGACAATCCCTCTGGAGCAATTCAGGGTTAAGGGTCTTGCTCAGGGACCCAGTGGTGGTAGTGCCAGAGGTGGGATTCGAACCTGAGACCATAGGCAAGTACCCTACCACCAGACCACCACCACCACTGATTCACCTGTAAGTCATGTCAAAAAAACCACTGACAAGTAACGTGAATAACTATATAATATCTACATTCACATATAATGTCTATATTTACCTTTGGAAGAGCTTGGGTCAGCCCTCTCTAGGACTACTCGCAGTCCATCCAGGTGTGATATGGGTAGTCCCAGATCGAGTGCCTCTGTCTCCCCACTCTGAAGTATGGAGAGAAACAGAAACATTTAGCTTCCATATGTAAAGCGTGCCACTATTGGCTATGAAGTTCACAAGTCATTCAAACCAGACATAATCACTCACTGATGTAAATTTAACATTTAACACAGCTCTGTCACAAAAACAGGCTCTTTGAATTGATATGATTCGAGCTACATGAGCACTACTGCTTTCAGCTTATTACTTTTAGCAAAGACAATGCTATTACATTTTTTTGCATTGTATTTTATTCATACACAGCAAAGTAAAAAAAATTTTCAGTATACAATACACTATAAAAGGGAGAATAAGCTTCAATCTCTGTTTTTGTATTTATCGTGAGACCTCATAATATGGATCACTGGACACTGTCTATATTAAGAACATTAAACAAAAATAAACCTTCTGTTTTATGGAGCTGGGAGTGAGCAGTATTTGTTGCTATTACAGTCCAAAATCTGGGCAGCGATCTGCCACTTTTGAAACATTCATTTAAACCTAGCTAGGCAGACTATTTTTGAACTCTGATTCACATGTAACAGAAGAAAAAGCAGTGAACTGTAGGTAACCACACCATCCACCACACCCTATGACACTCACTTCAGCAGCAATAGCACAGACCTCAGAGCAGTTCTGCCCTTTGTCAGAAGCCACTTCTGGTTTTTTTCATGTGGGACAAACTGATTCTAGATCAGAAATTTCACATGCAGTTTGAAACCATTCTGCCCCACCCTGTTCGGCCACAGACATGGTGAGTACTGCCACAAATGCACGTTGCCATGGCAAAATTACTTACAATTCTGGCCACCAGGTCGCTAAGGCGGAGGCCGTACTTGGCAACAACGGGGCGCAGGACCTCTGCGACGGGTTTGGTGGGCTTGGCTTTCAAGCCCACTGATCTGTTAATTGGTACCAGATCCAGTCTGAAAATAGAAAATAGACGGCAGATGAGAAATATTCATAACCCAAATACACAGCCATGCATTGGGTACTTTTTCCATGCATTGGGTACTTTTTCCATGCATTGGGTACTTTTTCAATAAACAAGAAAAAAAATGCACTTAAACAGCGCTCACCTGAATAGAGTCCGCTTTTCCAGCCGAAGGTCTCTGCAACTAAGGGTCATGCTGTCTTGGTCCAAAACAAGAGGCTTTAAAGCAAGATCAAAAACATAATCAAGACATTGCAAAGCAGGAGTGCAAATCACTGGCCTTACAACTTAACCACCTTTCTTAAGGAAATAATCAGCTCATTATGAGATCCTATTTGATTACTTTGGTAAGATTCAGCATCATGTTTACAAGCACACTGAATATACTGGAGTAAATATTGATATACAATAGCAACACATTAAACTATTTTCAATAAGCTGCATGTTGTAGTGGAAATTAATACACTGTCTTTATTAATTTAAATTTTAGCCAAAATGATATATTGAAATTTATTATTACGTATTACATACATTATATAAGATTATATAAGATCCTTTACTGTATATTGTTATAATCTATTTCATTCAACCTCTAGTATTCTAAAATCAATGTACCTGAACATGGATGGTGCATTGGGATATACTGATACATTTTAACAGCACTACAGGCAAATGTTAAGCTCTTAATCTATTAACAGCGTTACAGGCTGAAACAATCATTCAGAGTAGATTAGAACAGGGAGCACTCTAAGTGCTATGCTACCTTCTCTCCTCCAACGAGGAAAAGGTCAACTGCTGCGAGGTTGATGTGCTGTTTCTGGCAGAGCTCCAGCAGAACCTGTCTGATGGAAGCCCCCTGCCTCAGAGACACACAGCAGCTGGATCCGTCAGGAAGCGTTACTGTGCACGACCTGTTTAACCTCTCTCTGTCCCTCTCCCATGTAGAGTTTGGGGTCTTCTGATCACACTGACATACACACAAATACACACAAAACTTATATGCTTATAGAAATATTATTTTTTGGCTGAACACGAGAACTGAAATGTATACTTCTAAGCATTGAAGCATTTATCAGTGAGAACTAGAGAATGTAAACACCTCGCTGTCCTTACTGGGCTGCAAATAGTTCACCAACCAAACATAACCTTCTAACAGTGACCTGTGGCAGAAAATTACCAGATGAAGGTCAAGAGGATGACCAACACAACTGTGCAGCGTCATCCAAAATAATTTATTGCAAGGTTAATCAACAGGTTAGATGAGTTCTAATAGTGGACAGAAAGTGGGCAGTGTTTAAAAACTCCAGCAGCACTGCTGTGTGCGACACACTCTGTGCAGCGCAGATACATTGTCACGCACACACATCCTGCCAGGCCCACCAGGTCAGAGTCGCTGCTGTGCTGAGAATAATTCACCAGCCAAATAAGACCTGCTAAATAATGGACTGTAGCCTTTGATGGATGGGGGGGAAAAATTTTAAACAAAAATTGAAAGAAACAGACTACAATCTATAACTGTAAACTATGAAGAACCTATATTGACAGCAGCAAAATTAACAATAATTATAGATGCAATACACCTTATGACGTGGTGTATAACATCCATGTTGGAACCAAACTCATATCTCCAGAATGAGTTTTATTGGACGATACAAAGCATTCTTAACAATTAATATCAAAGACTATGCTCTTTGATCTATGCTCGGATAATTGAATATATTTTTTATGTAATTTTATACAGATAAAATTTGATCAAGATATGCAAATACGGTAGAATTTTCATTATAGCTGCCTGAGTGAAACCATTTTAAAAGCAGCTGTGGATGGCACGATCATAGCACAGCAGTTACCTCATTCTTCCCTGTAGATGTGTTGAGCTCTTGACTAGCACTGGAGGACAGAGACCCCTGAGATTCTCTCCTCCCATTAATGCCTGCTAAAACATCAGGTAAGGACAATGAGGTTCATAAATCAAATCCTATCAGTTTTTTTCATTTGACATTTCTAAACATCCATAAAGAACTACATCTGATCAAAAATTATAACACTAAGTACTAACTTGAAGAAATCAATGAAACTACTGAAGTGCTCATCTTACTTACTGAAATCGGTAATTTCCCTTTTCTTTGGCCCTTTACCAAAGCTGCGGTTTCGATACCAGGAGAAAATGCCATTTTTCCTCTCTGAGTCATCTCTTAGATCATCACTTGACCTGCCTGTCCTAGGCCGCCGAGTATCCTGTAGCACAAATAAAGCAATATATTTACAATTTATGGAGAATATGTATATTAGAATGAGCAAAAAGAAAGATCTAAATTCTGCCTGCATTTCTGTTGGCTATCTACTTTTGGGTCTGTATTGTGTCTTAACTGTCTGGGGTGTGCCATTTCCATGGCAACAACCCCATTACCTTTTTTGGAGTGGAGAAAGTGGAGCGGTCTGAATTGAAGCTGTGCTTTGATGGGGCAGGGCTGCAGGGCACCTGGTAGGGGTCAGGTAGAGGTCGTCCCTCCACCTCAGCCAGCATACACTCCTGATACAGAGAAGACTTCAGGAAGCGAGCGTAGCTGTCAAACTTCATCAGGTTAAAAATCTGCAAAGACAGACAGTTTATTACATTTCTAATACTAATAATACTAATTATTAGTATTACTAATATACTAATACTACTACTCCTACGAATAATAATAAGAATGTATACAATTATTTATATTTAAATGCTTGTTTGTGTTCCTGAAATGTAACCTGTAGCTGGGGCTGTCTGAACATGTCAGGCCGTGGTGCAGTGAGAACGTCGTCTGCAAGCTGAGCCTGGCTGTCAATGTTCACTGGAGTAGTAGCTTTGCTGGAAAGAAAGCTGTTGTAGATTTCTTTGGCCTTCTGGGATAGCTGGTGATAACAAGAAATCAGTATTAGGATTAGGATTAGCTGGAAAAGTTCTAACATAGAGAAGAGAATAAAAACACTCTTGCTTGTTTTAAAGAAAATCTTTCATTAGTCTTCATGTGATCTTCAGTTCAGGATGTTGTGGACTACACTAGAAGTACTAAAAGCTGAGTAATTAGAATGCAGACTTGTTGACTGATTCAACTTTACATTGTGCTATTCTGTGGAAACATGACTCAGAATGCTGTCTTGAAATTCTTTAGAGCTGCAGATTGTTCTTTTGGATATCTTTGCACTGATATTTCACCACAGTCAACACCTGTATTATAATTCTTGTTTCACATTGTATGCATTTCTAAGCGCAACCTCATAGCAGAAATGTTTAAGTAACAAAAACATGCCATTTTTAGTGTTCTTTTTACCCGCACAATACCTCTCTCAAAAATGCTGAGCCATATAAAAAACACATATATCAGCAAGCACATCAATACGGTGCAAAAATCAATCCAGGCAAAATTGTGCCTGGATGTTCCTGCTGTTAACTCCTTAGCCTTCTCTCAGAACTACTTAAATAGATAGAGATAAACAATATTTTTTCATATGGAAAATCCAAAAGTGCATCTGAAGTTTAAATTAAGAAAGGAAACCATTTGAAAGTGGCTAACTGTTGACATGTAACTGACCTGCTTATCGTCATCTTCTGGAACCTGGCTGAAGTATTCACATGCCTGCCAGAATAAGATGTTCTCTTCACTAAATTCCTTTTTCAGAAATTCCTGCAGAGGTAAAGAAAAACATAAAAAATGATTGCTAGGTACTTGCTTTATAGTGCCAAAATTCACACGTGTTGTCCACTTACAGAGAAGTAGCGCACCCCCACGGGGTCTTGCAGCAGCCGTTCAAAGCAGACGGCCCATGACGCGACGCGACGATCGGAGAGCCGGTGGTGATTTGGGACACTGGGCAAGCTGCCATTGCTCTCCAAACTGCTAATGCTTCCTCCGTCATGACGCTCCATAACACCTCGCTCTACATGTCACAAGGAGAATGAGTAAGGACCAGAGTTTTCACATGCTCAAACTAAAGGCATTGTTATAATCTCAATATCAGTAAGTTTGGTGAAAATTACAGAGAGAACATACATCTATTTAATCTCAATGCGGCACGTTAACGAGATCACCTTTATTTCTATTTACCCTGAAATTCATACCAGCTACCACTTGCCAAAATGCAAGCAGCATAATCCCATAAAATTTTATCCAAAACCATAGCGTAATGTTTTTTAGTCACACATAGTTAGGATATGTGTCATTTGTATCACCCTTCTTCCTTCTAGGAGACAAGTTTTGTGTAGGAGACAAGTTTTGTAGACAAGTCTAGGCACAACCTACCCTCTGAGATACCATCGTCATAACCTCTTACAAATGCTAATAAGTTATTTAAATTCAGCTTGGATATTACAGCGTGTTCACAGCTCAAATGAGCTCTCAGCACCATCAATCTGAAAGCCTAAAACAAATGTTCTGAAAACAGAATACTGCAGCAAACAAGCCAGAAATAAGCTTTATGAACCGGGTATCAGACACTACTTGATCAATAGTCCAACTGATGCTAAACTGAATTACACAGAGACCCAGACAGAGTCACCTACCATTTTAAAATGCATTACATATGTTGAAAACAACTAGATTATAACCACAAAATGCCACAAGGTGATGTTCAACCTACCAATACAATGCATATTTAATGCCTTATGTGCATTACTTCCCTCACACGTCTTAAAAATATAAAGTAGATTTGATATGTTGTTGCTTTATAGTATAGTAATCTTTTACAACTGTTTACAAAATGAAGCAGTCATCCAATAAAATGTTACAGTAAACCCATTTTTTTACTTAATAATACTGTCCAGTCTGTAAAACAATTATCAGTATCGACAGGCACTAACAATGCCAGCAAAATATTGACCCAGCTGCTCATTTTGCCTTAATTTACAGTTCAAGGTGTTTGTTACACTGAATGACTCAAGATGAACAATCCTAGTATCATTATTCAATTGTGTTCAATTTTCAATTTAAAAAAGTAAATACTCACCACCATCCGATGCAGCTGACTGAAAAAGAACAAAGAAAGACATAAATGAGAAACAGTCATCCTGACTATGAGAGGAAAGAGGAGAGGAAAGCACAGGGTGAGAAGAAGAAAGAGAGGAGAGTTGAGAAATGGCTGGACTGTAGGGAGTTCCTCCTGACATCTTAGCAACCTTTTCTCATCCTGACCATGTGTGTTAGTGTGTGTGTGCATGTGTGTGTGCTGTGTTTACTGAGAGGGGAGGGTTCTACAAAGGGATCCACAGACGGGCCTGTTAGTGTAGCTGTGGATGGGCCCCGGTGGCTTTGCACACAGCTGTTCACACCTCCGCCCAGGGCACCACCCACACATGCATACACAACCACCAAATGACCTGAGCCCGGCCTATTCACACACACGCACTTGCCCCAGACTGTCTGCATTTTAAACAAAGGGCTTTGCCCAAGTGCTTCAAAAGCGATAAATTGCTTACATTCTAGTAGTTCAACAGTAACTGTGGGTAGGCAGAAAGATCCCTGTCATGCTGTAACTATCCCAAACATTGTCCTTAGTATGATTTTTTCCTTAGAAATCTACTCCATGCCAAACAAAGGTGCGTATGTGTGTCTTTTGCATACACTTTTAGGACAAAAAGATCTTGAAAAAGAGAACAAGCAGGGTTAACTTCATGCCCAGACTATGCTTTCCGGGAGCTAAATTGGAATGTTTATGGTGGGCCAAGGGCCAAAAACAGGAATAAAAATAAAATGAGAGGCAGGTTTTGTATATAAATTGTGTTTTAGAAATATGTGGCTATAACATTAATACCCTCATTTAGGAGTGGGAAAAATCTTACTAGGGTTCCATACAGTGAAATATATATATACCATATATGTGGCTTACATATAGTACTGGGAAAAAGTGTTATATAGTCATTATAACTGTACAACTGAACTTTGTACCAATTGTAAATGAACTTTATAACATTATAATTAGTATTAACACATTTGAACTTAACAAGAATAGCTTGTTTTTGTTTATGTAAAATGAAAAGTTAGAAGAATATCGGTTTGGCTCCTGAATTCTAGGTACTCTTCAGTCCTTGCATGGATTTGTTAATTCCAATAGTAGGACTTTATTTAATTTAAGTTTAATTTAATGGACGTTTTGATCAAATGAAGCAGACCTTGAAATGTTAACTGTAAATGTAAGTGTTCTTTGAGTACATGTCAGTAAAGAAAGATAAAAAATACTTTATTTGTATTTATTCCATTGTAAGTGTTATTTAGAACCGGTTAATGTCCTGTAAAAATGCCTTTTAAAATAATAAGTGACCTATGGCTTGTGCACAGTTCTTAAATACAAATAACAAGACATGTTGACATATCTATCCCACGATATTGGTCAAAAGCAAGTGACTGATTGTGTTTGCGCGTGTGTGTTTATGGGTGGTACCACAAGTAGGAGAGACAGCATACATATACTATTTATATAGTGGGAGTACGTGGAATGGAGGTATTGTTTGAAACCCTGGAGTGCTGAGAGTGCAGATGTTGAGAAGATGGATAATGAGCAGAAACAATTAAGTCAAAGAGCAGGGTCCAAATAACAAGCTGACTTAGAAGTGTTAACAGCTGTTGGAGCTACTAATACAACTTGATATCATCCTATGTAGGTGTGCACGTGTTTAGTTTTGTCAAGTGGTTGGAGTACATTGTTTATATGCTCTGCAAAGACATAAGTCCAGACTCTTACAGCCCCAAAATGAAAATCCCAGTCTTTATACATTGCAGAACTGTTTCCCATTGTGTGTAAGTGTGTCAGTATCAGCTCATCAGCAGTCTGAAAGGGTACATTCCTAACCCAGCATGCCTCTCTTTGGAAAGCTGAGATCACTGGGCACATCAAGTCTGCTTAGGATAATCAGAAGGGTATTCATATGCTAATTAAGGGCTTAACAGGAAAATGGGCAAGGATCATGATCTTCAAAGTGACAGAATGGATACCTGGTATAATTAAGTGCATCTCTTTTTACTACTGTAAAGTGCTGAAGTATACATACTACTGTTTGCAAACTTGGAATCAGTGTTTTCGACTGAACCAAAGCAGCTTTGTTGTAGGAAAGTATAGCAAGACACTAGAAAGTGCAAAATGTAGTTAAAATTATATGTGTAAATGTAACGGCTGTACAAAAAAGAGGATTGTGTTATAATAAAATTAACATATATATACTTTGGTAGAGCAATATCTATTCTACTTTGGGGGACATGAAAAGTGGAAAGGAAAACTCTTGGTTATCCTACAGTGAAATGACAGAATTATGTATTACAAAATAAACAGGAATTTTTAACTGTTTAACTGTAAAAATTGTAAAACAGTATGATTTCATCAAGCAACAATACTGTTGCAATTTGTAATCATGTGTATAGCAGTCAAACGAATAGAAAGATTTATGATGTAGGATGCGGAGAATCATCACTATTTGTTCTGCAGAAAACTCAATTTTTAATAGACATAGTGAAAGTGAAAAAAAAGTGAAAGTGACAACCCTTGTCATTGCGAGGTCACAGCACAGCAAGCGTGAACCACAACAAAATTGGACCTCTGCTTTTAACCCATGCACACAAACACCGTGCAGCAGGGGCAGCTATTGAAAGCGCCCGGGGAGCAGTGACAGGGACGGTACCTTGCTCAGGGGTACCTCTGGGCAACCTACTTGTAAGGGAATTGAACCCACAATCTGCCGATGCAGGGCCAACTCCCTAACCACTAGGCCACCGCTGCCCCATGGCCACCGCTGCCCCTGCCCCTGCACAAACAATTTACATGATATGCATTAATTACTGTGGGAAAAATGTAAGAAATTGAATTGTACAGCTGAGTGCAGACAAAATGATAAACACAACTAAAGTCTCTTGTATAGTGTCTGTTTTCAACATTGTGTAGTCCAAGAATGCTCTTAAGTGAATGCTACAGGGAAAAGAGAAGCATAGGCTCCAAAACCACAAGCCTACTTCATGAGGCCACTTCAAACATGGACAAGCTCTGGGATACAGATCTGTACAAGCAAATACTTTTGCTCCACTCTGAACATGTCCATACAAAGTTAAAAGGCGACAAAACAAAGACTTGATTTTTATTGGAAGAAGTCTGGAGAGGTTAACTTTATCATTTACATTTACAGCATTTAGCAGACGCTCTTATCCAGAGCAACTTCCATGTCCTAATCACAGGGACAGTCCCCCTGGAGACACTCAGGGTTAAGGGTCTTGCTCAGGGATCCAGTGGTGGTAGTGCTAGAAGTGGGATTCAAACCTGGGACCTCTTGACATTGGTCCATAGGAAAGCACCCTACCACTAGACCACCGCCATCAAGCTAAATTCCAAAGACTCATGCTCCAGGCATATGAATGAGTTTATCTAGTGTAATTTTCTCCAGGGAGAGCAACTACTCCATTCTCAAATCCTGAGAAACCTGCTTGGAAGGCAGAGAATGACAAACTTTGCTCATTTGAACAGTCCTTACTGTCCTACCAAAGCCTCGCCAGCTCCACACACTGAAACCCCTCTAAGCTTAGGATTGGCCACTCCTGAGATAGGGAGGGACTTAGACATAAGGCTGGTAATGGGAAACAGAAGGTGCAGGAGAGGGATCAGGAGAACAGGCAGCAATGACATGTTAGTCACTCACGGAAGAAGCAGCTCAGTTAATAAACTATTGCCACCACCCTGGAATCCTCAAATGGAACACTGTGGTCACAACTCACTTCCAACCACAGACAGTGCAGCCACCAGTGACACGTGTTTCAGACTTTGGTGATTTAAATATATCCTAGAGCCCCATTAGGAAGTATGTTATTATGCAGTGCAAGGGGATTTCAGCAGCAGTAGAATGTGGTTGCCAGACTGAATACCGGGGGTTGCACTGTAGTTTAAGAGATTATAAACAAACATCTGTGAAGTGTGAGGGGAAGGAGTGGGGTGTAAAATGCATCCATTGAGATGATGGGGCTTATGAACTCTAGGTGTTGGGATTTTTGGGGTTTATTCTATTAAAGATAGGCATTTCTACCTCTTCTTCTACCTCTACTTCTACCTCTTTCACTTTCACTTTTTTCACTTTTTTAAGGTCTAGAAAATCAGGCAAATGAAAGTTCACGTTGAATTTGAAATATGTATTAAACAATGAAAAAGAAACAGCGACATTACTGATTTACTAGTTCAGACAATGCCTTCAAACTGAGTATATAGTATGAGCAGACTATATGGCAGTAGGAAATTAGAGAACACTTGCCTGTGTGCTATTGCTTCATAGGCTGCTCCACAGAGTGAGCACTGTAGCAGGTAAACATAACTTTGATTAATGCTATGTGGCACGGACAAACAACCCGCCTTGGGATGGGTGAGTTTAAAGCTTATGTAAAACCAACCCAAGATAAGAACAACCCATGTTTACATCAAAAGGGGAGAAAATCTTGTGAAGTAAAAGCAGACAACGGAAATAAATCCTAGGGTCTATTTGCAAATACATACTCTGTGTCCACTTTCACAAGACCAATACCAGTGAGAAATGAGAAAATGAGAAAGCGGTCACAAATCTAGATTCTGTGTGGCTTGAAAGCCAGAGAATGTGGTATATGATTTGTAGAAGATTAATACCTATATGAAAAAGAAATATCTTATATTCATACACTTTGAAATGCTGCAACAAAAGCTTTGCTCTTACAGTCCCATTAAACTGAGACAAAATGTTTGTTGTTCCTCTCGTCTCATAAAAACCCACATAAAAGCCCTCCTTCTATTGTACGGAATTCAGCTAAAAGCTCCTTGCATTCAGTGGATAAATGCTATGCTTGCCCTAAAAAGCCATTTGAAGAGATACTAACATATAACTGCTTCCCATTTTTGGTGTAAAGAGCAATCCCATTTCTCATCTGTGTTGTCCACCTACACACCTGCCAGACTTTCTTCCTCTTCCTGATTGTTCACACCTTCTGTGAACCTCCGTAAACACTACACCACCTCTGTGGTTTTACTAGGGCAGTAAAGCTAATAGTGTTGATACTTTTCATACCTAGAAAATGAAAACATGTGGCAATCTCTTATTTTTAAATCCAACAATTAACAATGTTACATAATGAGATGAACCTGGTCTTAATCTCATCTTGCGAATATGCTCTTCAGTCTACTTCTAGATGTCAACAGTGAAAAAAATGTATTGGATTCAAGGAAGCCAATGCTGCCTTTTGCATGTTTTATGGCTTTATAATCAAAATGTCTCCAAGATTATTAAGTACACATTAACCATTCTGACAGGTCTTTATTATGAACAAACAGTAACCATTCTGACAGTTGCTGTCAACAAGAGGCAAAAAAAACCCCATACCAAGAAGTAGAACACTATATCCACTGGCCGATGTTAAAACAGCACTACAGGAGACAAGCACCAGATCCAAACAAAAGTTCCTGGCATGTCTTAGCATGTTTTAGCAGAGTTTCTGCAATACACAAGGACAAAGATGGATCATGTGGATGGATCAGAGCTGTATCCACAAAGCAAACTCTGCCTATGGTGAAGAAGGCCCCCTCAACATCTAACAATTCCACAGTGGAGGCAAAAGAGAAGTGTTGAACACTTCTTCTCTTGACAGGCTGTTTAAAACCCTGCTGAGGCCAGTCAAGGCTCCTCAGAACAGCTGTGAAGGAGGCGATTAATGAGTTAAACAGCTGATCTAACAAAGTCAAGCCAACAAAGGATTAACGAGCAAGTGAAAAAAACCCAAAATGTAAAGATTATTGAGCAAACTTACGTTTTTCTGGTGCCGCGCCATTTGGAAAGAGAACCTTCTTTTGAGGCTCATCTTGGATTTAATGGACTTAGTCAGCACAAAGCGTGTGTATATGCTGTGCATGTTTCACTGTATGTGTGTGCACATACCTGAAGTATCTCCACCCAGGATGGGACTGGGAGAACACACACACATGCTGGGCCATGTCTAAACAAGTTCACTCTGCCCACAACATATGACACCAGAAGGCAGCAGAGCAGAATAGATTCCCCTGTGCTGTAGTCATAGCTACATTGTCTCACACACACATACACACACACACACACCTTAAGGGCTTTAGATCAAATCACATCCACACAGAAAAATGGCAAACTGATTTCTGCCAGGACAGCCTAATTCATCTTAATTCCCTTTTGGGCTAATTTGGAGATATGTGTTACTGTGTTTGATGTATAACAGAATAAATTTAGTTTCTTTATATCTGAGTTAGAGCAGTTCTCTATGGGTGGGCTTCCCAAGGCTAATGCCAAGCTACTGGAGGAGAGAAAATATATTACTGTTCAAATTCATGCCCAAATGTATTTAGAGAATGATAAATAGCTTGTCTTCTCCTGCTACCAAATTATTTTCAGTAACTCATAGGAAATTGGAGGAGTTAACCCTCTCCTGCCTCACACAGCTCTAATTCAGAGATTTAAGCTTTTTCCTTTTCATCTATTCAAACCTGCCCCCAGGGTATTTTGGATGTGCACATGCCCACTTTTGGCTGTAAATGTATCTGCATCATTTAGGGGTGTCTAC
The DNA here is from genome assembly GCA_017165825.1 of Hepsetus odoe. Lineage (NCBI taxonomy): Eukaryota > Metazoa > Chordata > Actinopteri > Characiformes > Hepsetidae > Hepsetus > Hepsetus odoe. Next base: position 17,601,748 of record CM029388.1, on the reverse strand, counting down.
TTTCAATTTGCATTCCATATAGATTACTCTATAGAAAATGTAACCTGTAACATGATCCTGATTACTACATCAATCTTATTTAACCTGATGACTTTCGGTTACTACTGATCATTTGGTGCACTGTAGAGAGATGAGTTAGAACAAATTTCAACAAGGCAAGGAGATAAATTGCACTTTTATGACATTTCACCATGTTGACCGTGCTATGAAAAAAAAGAATGAAAGACATCCCCAAAAGTGTCTTGAAGAATTGAGGAGCTGTCAAAGGTTAGGCCACTTTCAGCAGAACCAAAGCAAAGACAGTAAGGAGAGTTTTTACCACCAGGAGTATAAAATTGTTTTTGCATATAGTGTGGATTTACATAGCCCAATTTAAGTTTCTATGGACACACCATACATTACAAAGTAGATAACCAGCTTATTCATTATGGCATGTACAAGTTCACATTTACATTTACAGCATTTAGCAGACGCTCTTATCCAGAGTGACTTACAAGTCCTAATCACAGGGACAGACCCAGTGGTGGTAGTGCCAGAGGTGGGATTTGAACCTGGGACCTATTGAGCCAAATTGAACCACCATATTCAACTATCCTACCACTGGACCACTGCCACCACCTCCAATTTCCTATGAGTTACTGAAAATATGGTGGTAGCAGGAGAAGACAAGCTATTTATCATTCTCTAAATACATTTGGGCATGAATTTGAACAGTAATATATTTTCTCTCCTCCAGTAGCTCGGCATTAGCCTTGGGAAGCCCACCCATAGAGAACTGCTCTAACTCAGATATAAAGAAACTACATTTATTCCGTTATACATCAAACACAGTAACGCATATCTCCAAGACCAAAAAGAAGGTTTATGGATGTGGTGAGAAAGGACATGCAGTCAGTTTGAAGGAGGAAGATGCAGAGGACTGGAAGAAATGGTAACAAATGATAACATGTGGCAATCTCAATCTCTATTTTCAAATCCAACAATTAACAATGTCACAAAATGAGAGATGAACCTTGTCTTAATCTTATCTTGCGAATATGCTCTTCAGTCTCCTTCTAGATGACAACAGTGAAAATATGTAGGAAGCCAGTGCTGCCTTTTGCATGTATTATGGCTTTATAATCAATGTCTCCAAGATTGTTAAGTACACATTAACCATTCTGACAGTCTTTATTGTGAAAAAACAGTAACCATTCTGACAGTTGCTGTCAACAAAAGGCAAAAAAAAGCCCATACCAAGAAGCAGAACACTATATCCACTGGCTGAAGTTAAAAGTAAAGCAACTACAGAGAGGACATGCAGATGGTCGATTGAAGGAGGAAGATTAGCAGAGTACAGGAAGAAATGGAAATGAATGATCTGCCCTGGTGACCCCTAAACGGGAGCAGCCGTAAAAGAAGAAAGTAATGAACTGTCAAGTGATTGCTGCCTTTTTTCTCTAACTGTAACATAATAGTCACTTATATGTATGCTGATTACTTAATGACATATCTTATTCCTTTACTTCTGAAGTCTGCATATTAGCATTTTGAATTTGTGCTTTCTGTGTGTTGCCAGGTTTATAATCAGTACATAAAAGGAGCGCAATGCTGCCTCTGTTGTTGGATACACTGTGACAGCTTTTGAGTGTGCGTGCCTACATTCAGAATGGAATTCAGATCATCCCTCCATGCATCCATCCATTATTTGTGCTGCTTATCCTAACTAGGGTCTGAGGGTTGCTGGAGTCTCTGCCAGCACTCATAGTTTGAAAAGCAGAGCAGTAAAAGCTTATTTTTCATGTGTTTCCCCAGAGCAACAATCCTCAACTAAAGAGTACATTCCTGTACATACATTTGTTTGCTTAAAATCTTGTTTTTAATGGGTTATTCTATTTAGGCTTTGTTAAATCTTGTTTATTTAAATAGTAAAGAGACATGACTTTATTAAAGGAAAATAGTGTAGCGATAATAGCTGCTTTTTATCATCAGTGTTAAAGAGTCAACAATAAGCATTTGGATGTTTTAGGTTTCTTTTTTTTGGTGTGAATGCGTTTTCAGACTAAATTTTCTGTAATGGCCCTGAGTGCAAATTGGGCTGTGGATTTACAGTATTGGTTTCCTCTTATTCTCTGAGTGGCTCCAGCTGGGTGAAAACACAAAACTGACCTCATTCTCTAAGCGGTAAATGTGCTCCACATCAGACGACTTCAGTCTGTAGTGCATAGACCTTTAACACACATTAATGTAGCCTATATCTGTGGTTGTTTAAGACTTTGACTCCTTTCAGTGAAAAAGAATAAAATGACGCAAAAATCAAGTCTGAGTCATTTTCAAGGGAGTAAAGCAAATCTCTTCTTCTTATCTTAAGCGGACAACAAACTGCCTGAAAATAACATCAGGGACCTCGGAGGAGACTTCCTTTGAGCCCACTAGAGAGGGAGGGAAGAAGCAGATAAGATGTTAAAGAGAGAGAGAGTGGTAAAACAGCAAGCTCATTCAGATTACTTCAGCTTTTCCACAGTTGAAAAAAACTGAAATTTTTATGAAATTTAATGTTGAGTGATATTGATAAAATATAAAACCATGATATAGATGCGTCATGATTGTTGAAGAACCCGTTCGCACTTTTACTATTAATGAACTAGTGCCTGTTGCATTATGCTACTCTATACTAAAAAAGTCCTTCAAATCTGAAAGCTTAGACACACCAGACTCATGATGAAAAACAAACGCCACTTAAGGCCTTCTTTCAGCTTAAAACTGCCTTAAAGCTTTCATCTTACAACTGCCTTCTGAAAATTTGAGAAGAAAACACATTAAGACTACATTTTACATTTACAACATTTAGCAGACGCTCTTATCCAGAGCGACTTCCAATTCCTAATTACAGGGACAGTCCCCCTGGAGCAGCTAGGGGTTAAGGGTTTTACTCATGAACCCAATGGTGGAAGTGCTGGAGATGCTGGAGCCATAGCTGAGTACCACTAGACCACCACCACTCTGAAAACACATTTACATTTAAAGCATCTTATCCAGAGCAACTTCCATGTCCTAACCTAACTACAGGGACAGTCACCCCCCAGAGCAATTCAGGGTCAGGAACCCAATGGTGGTAATGCTAGAGGTGGGATTCAAACCTGCAGTTGCTTGATCCATAGAGAAGTATCCTACCACTAGACCACTACCACACCAGACTATGTGTACTTAATATTAATACATACTAATCAGAGTAAACAGTGCTGACAGTATAAAAAACTGATGCTACCATACAGTAAATAATACACAGTGAATGTGTTACAGGCTTCAAATGTCACTGTTGAAGCTAAACCCAATGTTTGAAAATGAAAGTAAACCACAGTACGTTTGGGGCTTCCTGAGTTAAAACATCTGTGCAATCAATGCACAGTACTGTATAAAAATCTTGAGCCACCGCTTACTTCTTCCACAAGGATTGAAGAAATGAGTGGTAGGACCTTTGCACAGTACTGTACATTAAACAGTGACATTCAATTATAATCAGTATTCCAATTACTTTCATTGTTATATGACAAAACAGAAAAAAGTCAATGAAATGAATGAGTGTCCAGTCATTTTTCTATTATTAGTCTATGTACAATCAGCATGCACCTAAACAGCTCTCGCAAGAGCCTACAAGCCCCTGCATGAAGTACATAACCACACAACTTCAGGCAATGATCAGTCATATATTTTTTGCTTTTTCTACTAGTATTACACAGCTTTTTACTCATGTCCAGTGTAGACTTTCTAGTTCATACAGTCTCTATGTTGCTCTTTCCAGTAGTAAACAGAGGAAAATACAATGTTAAAAAAAATGCAAAAAACAGCCTTATGATAAACAATGACTTTAATCAAAGACCACAAAAAGTCTTCTTAATAGTTAACAACATTCTTTGCAAAGTATTGATTTGCAGGTGTCGCACCACATAGCTGGAATTGGTTCCTCTCATTGTTTTGACAAAAAGGTTTTATTTAAACACAGACACATTGGACTACCAACCTGGGCTAGCACCAAGAGAAAAAAAACAGAATTAAACATTAAAGAAGAACTTTGAAACCTGGTGATAACTAGATTGAAACAGAGTAAAAACCCTCACTTGGTTTTAGATTTAGAGGTATTAATCAATAATTTTAACAAAATTCAAGTTACTAAATAAATTGCTTGAGCTTTCTGTGTGAAATTCATTTACTGGAAACATGAAATGCATACTGGGATTATTTACTGAGATGTGAAAAGCCTTCTTACTCAAATAAAAACAATATCCTGTGCTTACAAACAAACAGACAAATGGCCAGTTTTGTAATGTAATTCAGCCTCTTGGTAGTCCACAGCAAAAGGCTACATGAGATGATGATGGATGATCCTGTTCCATGACCTGGGAGCTTAAACTAACATGCTACTTCAAAAAAGGTTACAGCAACAATCTGTTTCACTAAATGCAGACACTGTCATTCAACATCAGTAAAGACTCCCAAAAAAACAGCTTTACTTGGACCAGACCCATTTCTTTGCTTTGGAATGAAAGTCACTTCAAAGAACCCAGGCTGCTTTTTTTTAGCTCCATGTGAGGCTTTTGTCACTCTGATGTAATTCCAGGTATTTTCTTGGGGTTGGATAAAAGCTCAGGTAGATTAGCAAGTGAGTTGCAGAATCCATCACTCCTAAATTTGAGACTACAGAATAAATTCCACAGTAAACATCATTTCCCTGAGATCGATTACCTCATTAACAAAAAACAGAAGCATCTTAATGTAAAGCTATGAGTCCTTTACCTTTGCCAGATATAACTGTACAAACACCTAATTTACATTATGTTGTCTGAACTAACATGACTCCGTTTATGTAATGCACAAAACACTCACAAAAAACCATTGCTTTCATGTCCTGTAAACATTTTAATGGCAATGCATTTGCATTTAGGGATTGCACACAGTAAACAACCCACCCATTACAGCCTTCCAAGATGAGTGGCATGAGGGATGAAGGCAGGCAGGCCTCATTTAGCCTAGAGGCAAGGCATCAGTCATCATATGAGCTTCACCATGACCCCACCCAACCACGATTTCAAAAGTTTTCTCTTCCGCCTTTGTACTGCACCAGTGGTCTTTCAAACTGCAACCTGATGCTTATAATTACACGACATAACCCTTTCTTGACAAAAATAGCTCCCTTTGCCGAGCATGAGCTGAACTGACTGGTTTCAAAGTTTAAAAATGTATGTGAAAAATAACAAACTGTGCTGGATCTTATTTTGTTACTTGGAAAGCAGAACTTCTATGGAATGTATAGAGTTCTTCCTCCTTTGGTTACAATGTTCTCAGAACTGTGTTAGTACATCATATCACATTTTAAAACTTTCAAAGCTTCAGAGCTAGTTCAAAAACGGTAAGCATTTTGTGACTTTTCCTGAAGGAAAACAATAAGTAGCTCTCTTGGGAAAAGGCCACTAACAGCTTCCAGTTCGTTTTGTGTCACTGCAGTTCAAAGATCAAAAAACATTCAAATACAAAGAGATAGCAGCATGTCAGCCAAATATCACACAGCCAAACAGAGAGGAAATTGCCATTTTAACTTAAACTTAAACTTAAAAAATGGAATGGAATGCAGGAATGCAGTAATTAACTCTGCACTTAAAAGAGTGAGGTGAAGAATATAAGGTAAAATGTTGCAAAAAGGACAAAAAGAGAGCTGCTTCTCCTATTGTCTCTAGGGTACAGTTAGGTGCTTTAATAATAATTTATAAATAAATCATTTATAAATCACTTATAAATAAGTTATTCAGTGTAATTAAGATATGTAATTGTGTAATTACCTAAATATAGTTAAAATGACATGCATTAATACAGCGGTCCAACTGCAAATCCAATCAGACGGGATGAAATGTCTGTCCTTTCTTATCCACATTCAGTTTTACAATTCACAGAAAGTAAAAGCCAATAAGATGGAACTTCCTAACTTTCTTTCATCATAATGAAAATAACAGCTGGCCCTCATCAAGGCATTTTCTCTGAAGGCAAGTTTAAGCGCTGCTCACACAGCTTTTGTGGTTTAAGGTTACCAGGCCACAGCCAAGTAGAACACACCAGGAAGGCAAATCATCCAGAGGGCCAATGCAGCCTCCCGACATTAGGTAGCATGTGCCATAGATACAAAACACTCAATAAAGTGTCAGACAAAAAAATCTCAGCGCTGTAAGTAATCCGCGCCAAAGCTCTTGTGAATAAATTGAGTTTTCTCAGCTAATTTAAAAGTAGGCCGTTGTCTAATCAGATGTGTGAATCAAAACTGACAGAGAAAGAAAAAGCAAATTAAGCCAGTCTGCCACAATGGCATTAACCAGACTGAAATGGCTGTGAAATGAAAATAGAATCAATGTGAAATACAAGAGCATTGAGGTGATTTGGCTTAGTCAGTTCTGTAAATAAACTCCATAATGTTAAATTACTTGTAAAAAGTACTATCACAACAGTGCTGTTACCTTTTGTAGCATCTTGCAATCTAGACAGAGCTGCCATGTTTTTCATTTCTCATTTTGCACTAGAACATTTAAACCACATCAGTTATGTTTAATATTGAACGTATTCATTCATTCACCCTCATGCTATTACTGATATTTCTGCATTCATTAACTCTCCTTAAGATTGTATTTTATTCTCCAGTCTCTTCTATTAGTATTTGTATTGCAGAGAAATTAGCTGTGCCTCATCACTGGCATGTAACTGTCTGAGATACAATTTCAAATGCCCTTGACGTGCATAAGATAAGTTAAAGAAGAACAAAACATTTGAAAATGCTACTTGCCCCTTACATTGTATGAAACTTTACTAGAACACTTTTAAAAACGTTTATTAACTTTCCAGTGAACCTACATTTTACATTAACTTCCCTTATAAGATAAGACGCTTTTTATTCACCTGTAAAGTTACTATTTTAGAGATGCAGGAACTGGTACTAACAGCGGGAAAAAATCTAAATAATGGACAGTTTTTGCTTATCCGTCCAGCAGTTTACAAAAGTGCAATGTATCACCATTTCATAATTCTATTCCAGAGTTAATGAACACATAGCACTGAACTGATCCACTGAAAGTGTTTGAGCACTCTGCATATAAGATAAAAAAGCAATACCAAGGAGCTTCACCTAAAACAGCAGCATTAAAAGAGCAGAGAAAGGAATGGCACTTACTGTTGGAGAGTGGAGAGTTAAAGGTAGCTCCATGTGTGTGTGTGGGTTGTGTGTGTGTTTCCCCTCAGTGCTCTCTCAAACACCCAGCATAAATAAACACGTCCATTCGTCTACGTGCTCTGTGAGTTCACAGGGTGAAATTTGAAGTGATTCTGCATCTAAAAGTCCACCAGCTCTTTCTCTCTCTCTGTCTGTCTCTCCCTCTTTCTCTCTCTCTCTCTCTAACTCTCCCTCCCTTTTTCCATTCTCCCTCCTTTCACTCTCTCAACTTGTTTCTCCTCCCACTGTAAGGAAACATCTCTCCCTCAGGTCAGTTAGAACAAAGTTGTCCTGCTCTTTTAAGATAAAACTTGGGGAAAAAGCCATGAACATTGCACAAAAACATGCACATTTACACTTGTAGATTGACTGTAACGATTACCTAATCTGATTAACTTTAATGTAAGAAAATCTTCTTCTGCCTTTGGCTGCTCCCGTTTAGGGGATTATCCGTTTCCATTTCTTCCTGTCTTCTGCATCTTCCTCCTTCAAACCGACCACTTGCATGTCCTCTCTCACCACATCCATAAACCTCCTCTTTGGTCTTCCTCTTTTCCTCTTTCCTGGCAGCTCCATCTTCAACATCCTCTTTTCAATATATTCCTTGTCTCTCCTCTGGACATGTCCAAACCAACACAACCTTGCTTCTCTAACTTTGTCTCCAAAACGTCTAACCTGAGCTGTCCCTCTGATATAATTATTCCTTATCCTATTCATCCTCGTCACACCCAGCGAAAATCTCAGCATCTTTAACTCTGACACCTCCAGCTCCACCTCCTGTCTTTTCGTCAGTGCCACTGTCTCCAACCTGTGCAACATAGCTGGTCTCACTACTGTCCTGTAAACCTTCCCTTTTACTCCAGCTGGTGCGCGTCTGTCACAAATCACTCCAGCCACTCTTCTCCACCCATTCCAACCAGCCTGCACTCTCTTCTTCACCTCTCTTCCACACTCGCCGTTACACTGAACTGTTGATCCCAAGTATTTAAACTCCTCCACCTTTGTTACCTTCACTCCCTGCATCCTAACCACTCCACTTTCCTCTCTTTCATTCACACTCATGTATTCTGTCTTTGACCTACTCACTTTCATTCCTCTCCTCTCTAGAGCAGATCTCCATCTCTCCAGGTTCTCCACAAGCTGCTCCGTGCTCTTGCTACAGATCACAATATCAATTTCATTTAAGAAAATAATCTGCTTAAATTGTACTTTCTCATCAAATTGACAGACATCAGTAGAGAGTTTCCCTGATCATAATGTGTCTTTGAACAGACCATTCTCTGGCTCACAAAATATATATTCTGCAAATATATTCTGAAATAATACAAATGCGGCACAGTACCAAAGATTTTTTAATACGAGAAAATTAAAAGTGACTGAAAATGTGCAAAGTAGTGACATTAATTTGCTATTTGTTAATAGAAATGTAATAAAATTGTGATTCAGTTTGAATAAATATGATAAATTTGTATTGTTATATCCACAGTTTTCACATTTTGATTACATTTTTTTGAAAGTGTCTTTAATTAATTGATAAGTCCATTAATGTTTTTAAAACTCAGATTACTCATAACAACATATAAATCAATAAATCATAACAATAATCAATTACTCAACATCTAATATAATCAGTAGTGTTAAGCTTTATGTGAAATAACTCTTCCTAAAAATTTTGCTTTCAGTTTTATATTTTAAGATTGACAAGAATGTTAAAGGTCTTTGTAAGGACTCTATAGGATTCAGGGAAAAAATTTAGCATCAGTGCTAAAGTGAACGGAACTGTGAAGAGGAATAAAACTAGAACAACCACGCAAACCCCGGGAGAACATGCACAGAAAGAATCCAGAATGCCCTGGCTGGGAATTAAACCCAAAACCGTCATAGTTTTTTAATATTATTAAAAAAATGGGGGAAAGCCATACAGCTCCAATTATAGTACTTGATTTTGGTGCATTTGACCTTTGTAGGTAGATGAAGGCTGTAGCAAGAATGCATTCAGTTATTCTTCACTGGAGAAAAAAATTTTCCCTTCCCTTTTCACTTTTGTATAATTAGCTTAAACTTGGCCATATGATTACTGAACACATTTGAGTTATTGTCTTTGCTTCACTGTAATGTTGCACAAAATAACAATGTAAACTGGCAAAATAAACTAGACAGCCACTAATTTAGACTTTGTCTGGCAATCTAGCAGATTCAATGCTTATATAAGACATAAGATTTTCCATCCCAGTTTCAGCTAGCTCCCCTTAGTCTCTCTCTCTTTCGCTCTCTCTCTCTCTCTCTCTCTCTCTCTCTCTCTCTCTCTCTCTCTCTCTCTTCCTACTTCTTTGCTTTCAGAGCAGCATCTTTGCTAGTGAACACCAGCATGACTGATGTTCTCAAAACCACACTTTCCAGCTTGCCTGACCACCAGAAGGGCATTAGGTCCATGAAACAGCCTTCTCCAATTCCAGGAAAACATCTACTCCTCTCAGATTTCACATTTGGAGTAGTGACAAAAGCTTCCTGACTTAAACCTTGGGAATCTGGTTGTTTCATTAAACTTGTTTAAAAAGTCCTTCATAAAAATTTAAAGTGACCTGGAAAGAAATAAATAGCAAACCTAGATTTTAACCTGAAAACACTCCCAGTTTTTTTTTACCAGGTCAAGCTCTACTTCTGCATACAACTTATGAAACATCAAACTCAGTATAGGTATACTCACATGTCCTGGACACAAAGGACGTGATTTCCAAAAGCACAGGCCATACCGTCGTTTGGTGGTACAAGTAAGTGACTTACTCTAGTGCCAGTCACACCAGTGACTTAATAATGTATTGGTTCATGTTTCAAAAAGCGAAAAAATATTGTTTCCTTGTTAAAGCTCAGAGCCCTGTTCAGGATATACCAATAGCCTGAGCCAAGTTCAAAAAGAGACTTTTAGGCCAGTCTACAGCCTCCAGACCAACAAGGTCAGGTTTTTTTAGGTGAACTGTAATTGTACCATTTTTTGATTTTCCATGTGTGAAATATAATATATAATTTGTGTTCTCGATTTTTACTTTTAGTTAACTTGTTTTGGCAAATGGGCTGTAATATATTTATTAAAAGTATTAATGGTTAATGCATATTTTTAAGTATTATATATTTCGGTGAAAGCATGTACACATTTTAATCAAGTAGATTCAATGCATTCTTGTTTCAGCCTATGGAACTTTGAAGGAAACAGCCACTCCTCCTCCAGCACTGTGGCTATGACCCTTCACCAAGAAAAGGCAGTACACAGACAAAACATGTTCGTGTTTTCACATCCCTGTTCAGACTAGTCTACTTAAGAAAGGATAAGAAGTGCATTAAGAAAAACTGATTAAGGCATGTAGGACACTGAAGCACTGGTTAGACAAGTATTCCAACACTAATTTCAATGACGGCTGCCGACTGGAGTAAAGTCAGCTGGGACAGATTTTTGTGCCCCCAGCAGGTGGAAATGTCAGTGTATAGTCATGGCTTAAGACTAGTTTATAATTTAAGACGAGTTTATTTTTTTTATGCGGTTATAAGGCAAGTGAGGGTTAAGAACTGAAAAGCAACCTAACATACTAACTAAAAGCTTTCAAAAAGTGGCAGAGACAAAAATGGCAACAGCAAAAAGTGGCGAGGACATGTCCCCAGCTTTCCTAGTGCAAACAACCCCAATAGACATACCTAAGGAAGTTTTTTAAATTAGTTCAAATATATGGCTAAAAGTGAGTTTTTTATTGTGCATAGAATATTACTTTAGACCAGTCAGAACAGGTTGTGTCATATCTTATCATACTAGCTTTAGTTGTCAGACATGAATGGTTTACATGAAATTCAAATAGGTCTGTAAAAATAGATGCATGCATAAAACCTAATAGAATAAAAGTAGCTTTTATGGCTGCTTGAACTATCTTTTTGTTTTTGTCTTTTCTGTGAAGCATACCTCAAGGTCATCCAGCGAGCGAGCCAGACTGAGTCGCTTGGTTTGAGCTGCTGTTCGCCGAACAGATGACCTTCCTCTTGTGAGACCCCAAAATCTAGAACCCTGTAAAAGAGAAATCCACAGCATAACCTTACACACACTACTTGTCCTTTTGATGTTATAATTCACTAGTATATGATATTTCATAATCATTTAATTGTCATGAGTGAAGGATAACATTTGACTTAAAAAAGAAAAACCTTTCTTTACTGTGTTCTCAAGCATGTTAAAGGAAGCATAATTAAAAAGACTACAGTAAAACCTCTTATCAACAAGTTCAAAGCTAAAGCTAAACGCCTCTGTCACATTCAGTCAAAAAAAAATGTCTGTCATATTTAACAAATATTATATAGTGTTTTCACAGCTTTATTTCTGTTTAGAAGCCGTACAGGGTAAAAAGTGGAGTTTTCTAAGGAAACTTTAAGAATATTTACATAACTTAGTCTCTTAATTGCAAATGTGATTTTTCTGTAACACAAGCCTTTCAAAAAACACCCAGAAACACGGTATTTTACTTTTCCACAGTGAGGCTTTGTGGTTTCTGAAAAGCGTAGCATCTCACAAGAAATTTGTTCTGTGGACAGCATTTAATCACACAAAAATATTCATTTTCAGACTCATTTTCAAACAGATTTACCTGCACAGTTGGTCTTTATTTTAAAGTTTTCTGTGTCACCCAAAAAAGTAAAATTGGGAACAGATATGGCCTAAGCATATGCTTCAATGGAATGACTGGCAATAATGACAATGATATCACACATACCATGAAACCCTGTAATTTCCTTTCCATCTGTAAACTGTGCTCCCTCAGAACAGATGGAAACCCCAGAGTTAACTGAGTTAATCTTAGCATCTTCTCTAAAGACAAAAATATGCCTTCTTGAGCAAATGTTGCATTACAGATGCATTACAAAATCAGCAAAAGCTTATTAAAAAACCTTTTTTAAACCTAAATTTAGGAGAAATCTTGTCAATTAAAACATGATCTGAGAGCCTATTTCATCACTGTCTGCAAGCTGAAAGTGAAACCACATTAAAGTTTTTGAACCTAGTTAATGCTGGGGGGGGGCATAATGTGGAAATTGTATTTTGCAGCATATAATCTAATCAATGGACGAGCCATGACAGATTAAGACAGAAGAATGAAGAATTGAATTGAGGTCAGATGGACTAAACACAATACTATTTCATTACTCAGTTTTAGAACAGCATGTGATTAGTAACTAACCAATGGTTGCTAGGTGACTCCCTTAAACCTAAACAGAGCTTAGCTGCTTTCACACTGATTTATCCAGCATAATCATATTGGGCTCCACTAATCAACACAATAGCTCCATCTGCTGTGCCTCAACCATGCAGCACCATCTGTTTCACAGATGACAAGAGTAAAATCCAAGATTTAAGGTGAGCTCAGCCTACTACATAAGTGACCCAAGACTTTGATAGATTACGTTTGAGAGTTTTTATTTATCTACATAATGACCCTTTGCTTCTGGTCAAACTATGACTTTGATGATTTTCTCCTTCTGCGAATTTTGCATGGTAGCTGTTTATTATCTAATGTGGGCTGTGTCAAACATTGTGTTTTATTATTTCAATATTTTGAAAATTAATAGCATATAATGCATTTTTCAAAAAATATTCTCTTTCAGAATGTGTTTTCATTCAGAAAATCAATCAAATAAGTAATTTGACCACTTCTGACTGTAAAAAGTAATCTTAAGCCTTCAGGAGCAGAGGGATCAAGCTCAAGCGCTAGAGGGTCTTCAGAGATTAGCACTCACCATCTTCTGCTTAGGTCTTTGTAATTAGCTGATGAGCTAATCAGGTCTGTTAAATGAGGAGGATGCTAAACTCTGCCTTGTTGTGGCCTAAAGGACTGGAATCTGACACAACTGACTTAGTAAGATCTTATCTTATTAGTTGTATCTCTGTCAAATTCTGTATTAGTTCTGATGACTTTGCCAAAAGTTTGAATGAAAATAAAATCTACATTAAACATTGAATTTATTAAATCTTACAGTGTTTTCTCGATCCTTGAATTTGGATCCACTGCTGAAGAGTTTCCGAGTAAGGTCAAGGGAAGGCCTTTGCAGGTGTGCAAAGTTACTTGGTGTTTTGTATCTGAGAGTAGGGATTTTCTCCATAGCAGGTGGCAAAGTGCCGTTTTTATCTTTGGGTCTATTGGGACCAGTGTCTGTCAGGCTTTCGATGCTGTTATGCCGAGGTTTTTGCCAGCGTGCTCGGATTCCAACAGTGGGCCAGCGTTGACTGCCTCTGCGTTTGGATGTATTTTCAGACATCTTCTGCTCTTTACTCAAGATAACAGGTTCTAAAGGTGCACAACCAGAATCCTCTTTTCTGGAAGAAGCATCTTTTTCAGAGGTTACAGGTAGAGCAAGACTTGGAAATGGCTCAGAGAGGAGGCATCTACGTTCTTTTCCAGAAACGTTTGAAGGAGGTTTAGTCCAAAGTAGATGGGATGTGTTTGGAGATGAGAGACTCCACTGATCAGCTAGGCTTTCCCGATCTTCTGGAGACCCATTTCCAATTCCACTGTCACCGCTACCACTGTTTCGTGCATTGACTTGCCCTTCATCAGAATCCTCACTATCCAGTTGGATCCTCAGTTTTTCTATAAAGTCTCCCATGTCAGTGTAGAGAACTGATACAAACTGTAAAATTGAGTATGGATTCTGGGGAAATTCCAAACACCCCTGGGTGTCAGGGTCAGGAGTGCACGAGAAGCCAAAGTGCTCTGTAATATTTTGGTGTTCTTTGTGAACATACAGTTCTGGGTCTATGAAGAATACATGACACAATGTCTTTATACTAGTGCTATCTTCTGCTTTTACAGTTTTGCTCCCATCTGCAGAGACTACACAAAAAAACCTATTATCTTCAGTGCATATTACACACAAAGCCAGGTTCTCTGCAGGATATGCTGCCAAAACCACATCCCTGTCATCGCAAAGCTGAACGCAATTGCACTTGATCCTCATCATCACCAGGGAGTGAGTTTTTTGCTCAATTCCAATCTGGCTGATACATCTCCGGATGATTTTTAATGTTTCCTCTTCAGAGTGTGAAGTTACTAGATCCAGTTCCATAGAGCTTATGTATCCAACCACCATTGCTACATTCAGAGCACTGGAGTCAGGTGAAATACTATTCTGACTCTGAAAGTCTGTGAAAACTGAGTCTTTGCTCACCACACAAGATGGTTCCTCCTGTCCAAGAAAATGTGGGTGACATTTAGATTGGCTTTGTTGATTCCAGTAAGACATATCTGGTTCTGACATGGGTCTCTGTTTAGAGGGCTTATTTGATTGCATGTTAGCTGAAGCTTGGACTGAAATCTCAAAAACAGTATCAAAACTTCCCACTGACTGCATCAACGGCTGCCTCATGTCTTCCTCATATGGTTTACATGTGTCAGAATCCATCTTTCCAGGATTTAGCCAAGGTGCCTCCTGCCTTTTGTGAAAAGCCAATTCCTCTTCACTTGAGCCAGAGTCCACAGATGGCTTGTCAGCAGATGTTACAAGCAAACAAAGTGATCTTGAAGATGAACCGATAAGCTCCACCACGGTTTCATGTGAGGACTTGGATACGTCTGTACCATTTACACTCAAAATGTAGTCCCCAGGTCTCAGTCCCACGCTATAAGCCGGGCTCCCCTTCATGATTCCACTCAGGACACATGGCGCCTGACCAGCCATGGTGAACCCATATCCAGCTCTCCCACGCTCCATCTCCACGCTGCGGGCTGTCGGGCTGGGTGGAAGATCCAGAGATCTGACAGATCCAGCTGGGTCCAGAACTCTCATTTTGGGGGGTGAAATTTCAAAAACTCAGCAGTAGGACTGGATGCCGTTGGAATGATGGTGTCGGTCAGAGCGAGGAGCAATGAGATTCAGTCATCCCAGCTAAAAATTAAGGGGGGAAAAAAAGAAGTTTAAAGTTTTGTCAAAAACACAATAAAGCAGACAATACAGTGATTACTATATTATTGCTATTGTATTACTTTATTAGAGGAAAACTGTTCACACTTAATGCACAAAAAGTAGTCCAGCTTTGGTTCCTGTGTTGTTAGAGGAAACATAAACAAATAAATAAAAGCACCAGTTTTGACGTTTCAGCAAAATGGACTGTTTTTATATCAGCGCTGTGTCAGAATAAATCAAAGCACATCACTGCTGACAGAGTTCATATTGAAAATATATATGACACATGTACATTTGAATTTTCTGAAAGGTTTATTGCATATTTCTGTCCGGCTGCTTCACCCAAAGGAAGCGAGCTTTCCTCCTCCTGAAAGTTGTGTGTACAAATCTGGACAATTTACCAACATGTAAAGATAAATATAACTTTAAAAATTCCCAATCACAAGCCAATAATACGTGTTTCTCGAACAAACTCTGTAAAAAAATAAAATGCCACTTACAATACTTGCCTCTCGATCCCAAAGTCCGTGCCTTTTCAGATGCGACCCTTCAGGACAACCGCCGCCATTCACTATTGTACGGAACACAAAGCGTCATTCAGTCACTATGGCACCCTAACGTTTACTAACTCGCACGAACGCTCCCATTGGCTAAAAGCTCCGTCAATCACACTCAGAGTTTAAACAAATACTTGAGGCCTATTGGCCTTTGACAAATCACGTGTTACATTTAGGCGACAGAGATTCGTTCACTCCCTCCCGGCTGTTGGAGCTCCCAAATCAACGTTCACACAAAGTAAATGATGGTAAATATAATGGTTTAAAACTCTGTTTCTGTTAAATGTGTTATTAAATTAGGCCTTTTAATCTTTAGCATTAGTTTGAAGGAGGAAGATGCAGAGGACAGGAGGAAATGGAGACGGTTGATCGGCTGTGGCGCCCCCTAACGGGAACATCCGGAAGTAGCATATGTAGCATTAACACATGTCAAATTAAGAGGTGACGTTCTTCACTCACAAGACAAATCCTTTTAGAACATTTCATAAGCGAGCCCCCTGAACTATTTCAGATGTTTGGTTAAAAACAGAAGAAATGCTGTGTATGGTGGAGTCCACAATTATTAAACACAAGATGAGGGGGAAAACTGAAAGTGACTATTTTCTGTCATTGTGAAATACAGCATAGCAAACAGTGAGCCGCAACTAAATTTAACCTCTGTATTTAACTCACGTGCAGCAGGGGGAAGCTATTTAAAGCACCCAGGGAGCACCTGTGGGTGGCGGTGGTTTAGTGGTGGGTACTTGGCTACGGATCTCTGGATCAACAGGTCCCAGGTTCAAATCCCACCCACTACCACCACTGGGTCCCTGAGCAAGACCCTTAACCCTGAGTTGCTCCAGGGGGGGTAATTAGGACATGTAAGTCGCTCTGGATAAGAGCGTCTGCTAAATGCCGTAAATGTAAATGTGATGGGGATGGTACCTCGCTCAAGGGTACCTCAGGGTAACCTGCTGGTAACCTGCTTCTAAACCTAACCACTAGGCCACTGCTGACCCAGATTCAAACCGGGGTTGCTGCGGCCACAACACAGAGACACCATACGATCACCGCAAGCTACCAAGCAGATACATAAGGACTCGAAAAGACAGAACGAGGCATCTGAGACCATTTCTCGTTATAGAATCGTTCCAGATCACTACTCTTTACACTACTCTACTCTACACACACAAAAAAAGGTTTCCAGCAAGTTACTTGACTTAAAATGATCTGGTATTCCATGGAAGTTTTGATACAGTTCCTTCTTGCAATGATTCCACTGCCTTTGGAAAAAAAAACCCCACTCCAATTCCAAACTCCAGTATGATCAAAGAACCTCCATCATAATTTTAAATGTATTTCTTTCCCTATAGCCATTGTTCCTCTGATACCAGTCCTACTTTTATTTACTTGTCTATTTCCTAAAGGCGCATCATTTTTGGTTAATCAGACTGTAGAAAACTCTCTCCCGCACTCATTTTCTTAGCTGCTTGTCCTGATTAGGGCAGCGGGTGGTGCTGGTGCTGATCCCAGCTCTCAAAGGGCAAAAAGCTGGGAAACACTCTGGACAGGTCCCCAGACCCTTGTAGGTCAGACACACAGACAAGCACACTTACACCTACGAGCGCAATTTAGTATCTCCAGTCCAGCTAACGTGCTTGTTTTTGGGTTGTGGCAGGAAACCAGAACACCCGGAGGAAACCCACACAGACACGACGAGAACATACAGACTGACCACAAAAAAACAGTTGCAGTCAAAGTGGACGTAGCTTCAGGAGGTGCTTTTGTAGACTTACTGTTACGTGTAGACACTGTGCACTGTGGTTGGATTTGAAGCTCCGTGCTGTTTTTATCTAAGTAATCAAGTGATTTATTTATTTATTTTTGCACCAATCACCATTTATGCGCATAGCCACCTTACCACTATTTATTTATTTTTGCACTCCGCACTTTTTTCTCAACAATGTAAAAAATGCTGCTCAGACTGTTACTCTGTACAGGGTCCTGGAGGAACGTTATTTCCTTTTCACTAGGTACTGTGTATATGGTTGAAATGGCAATAGAAACCAACTTGACTTGATTTGCAGAAGTTAGATACACGTTTTTATGCTTCAGAAGTCAAATACAGTGGTACCTTGACTTACGAGTGTCCCAACTAACAAGTTTTTCGAGATACGAGCGTCTCTCGGCTGATTTTTTGCAGATACCCACCACTAGTGAGTGACATCTGCCCAGCATCCCGTGTCACAAACATTCACGTTAAGCGGTTAGCTTGCACTGGAAGCGTCAGTGTTTTGCTCATATTTGTGCTTGCAGTTATTTTGCTAAACTTCGTTTTTCCAACCACGTGTCCGAGGAAAGTGAGTGCGAAGGACAGTGCTGAGAAGAAGAAGCGGATGATGTGCATTGAATTAAAGAAAGAAATTATCGAAAAACATGACCAAGGTGTGCGTGTAGTCGACTTGGCGAAGCAGGATGAGCGCAGCACTTCTACAATCTGCACCTGAAACAGACCACATTGGACAGGTTTTTATAATATAATAATCCACCCATAAATGTGAGCAAAGTATGGCGAAATGGGCGAATAAGATTCAGTTGCTCAGTTCAGCCTTTCTCCTCCACCTTTGTCGGCATCTTCAAGTCGTCAGATCTCCAAGGCAAACATTATACTTAATAAAATCAGTTTATTGCAGTACATTCTATTGTATTGTGTTTTTATGCAATATTCTTTATTAATAAGCGCATTTTTCTTATTTAAAAACATGTAACAAAAAAAATGCTGTGTTTTTTGGGGGGTCCGGAACAGATTAATGGCATTTCAATTAATTTCGATGGGGAAAACTGATTTGACCTATGAGAAATTTGAGTTAAGAGCTCCGTCACGAATGAATTAAACTCGTAAATCAAGGCACCGCTGTATAGACAACATGTCGATAGTCCCAGGTGGACTTTGGATACGCCTTGGTCAAAGTGCACTAACAGCTTTTTCCACCAACACTTTCTCTCAGACAGTTTACTGACTAAAAACATGGGGTCGAGTTATGGTATGTAGAACGGTTTACATCATTTTGACTGATTGAGGGCATCATATTTAATAAAGTATATAAGACATTATAATATATAATATATAAGACATTATTCATACTATAAGATTGTTATATTGTTTTAATGTCATTTTAAAACTACTTTTTATATCCTAGAGGGTTCACCTTTTTACTTTCCAACACATCTGAACAAACAGTTTGCCTGTCCAAGCAAATAAGTCTCTTAAGCCAAAACTAGTACGCCATGCAGTTTCTCAACCGCAAGAAAGCTTCTTGTATTTAATATCCTTTAAAGAATCCAACTATGAGATATTGTAAAGGCCACTGGGTTGAACAGTTCATAAAATGTGTTTTGCATCAAGATGTATTTAATAAGGAATTAAAGAATGTGAGAAAAGATCATTAGTGCTGTACATTCATTAAAGCCAATAAATTGAGAAGATATTAAAGGATTGATAATTAACATATTTTAACGTTTTAATCTGTAGTTTAAATAAAGAATGACTCTTGCTATTTAGTCTTCTTCTTTTTCTTTCAGCTGCTCCCGTTTAGGGGTCGCCACAGCGGATCAACTGTCTCCATTTCTTACGGTCCTCTGCATCTTCCTGCTTCAAACCAACCACCTGCATGTCCTCTCTCACCACGTCCATAAACCTCCTCATTGGTCTTCCTCTTTTATTCTTTCCTGGCAGCTCCATCTTCAACATCCTCCTTCCAATATATTCCTAGGGTTAGGTTACCTCTTGCCATTTAGTAACACTTAATAATAAATACAGGTAATAAGTACAGGTTTGCCTGCAAGCCTACTGTCCACTGTTACCATGTCAACCAGTGTAGAAATGCAAGCAAATAGAGACTATATAAATCAGATTTTAGCTTGAAAATCAGAACATTTCAGTCTAAAAATCAGATTTAAGGGAGAAAAAAATGATTCACTCTGTGAACAGGCTTCATACCCACTGGGACCCAAAGTGACTTCATCAGAACACAGAATCAATTTCCATTATAAAAGAAACACAAACGGCAATTTTCCTTGTATTTTATGAAAAAAGCAAAGTTTAATGAAATAAAATCACAAATGAAAGATGACTATAATAACATTTAAATTTAACTAATGTAGTGATGTGTTTTATTTTGACGGAGGTCAACACTCAGGGATGTGTGCGTTGCGGGTCTATATTTGGGAAGGTTTAGGTGTTGTCATTGGAATCATTTTCTCTAAGAGGTTCATCATTCTGTCTTGGAGCTGCAGGCTCTGCACCTGCAAAAAGTTTTGCTGCTGCATGACTCTGCGCACCTCTCGGCACGTCTCTTCCACTGCATGTCTCATTTTGCGCTGCTCCTGCAGCATCGCCTCCATCACCCGCACCTTCTTGCGGCGCAGAACAACTGGAGACAAGCGCCGCCTCTTGACCGCCTGTGACCTGAAGATACATATTGTTTTACATTATTTGTAGGAACAATCTTAATCATTGCCTTAGCTTTGAACTCCAGAAAGCCTGATCTCCCTTGCATATAACCGCCTTGTACATATGTGTGCATGTGGCCATCGCCAGCCTTCAGGGAAAAGGAACTAAAGTATTTTCTGCAAACTATTGGGAACTTCATAATATAATTTTTGCAGTTTGTTACACTCTGGTATAATGAGAATAAAGGTGTCTTAATAAGCCAAGAAATGCATTTAGTTTTCTTTTGGCCTTAATTTTCTAGAGCAGTGATGATAAAGCATAAATCGTAAAAGGGAAGCAACATTTTTAACAGTGTTGAGAGAGAAACCTTATTTCTTTCTTATTTCTAAACCTTATTTATCCGTATAAACAGAACTTTCTGGAATAGCCCTAGAAACATGAATGGAGAGCAATATTACATAACAGTATTCATCAGGTGGAGCATTCTAGAGCAGTAATAATAATAATAATAATCCTTTATTTATGATCCCACGAATGGGAAATTTGTTCTCTGCATTTCACCCATACACACACGGGCAGCAGTGGGCTGCTATTGAAAGCGCCCGGGGAGCAATGATGGGGACGGCACCTTGCTCAAGGGCACCTCAGGGCAACCTACTGGGAAGGGGTTCGAACCCCCGATCCTGTGGTTAACGCCCTAACCACTAGGCCACCACTGCCCGTAATAGTGTGAATGGGCTGAACATTTTAGAGCAATGTTAACAGGCTGAGGATGGAAGATGCAGAGGACTGGGAGAATCTGGCCACTCCACTCTCCTAGTGGAATAAAAATTCTGCATACTAAATTATGCACTGAGAAAATTTTGAATGGAAATAGAAGATCCGCTGTGGCAACCCCTAAACGGGAACAGCCGAAAGAAAAAGAAGGAGAAGAACAGGCTGAGCATTCTAGAGAGTGTGAATGGACTGAGCATTCTAGAGAGTGTGAATGGACTGAACATTCTAGAGAGTGTGAATGGACTGAGCATTCTAGAGAGTGTGAATGGACTGAGCATTCTAGAGAGTGTGAATGGACTGAGCATTCTAGAGCAGCGTCAAGAGGCAGAAAATTATAGAGCAATGAGGACGAGTCAAGTATTCTAGAAACGTTTGAATGGCGTGAGCATTCTATAGCATTGTGAACAGGCTGAACATTCTAGAGTGTGTGCATGGGCTAAGCATTCCAGAAGATTGTGAATGGGTCGAGCATTCTAGATCCGCGTGAACCTTTTTGAAAGTTTTTGCTCCCCACTCAAGCAGCTGATTCTGCTCCGCACTGAAGAAAAGTACTTTGTTTACATGTTATATTTTTGAGCATTGGTTACAAAGGAAAGGTAGCTTAAAAAAATAACAGCCAATTTAGCCTCTTTAGGGCCAAAAGTTCCTCGTTGCAAAAAATATACAAAACTAAATTTCAGATGATTTTAAATCTAAATCAGAGAATTACTTATCATTTAAAACTAAGGCAAAACCACAATTCAAGAATCTTTCAAGGGTTCCTTTGAAATCTTTTGAGATTTTTTGGTAGTCATGAGATGGAAGTAATTCAATCTGGCCACTCCACTCTCCTAGTGGAATAAAAATTCTGCATACTAAATTATGCACTGAGAAACTTTCAAATATCGTAATCTGGATGACCTGGACTCGAAGGAGCTCATAGAGATTTCCGTCCCATCTTCCTCTTCCTCTTCTTTGACCTCCCTCTCCTCAGAGGAGCCGGTGTACTCTTGCAGGAAGCCTATCATCGGAGCTGCAGGCTGGGGTAGAGAAGACTCGGGTTGGGAGGTGGATGCTCCAATAGTTTGGGAGTCCAGAGGGCTCATGTGGGTCTGTTCAGGAACCTTGGACAAAATCCTCTCAATGGACTTGTAATATGGCCAGTCTGGTGTGCCGCTGCTCCCACTGGCAGTGTATTTCAGCTTCCTGTTGAAAGTAATATAAACATAATCATGATGTATATTGCATGCGAGTCTATTGCATATGTAGATATTCAGGTTGGACTACCCACAGCTACGATCAGTAAGTTAAGTAACCTTAAAACAGCTCATTTTATGATGGCCATCATGCAGCGCCCCGAGTTCTTTCCCACACATGTACATGTTTTAAGTAGGCCATGGGAAAATGGATTTTAACTCCTCATACAAAAAAAGGTCAGAAGTCACCCTTACACTTGCCTGTACTGGAATGTCATGTTGGTGATCTTCATCTTTATCTCCTCCCTGTGACGGTGTTCGCCGGTGAGTTCGTAGAGTCGTTTGGCCATGGTTTCGTAGATCTTGGCGTTGCGCTTAGCCTTCTTGAGCTCTGTGACATACTCTTCCCAGATGTACAAAAGCCCTTTCATTTCTGAGTCTGTCCAGTTACGAGCCCTTCTGTGCTTTTCATTGGAGCTGGGCACTATGTAACTGAAACAGTCCTCCGCAGACATTTTGTGGATCTCTAAGGTTTGTTGCACAAACAGATTTTCTTTCAGCGCAGGGAGCTTTTAGAGAGCCTCTTTTCTTCCCCTGTTCTCTCTTATAGCCTCTTCAAGCCTGTGTTGTGAGTGTGAGGCAGGCCACACGTTCTGCCCTTCCCCCTCTAACTCAGTTAAGAGGCATCAAAATGGGGCCTGGAGGGTTGGAGCAATCAGCTTTAAAAGCTTTTAAAGAGGGAAGTTCGTCACCGTGATGTCAAGTTGCCCTGGCAACAGCCTGCCAAGCCCCTCCCCTTTCAGCCACCCCCCATTCCCCCACTGCCTCTCTCTCTGATCTGTAACAAAAAGCTTTTAGCAGAGAGCTAATGAAGTGGGTCGGGCGGCCAGGAAATCTGCATGTGAAATGTGACTCCTGAGGGTTGGGGGATGGAGGGAATGGCCGGGGGTAGGGGGCTGCAGGCGGAGGAATGAGCTGTTGCCTTGGCAACATGCCTTGCTCCAGGCCATGCAAGCCAAGCCTTAATGTGTTTAAAAGCTTTTAATGGAGGTTAGAGCATAGAGTTCCTCGTCTGATGCTTACAGAATGAGTTTGGAATTTGCGGTAGTACAACGCAGTCTGGGAGAATATCTACGCTTGGGTTTAAAAGCATGCGCTGCAGAATGTTTGCAGCATTAGCGAGGAAGAGCGAGAAAGGCACAACATATGGAATTTTAGAAAACATGGATTAAAAAACAGCAAGCCTAAGCTCCGGCTCTCTGACTGAACCTTTAATATGTTGCCAGGCGGGGTTCTTCACCATCTAGACACTGTATGCATTGTCTGAGTATTTCCTCCCCCTTCCCCTTTCCTGCCCCTTTCCCCTCCTTTTCCACAGTTGAAAGAATAGCCCCCCTCATCATACCCCCCTCAGTGTTTCAGATTACAACCACATTTACTCCTAGGAGAGTATATATGGTCTGAAGTTATTAATGCCACAGGGTTGTCTTAGGAGCACTCGTGTGTGTGTGTGTGTGTGTGTGTGTGTGTGTGTGTTAAAGCCACATGGTGGACATGGTGGTCCCTACCTGCATTAAAAGTACCGACTGGCCACTTAGTTAAGTGTGTTAGGACAGTGAACATATACACACACTAACACTTGTATGTGAGTCACCCCTCATTTCTTTATATTTTGCTAGAAAAATGAGTCAATAGAAAAAGTGATTTAGAGAGGCTTTCTATAATTCTAACAAGCTTTGAAGTGAGCCTGAACTCTCTAAAGCAAGCTTTCTATCCCTGTAATAATATACCCAGCTTCTGCCTCTGAACAGGGTCAGGTACTGGACTGAACTGGACCGAAACTGGGAGGCAAAAACTTTTACTTCAGGAAGACGGGAGTCCTGTTCCCCAACACTCACTTTCTTTGCTTTCATTTTCATTTTCACTTTTCTTTTCATTGCCGCTTGTCCTGAGTAAGGCCAGGGCACAGGGACAAACACACACATGTCTTTTTCAACTAATTATTAATGAAATATTCCATCATTAATTTATTAATTAAATATTTTCTCAAACATTATATAGTAATCATGTTTAATGGAATATTTGTGACAGCTTAATGGCACTTCACAGCCATAACATCGAACTTTCCTTTACAATGGACCTGCTGAGAATACTTCATCTCAAGAATCATCTCGGCTCTGATATGAAAACGTAGGTCTGTTACTTGAAAGACAGTTGAAAAGATTTCCTTTAGCTCAGGTGTTGCTCTTTGGTGTGATTAACTGAGTTAGTTATCTCTGTTGAATTTATTTTAACTGTGCCGACAGCGTTACATAAATACAGTACAGAACAACTGATACTATTGATACTAGTACATAAGTAATATGTAATAATGAATGAATGCCATTTCACTAGAAGGTTTGCCATGACCAGCACGCACAAAGCCACTGGAGATGGAGAAGGAGAAGAGTGATATAAAGCACGATAGATCTACATTTATAGCATTCTTCCGAATCTTCTTCTTTCAGCTGCTCCTGTTAGGGGTCACCACAACGGATCAACCATCTCCATTTCTTATGCTCCTTTGCATCGTCCTCCTTCAAACCAACTGGCTGCAGGAGGCTCTCACAACATCCATAAACCTCTTTTCCTCTTTTCTTGCACACACAAAATATCAAACTCCATCATGTACACTAACTCTCTCCCTTTACCAGTCATGCTGCCAATATTCAAAGTTCCTACCCTCACTCCCACTCTACTACCCTTCCATCTCACCTCCTGTCTCGCATATGTAACTATGACGTGACTAACAACAAATGTAAAAAGGCTGGAGCTGGTATTTTAGATCACCACTAGTTGTAATACTACTGTAATTACCAATGAATCTCTTTATAACAGGGAAACATTTGGGTTGCTTAATTATGACAATCATAATCCTGATTATTTTGGTTTATATTGCGATCACATTTATTTACTCATGGACTTTGGAAATATTGTGCATATATTTTTAGATTTGCTTATTTAGCATGATTTAAAGTTCAAGTAAAAATAAAAGAATAATTCAGTTACAAAATATTGAAAGGTAAAATATTCTCTTATAACACCAGTCATTATCTAGTTTTAGTGCCAAATAAGGTAACAGTATTTCCCGCTGTGCTGAAGAACCTCTGTGAAGTGAGGAACTTGAGGCTGGGATGCAGAGATGTTTTGGAGTATCTAGGACCACTGCAGTGGGTCCCTTATTTATAATCATTTTATGCCAATTACTTTATTTAAGAAAAAAGAAATAACACTTGATGGCAAAATCTTAATCAGGATTTAACTTCAACCAATGTAGCAAGCCTGGTAGATATACTGGAAAAATTCACAAATAGCAATTTAAAAATTCAGTCTGCCAGAACATTTGAAAACTCTGATAGGACAGATTTAGTTTTTGTTTCGTTTAGTTTCGTTTTGTTTAGGCAAAACAACTGTGGCCCATCTAGAAATGGACTCCACAAGATGGGTCGCTGTGGTTTATGCCATCTGGACCCGAATCTGGAGGCCAACTCAACCTGTTGAACCATGTTCCTCAAAAAATTCCTGAACAATTGCAATATGAAATGGAGCATTGAAGCTGTTGAACGAAGCCAGGAAGGGGTAAACTTGGTCTGCAACAGTTTTTAGGCAGTCAAAGCAACGTTAACATAAAAATCAGTTTTCCCAATCATTTGAATAGTCAGTCAATCAGTCAGTCGTTTTCTGCCGCTTGTCCCAAACTGGGTCGCAGGGGAGTGCTGGAGTCCATCCCAGCTCACACACAGGGCGAAGGACGGGTGACACACCCTGGACAGGTCAAAATTCATACAGTGAATGAACAAAAGAGAATCTAATTCAAATCAGTATTTGGTGTGACCACCCTTTGCCTTCAAAACAGCATCAGTTCTTCTAGGTACACTTGCACACAGTTTTTGAAGGAACTGGATGATCACACACCGACTATAATCCTACAGAATCCCTGACTTTGTGCAAGTGTACCTAGAAGAACTGATGCTGGTTTGAAGGCAAAAGGTAGTAACACCAAATATTGATTTGATTTAGATTTTTCTTTTGTTCACTCACTTTGCATTTTGTAAATTAATAAAAATATTTTTTCTGGAACGTTTCACACACTAAATCCAGCTAAACAGGATTAATTCTGCTATCTTTTTTTAAATAAGAAACAGCTGGATTTTTCTCTTTAATTACTGACATTATCATATGTGCTCAGAAAAGAATATTGTGATGGAATTTATCACAACAATACATATGATCATACCGCCCAACCCAAAAAAAATAAAAAAAAGAAACATGGATGAACAGAAAACTTTTTCCCCTTTTCTTTAATATTCATTCAGTTTCCAGCAGCTATTTAATAAGCATGTTATTTTTTTTACAGACTTATATTACACAGCAACAATAGTCCTAGCTCCGTACACTGATTTTCTTTGCAGCTTCCTCTTGGCAGAAGTCTTTTTTTTTTTTTTTTCCATTATAATCATAGCAACTATCATGAAAAAATTACAAGTGCAATAAGTGAGAGTAAAACTTCACAGTATACAAAAGAAATAAACTAACAGCTTATAAGATGATGCTAAAATTAAAAATGTATAACATGAAGTAATGAGTGCTTGCCCCATTTACTTGCCATCACACTTCAAAAACATGGTTGTAAGAAAATGTGTACATAAAACACATACAGCACACAATATACTTCAACTATAAATGTAAGCTTACGTTTGCATGTACACACATGCACAAATGTCTTGACAGCAATACCTTTTTTTTCTGTAAACATGTCCATCATGGACCTACCAAGGACTGACTAGAAAAGCAACCGGAGAAAGGATGACCGTAATACAGAACTAGACAAGGAGGAATAGAGTTTCCCCAAACAGCAGAAAATAAACAGCTGCTACAAAGGATCCCAAATCTTGAGTTTTGAGGTGAACGATCCGACACCAAAAACCACGAATCCCAAGTGAAATATCTGCGATCAGTATTATTGTAGTGTAGCACTTTTCCATAACTTCCACATATAATCTCCGGTTGCAAGTCTAATCATGAGAAAACTTGATTCAGTCCCACTTTTCAGGTGGCTTTGTGAATGAATGAGTTAGCAGGAACATGGCAGTTTCATGCGTTTATTCACAGCCACCATTTCAGGACTGTTAGTTGGCCCACAGCCAAGCATTCACCCCTCGTCTCTGTGATTTTAATACTGATTAATACTTTAAATGGTTGGAGATTAATGCCTAAAGGCAGGATTACCAGGACTCGACAAGGACTTGGATTAGCTTCAATCCCCAAAATTGTGCCAAAACATGGGCTTCTAATTAACTATAACCTGACATACAGAAGTCAGAACATATATAAACATAAGTAACGAATATATTGAAAATAAAAGTTAAACTAAAAAACAAAACAAAAACAAACAAACAGCAGTACTAATGAGATGAAAATAGATGGAATGTGTCATCAAGTGCCACTAGGGGGCAGTAAACATTCACATTCAGTCTAAAACTGCCACTGGAGCTTCATAGCAAAATGTAAGGAGCCTCAATTGTACAAAAAGGACTTTTTCCACTTTGCACTGACTGATATACCTACATGCACAGAAGTACCTCATGACTGGAGTACCCTTCACAGAACTACGATACATTAAATTGTTAAACAGACACCAGCAATATTAAATTTGTACCAACATCCTTTCAAGGTTTCGGTTGGTCCAACTAGCTTTAAAACACAAACGTGTTAAAATCTGGTTTAAAAGCTTTAGCTTTCTTCCACAGAAGGGATGATACCACAGAAAAGAATCTGAACAGTGACTTATACAAGTCCCTCCAGTTGGGATAAAGGTGTGTGGATCTGGATTCAAACTTGGCACGATTTCCTTTTTAATTCAGTCTCTCTCAGTCCCTGACACAGTCTTCCTCA
This sequence comes from Hepsetus odoe, assembly GCA_017165825.1. Taxonomy (NCBI): domain Eukaryota; kingdom Metazoa; phylum Chordata; class Actinopteri; order Characiformes; family Hepsetidae; genus Hepsetus; species Hepsetus odoe. Next base: position 17,573,716 of record CM029388.1, on the reverse strand, counting down.
GTGATGCCCTGTGCCCGCAGCTCTTCCAGAACGTTGTCCAGGTGCCCGGAGTCAGGGTAACCGTGGCCAGTCAGGTTGGAGCCAAATTCCGTCTTGTGATGCACTTCATTCCAGATGACTGTGTCTGCTTCGCCTGTCGTGCTGGAGGTCCCCACGGAGAAAATCAGCCTGCGGTCCCACGCAACCAGCAACAGCTTCAACACCTGAAGAGGGAAAGTCGGGAGTTCAGGAATTAAATTAGCATGTTAATGTAGGGGCAGCATGAACTAAGAATGTGTCAGTCAACTAACGGCACTTCTTTGTTGAGCTGCCTTTTCACTTTTTTGTGTAAAAAAAAAATGTAATTTTAATTTTAATGTCGGTAACACTGGAGGGGAGTTCTTTAGCTGAATTTCAGCTGAAAAACAGGCCCGTGTACACATTTTATGGTCACCTTATATCTTTTAATTTTACATTTACTGCATTTAGCAGATGAACTTATTCAGAGTGACTTCCTTTTCCTAATCACAGGGCCGTTCTCCCTGGAGCAGCTCGGGGTTAAGAGTTTTGCTCGGAAGATTTGCTTATAGTAAAAATCCCTTCACTTTTGTCCTTGCCCTACAATGTCTTACACTACTGAGTTCACAGAGTTTATTGACCTAAAGCTGACCCCAGAAGATAGCCAGCAGCTGCACCTGTAAACAGTTGCATTTTTTATTCAAAATTCGATGGGACGGGAAGCAACCTTGAAATTCTGGTAGCAGATAAGACAGGAAGCCATTGGTGAAAAGACCTTTGTCTATTGTTGGTGAAGTGGTAAATGCAGGGAAACTGAGGTGTTAATCATGACAGCGTTGGGTACTATTGGTGAAAAACTATTAATGGGATGGATTTATGTCAATTTTGTCTGAGGTTGGGACGAGCATTTGGAGCTGCTCCCACTGGACCACGCCTGCTGAAATTCTTCATTAAAGTGTTTTTGCCGCATCTCTTTGACTTCGTTTTATTTCTGTCTTAGAAAAAGTTTCTGACTTTGGCTCACACTTCAATGCTCCAGCTAATAACGTCACCTGCATTCGCCTGTACTATACTGAAAAGTCTCAACAGTGTTTATTATATCAAGAGTAACTGAGTCCTGGCATTCTTTTGCCCTTGTCTCACATAGTTCTTACTGGAAATAGCAAGTACACACTGTAGACTAATAAAGCACTACAACATATACAACTGCAACATTAGATCATACTTGCAAAAGCATGAGGACGTCATTTCAAAACTGAAATGCATTCTGATGAGGGTTTATTTAAGAAGTGAGCGTTTCTTACCAAACGGCCTTTCTCGCTGTCGGGGAGGTAACAATGCCTGGGGAATCCACGAGCTGTGAAGGGTTTACCAGGGTTTGGGTGCTCAGGGCCCTATGGCAGAAAGAGGAAAAAAAAAAAATTATTACTACATTAAATTATTACAATTCTTTTGTTCTTTTCTTGTAATGCACACAAATATTTTGCACACTGTTCCCCAATTAAAAAAAAGAACACACAAAAAAAAAAAAAAAAAAAAAAAAAAAAAAAAAAACACACGTTATCATCATACTTCACTCACAAACAGCAAATCTTTGCCTCATGAATTTGGATGATATTGCTTGGATGATTAGTAATTTTTTCTGGCCTAATTTAATTTAGTTCTCTGATTCTGAATCAGGCACTACACCCCACTTTGGATGCAAAGTAAAGATACTTTAGAATGCTTTTGTGCAAGTCTGCTAGTAGTAACAGTAAAGTTTTACCTGAATCCCAGGGGGGATGTTGTAAATAATGCGGATTGTTTTGCAGTCGGGATGCCCAGGCAGTGAGTGAGGGATGACGTGGTACTCCATCTTGCCTGGTGGTTGGTTACCGGTCTTTACTCCATAGATAGTCTTGCAGGTGGGACACTGCAGGCTGCCGTCTTTGTTCCCGTTGTTGTACATTGCCACCAGGCACTGCAGGTGATACTGATGTCCACACTGAGACAGACGGCCAACCGACTCTGCCCGAGAAATACCTCCCACGCCGGGGCCTTTATAGCCAGAGAAGCCTGCTAAAGGCTCCATACAGATAGTGCAGTCCTGCAGAGGAACAGAGAGAGGAAAACAGTAAGACCTGCTGAACTGCAGAAAAGCAATTCACACAGTAATTCATACAATTTTACTTGCCAAACTGTTACTTTTTAATAAACATCAATGACTGAAAATAATTGAAAATGGTTAAATATGCACACACCTCCTCTGGAGGGTTGCGGACCTTCTGCAAGTACCGCCGAACAACTTCTTCAGGAGTCCTGCCTGTTAGTGTGGACAGATGTGTGAAGGTCATTAAAAGCTATACATTTACATACACACTACCACTGAAAAGTTTAAAATAATGATTTCAAATTGTATAAAGCCATTTTTCCTTGTGTATGCGTGAAATAATTCCAATAATTATGGAAACTGGATTAAATGTTACTGATTTTAAATAAATTGTAAGAAAATAAATCTAAAAAGTTAAATGATTAAAATGTGGTCAAATTTTGAAGCAGCTATTGTAAAGAGAAAACAGCAGAGATAGATGTACATCTACAATCTCCCCCGGTGTTAAATCTCAGGGAACGGTGCATGATTTATAACCGAATAACATCAGTTATTAATATGACAAGTGATTCCAAAGTTTCTGGAGTGATTTAATTACATAAACACGTTGACATAAAAGTTCCATGTACCTTTACGAGCTTGTTTCTTAGTGGTCTTGCGGCAGCAGTGGCCGAGGCCTGGCACTGGCTTGATGTCACTCTTGCTGACTGGTGGAGGATGGAGCACTAGTTTGGGTGGACGTGTTAAGCAGACAGGAAGGCCAGCGGCGCTCATCAAGATGCCTGTTATTCCTGTTCATCAAAGACAAAAGGATTATTATCAAATTTTTATTATTATTTGATTATTTTCTTAACAACTAACTACCTACTAGCTAGTTATTTTAGTTTGTTTAGTTTTTTTTTTTTTAACTCACCAGCCAGAGCTGGGTGGACTGGACTTGACCCATTTAGATTCTTAACTGGAACTGTGGGGACCCTGAAACACATGACAAAACATCATAAATCACACTGTCACACACACTCAGGAATTTTTAATGCATTAATGCATCAATCAATCATTACACAAGTAACAATTCTACATCTCTTACATATTATATTTTATTCATTAGATTTTTTGTATAATCATGGCCTGATCTGGGGCCAATCTAATATTGGTGTCACGCTGTCTGCCGGACATCCGTTCACACCCCCGACCTAATGAAGTGCCGAGTCATGCTAGACTTTAGAAACCAGGTCACACCTTCTACCAGATCTGCTGCCAAAAATAAGCATTCTAATTTTATCATGACCCAGTGTTGTTAGGACACATTACAGCCGTTATTCCACACAGCTACAATAAAAATCATAACAGGTAAGGTATCAGAACATGATTTTTGCTCAGATAGGCTACATAAATCAGTAAATGTTTTATGAAGCCTTGGGCGCGATTACCAGATTAACAGCAATAATTAATAATGTATTCATTATCAGAATATTTAGGCACCTTTGAGAGACTTTGCGAAAATCGAAGCATTTTGCTCAGTTTACGTTTTTAATCTTAAAGAAAATTGAAAATTGAAGTAAAAGGAAAAGATTTACGTGTACAATTTTACAATCCTAGGTAGATTTGGTCAGAATTTCTACATTTTATAAAATGTACGTACTGGCATTAGCACTGACAAATACATACATTAAAATACACACACTAGGGATGGACAGATAGGTAGACAGACAGACAGACAGACAGAGTGCATCATTAGCCCACAGAGAAGAAAAAAACAACAACTTTCAAACCCTTTCTTATTATGAATTCAAAATCAAACAACACTGTCAGTGACATTGATGAATAAAAAATTGTAGAAGATACTTACGAGTTAACCTTAATAACGGTCATGCTTTCAAGTATGCAACCAAATACAAATAGTCCAAATTGTAGACAGGCAAAAAAAAAAAAAGCTTGGATCGGTGTTCTTCTAGACTTTTCTTCAGATCAGCTCACAAAATCAAAAAAATCTCTCGTTATGTTTCCCAACTGTCACATAGCCTGAAGAGTAGCCCGAGTATTCAGTAACAGAAGCCCAGTCTCTCTCTCGCTCTCTCTCTCTTTTTGTGGAAGAATGAGGAACAAGTGATTCCTCTACTGAGGTGCTGCCTCTTATAGAGCTAATCCACCTGTTTCCATCTGTTGACGAGCGGCTGGAAGAGGTGAGGCATGTCACCCAGCTCAGGATTACCTTTTAACGTCACACCCTGGGACTCCGCCATAAGGCACCATCATAGCCGCACATACGACATGAGGCAGGACACAACCAGAGACACTCCAACAATGCACGTGCGCTACCTGTTCCTCAGCGGTTACTGTGAAATTAGGTGACGAGGTGAAAGGTGCATGGCCACGATTACTGATTCTGCTTGCACTGACATATACACCTAAATCTGGGAATGCTTCTACTTATTCTGTCAGCAAAGCTGAAAGTAGAAAAGAGAGGGTGGAATAAAGCCTATTTTGGGGCTTGGGATATTTTTCCCAATGTTGAGGTGAAAACTTTGACCTGATTCTTGACTTTTAAAAATGTCTTAAAATAATATACTTATTTTTTAATCAAAATTTTAATTTAAATAAATTAAGGGCTTGCTTAAAAAAAACTAATTTAATTAAGAAAAAAAAAACATTAGAAAAATTTAATCTGGGGAAAAAAAATGTTCTTAAAAGTAGTGCAACTGAGCTGTACCTGATGGGATCCACCTACAAGTCTAGATCTGAACTGAGGTTCCACAGTAGAGACTGAGAGGAGTGAGGTTTAATGGTGATGTCAATGTGGTTTGAAGATTCGCTTATTTATTTAGTTATAGAACTTGAATAAATAATACATATAAATCAGATGCTTCAACTTAACAGTACACTGATGATATAAAGAGGTGAGGAGGAACACTTTCAGTGGGGGATGATCGAGAAGTGGATTGCGTTATGGTGAAAAATAGGCTAATTATGTAAAGCTTGCAGCAAAGTCGCAATTTCACCAAGACGCAGTGTAAATAAATACTCTCCCCTCAGCCTGATCATTGCACTTACATTTCCCATTTCCACTTATACTTCCTTCCATTTTTTCTGTTAGCATGTTCCCTCCGATAGTTTTTGATGGTCAGGCATATCTGTAGGTAACTCTCAAGCGTGTTATTATAAATATAAACATTTAGTGCAGCACATTATGTAAAACACAGAATAAATAGCAATACAGTTTTGATTCAATGGTATAAGTTATTTCATCCATCCCCAGTATGAGGATATTTTAATTTCCTTCATTTTACCATTTGTGTGATGTGATCAATGGAACTATATTTGAGCCCTGTTGTTGACAACTAATTCATGTTTAGCTGCATTCATTTTTAGGGTCTATAATAACAAAGGAAGAGTAAAACACACTTTTTGCCTAAATGAATTATTTTAAACCATATTATTGTCCGTATACGTGGCAATTGGGCAGCGTCTCTGCACAGCACCGTTGATCTAAACGTGTAAATGTAATAGTGTGACAGGCCAACCTTTTGATTTAGCTCACTGCTAAAATGATGTAGATCACGTCAGTGTGAATGTGAGGCTTAATAGCGTTGCTTTTTTTTTTTTTTTCTCTCGCTTGCAAAAAATAGAAAATAAAACTTCAATGAAGTGGAGGGTGTTTCCTTTAAACCTCTGGTCACGTTTGCTGCTGGCTAATCTAAGCCGCATTACCACAAAATCCATATGGCCCGCAGGCTTAATCACCAAGTCACCTAATGATAATGATACCTGAGCAGCTGCAGAAGCTCACTGACACACTCCATACAGAAAAGAATTGAAAGACGAGAAGCAGGTGTGAGGAGCAGGAGGGACAGGAGTGTGTTCACGTCGGGGACTTACTGAAACGCACTCTCGCTGACGACAGTCCAAAGTCAGACTCACTCGTTTATGAGCCCCTCCATCTCAATCCCTACAAAAGCCTTTTTACTTTCTAACTTGTAAACTGTTCAGATAAAAAGAGAGAACTTCTGTAACAGTGAACATTCAGACTTTAAAAACTACACTCCGTCACTATTAAACTACTCATCAGCTTTACTAGATTATAAATAAATAAAAAGATAGATAAACAGTTATCCACTTAAATAGACTACCTGTCAATACTGTGAATTCCCCTAGCAATAACATGTTTAATGTCTTCTCTGTTCTAAAAAAGAATTAAAGCCTTTAAACAAATAAAGAATTGTGTGGTGACCAATCTAATCCAAACTAACTTCCATTTTAACTTATTCAGACGAATGCCCTCCTTGCCTTAATGCAGCTTTGCAGTCTTGGCATTCTCTCAAGTAGCTTCATGAGGAGCCACCTGGGATGGCACATATGCTTAGCACTTGTTGCCTGCTTAACCGGCTTGGAGAGCCCTTATTTTTGAAATTAAATTTGCTAATTTAATTCATTAACACACCACAAGGCTTGATCATTTTTAATACTATAAAACTGCAAATACTTTGTGTCACATAAAGCGATGTTTAAACAGCTTGTAACGGTTCTTTATATACTCGCTCGCTTTAGCATTATGTGAACGCTGCCACTATAATGCCAGATGTCACAGCAGTTAGTATTAAGGTTAAGGCTTGTCTGTGAAGTCTTCATTCTAAAAACGAATGAATCATTTTCTTCCTACACATCTTCCACGCCAGTAGCATTTTAACACTTTATGTTACTACTGTGTAATAGAACCTCAGAATAAACCCATTGATGGGTGCTGAAGTACATTTCTAAAGATAAATTTACCTTTACGACCTTCTGACCCTGGGGCTTAGGCCGAAAAGGACGCGTTTGACTGCAATTGCAAAAGAAACAAAAACCCAACTGTCTACTCCGCATACGTTCACCTTTTTCTACTAAATCTTGATATCGAGCATTAGGCCCTTTGACTTTCATGTATTGCATGCATTTTGAGTCAACAGGTTTTTCTATTCTTTCAAACAAGTACAGGGGAAATTCATGTCAACAGTACACGACAAATGCAGCAGGTACATGTGAGCATCAATTCTTCTATGTACACTTGCACACAGTTTGACTGTGTTTCAACCTCCGTGTGACATTGATGATCATCGGCACCTCTTTGGTAAAACTGGTTGATCAGACACCGACTATAATCCTACAGAATCCCTGACTTTATGCAAGTGTACCTAGAAGAACTGATGCTGGTTTGAAGGCAAAAGGTAGTAACACCAAATATTGATTTGATTTAGATTTTTCTTTTGTTCGCTCACTTTGCATTTTGTAAATTAATAAAAGTAAACAATCATTATTTATATTTCTGAAAGCATTTTGTTTACAGCATTTTTTCACACCTGCCTAAAACTTTTGCATAATACTGTACTTCCTTTAGTTAGTAGATGTTTAGATGTGAAAGTTATTAATTAGCAAGACTAAAACAGAAAAACACAAACAGTGAGCTTGAATGCTGATCAGACATAAATGTGGCCCAGTCATCTGGGTTCTGTGCTCGCACCTGCCAAAAACTAAAGACAATCAAGCTCTCTCTCACACACACACACACACACACACACACACACACTGGAGGAGCTCACCTTAAGAGCTCTCTCTAGTGGTTCAAACATGCACAACATTATTTGAGACCTCCTATGACTCAGTTACATATTAAAAAAAGCTACTCAGCATCGACAAACAGTAAAAACAAAAATGCAGCGATATGGTTTACAGTAATGCTGCGTTACTAATGATAGCACCACACAAGCACGTTACTGGTTAACTGGGTGTGGGTTAACAGCATCTGGCTTTAAGATCGCAAAAGATTATACCAGCCCACAATCGTGTGCAAAAGTCTCAACACTCTTTACCTAAATGAGGACGAAAGGAGTACAAGAAAAAACAGAAAAATGAATTTTCCTCTAGACTGTATCATACAATTGCTATTTATTTGCTTATTATAAACAAGTGTATATCGTGTTATGTGTACATGTATGTAACCTTTGCACAGGCCACATATTTCCCCCCATTGGTGTTACTCATGCTACTGTATTTACAGGACACAAAAGTTTGCCTCATATCTAAATAACCTCTTTGCACATTCCACTGTTATCCATCACTACAGGACTTTCTGAAGAATATTAATTATTGTGCCGGGGTCTTTAAGATATTTTGTTTAGGATAAAAACTCAATTATTCATTTCATAAACCCATGGAACAAAATACTCTAAAGTAGTATGCTGACAATTTTGACTATACTACTAAAAAATAAAAATCTTGTCTTGTTGGTAAGTCAGTTTAACTGTTAAAGTACATTTGTATCTCAGATGTTTAGAATCATCCCTGCGATGGGCTGGCGACCTGTCCAGGGTGCGTCCCCCGTCCTCACCCTGTGTGCGCTGGGTTGGACGCCAGCACTCCCCCGCGACCCCGTTTGGGACAAGCGGCAGATAATGGATGGAATGGATGGATGTTTAGAATCAGTTCTAAGCATTAAAAAATTCTAATAGCTTATGCTGAAAGCATCATCAACCCTGCCTTAAGTTTCAAAGGCCTGTCTGAGGAGCACACTGAGCCGGACTGAAGCATATCAGTGGCATATTATTGATTCAGATCTTTAGTATAAGCTTGTCTTCAAAAGCTTTCAGCCTTCAAAAGCCTCTGGAGACCAATTAAAGAAATGGTAAGGTCAAAAATTTAATTTACACAGTTTCCTCAAACTGTCAAAGGACTATTTAAAATGTTGTTTCAGATGCTTTGGAAGGAACATAAGTAACCAAATATACAGTTCTGTGCAAAGGTTTTAGGCAGGTGTGAAAAAATGCTGTAAACAAAGAATGCTTTCAGAAATATAAATAATGATTGTTTATTTTTATCAATATACAAAATGCAAAGTGAGCGAACAAAAGAAAAATCTAAATCAAATCAATATCTGGTGTTACTACCTTTTGCCTTCAAACCAGCATCAGTTCTTCTAGGTACACTTGCACAAAGTCAGGATTCTGTAGGATTATAGTCGGTGTATGATCAACCAGTTTTACCAAACAGGTACTGATGATCATCAATGTCACACGGAGGTTGAAACACAGTCATGTTTGGAACAACCGACCAGCCGAGTTCCTTCAAATACTGTGTGCAAGTGTACCTAGAAGAACTGATGCTGTTTTGAAGGCAAAGGGTGCTCACACAAAATACTGATTTGATTTAGACTTCCCTTTTTTTCCATTCACTGCATTTTGTTGATTGGTGAAAATAAATGATTAACACTTCCATTACTGAAAGCATTCTTTGTTTACAGCATTTTTTCACACCTGCCTAAAACTTTTGCTCAGCACTGTATGATCAATGGGGAAATAACATGCCAGAGGAACCGTAAGTGGGATTACAGGGGTTTTCTGTTATAATGAAAGTTGAGTTGTTCACAGTGGTAGCCATGGAAACCAGATGTTTGTGTAATGCCCCTAAAAGCTGCAAATAATGGCTGTGAATATGTTGAAAACGTGAACATTTAAACATTGCATTCTAATACCGGAAAACATTTAAATGAATTTCCGGTATTAGAAAATAATTTAAAAAAAGAATCCGTTTCCATCAACTACCGGCATGTGGTACTGGTATGGTGAGTGTAGCTCACAGTATGTGATGCAGTTTTAATATCCCTCTGTCAGTTCTACATTTAGCAAACCTAAGACTGGGAACATTCTGCACAAGTAAAAAAAAAGCCTTAGGCTTTTGTCCTTACTAGGTGCAGTCAATGTGAAAAAAATATTACATACTGTGTCACAACAATTTTTGACCAATGATAAGCTGACAACAAAGAAGAAAGAAAAGCACTTGGTCAGTGTTCTTTTTACAGAATCTGGAAATGCTCAGAAAAGTGGTACTGTAATGATAATCATGTCATTATTTTGCTGCACCTTGTGCACTACAAAACTCGAGTGAGTAAAAGTAAATATTAAAGCAGCACACACACACACACACACACACACAGCATAGTAAATTTCCATTGCTATGCATTCTGTACCTACTCTCTATATAGGACAAGACAACTATAGCATGACAGAAACACACGCAATCATCAAAAGAGCTAATAGGCAACTAAAACTAATAGGCAACATATAACTTACATTTCTAGATTTCAGTTTAAACAGTCCCTTTTTTCAGTAATACACTGTAAAAGGTATTACTGTATTATTATTAAATGGGGCAGCGGTGGCCTAGTGGTTTGGGAGTTGCCCCGTATCGGAAGATTGTGGGTTCGATTCCCTCACAAGTAGGTTGCCCTGAGGTACCCCTGAGCAAGGTACCGTCCCCGTCACTGCTCCCCGGGCGCTTTCAATAGCTGCCCACTGCTGCACGGTATTTGTGTGCATGGGTTAAAAGCAGAGGTCCAATTTTGTTGTGGTTCACGCTTGCTGTGCTGTGACCTCGCAATGACAAGGGTTTTCACTTTCACTTTCACTAAAATACATTTTAACACCCATACTTGAAACCTGCCAACCTCTATTGTTCAGGTGCGTCTAAAAAAATGACGACTAATAATAAGAATATTGTGAAAATTATGAAAAAATTATTATGAAAAAATCTTTCATATATTCCTGATTAATTTATACATAACGTGAAAGACTTCGCTTTTGTAATGAATATGGAATTTAATGAAAGTTGTTTTTCTCTTAATTGTGATCATTAGGACTCATAACTTGTGAAAATCAGAAATACAGTTTATCAGATTATCTGAATATTTCCCAATATCAATCAGAAAGAATTTACCACACATCAAAGTTCTATTTCTGATAAATATGTTTATTCATAGTCAATACTTTGGTGGGGCATCTTTACCACAAAGAACCTATTACTGAGGTATTGCTGAAGCCCACCAGATGAGATTAGCATAACGGAAATCAGCATCTCCATAATGCTCATCAGCAGACAGAAGTGTGAAGTGCTCTTAAACCCCCTGAATGACAGCTGTGTTGGCTTTGAACTTGATAAAGCACAGTGGAACAACAACAGCAGATCAAATGGCACCCTAAATCACAGAAAGTAGAAACTTTACACTGGAGTTCAAGCACCTTGCCTCTCCTCTCATCTTCCAGACTCTAGGATTTTGATTTCCAAATCAAATGCTAAATGTATTTTCACCTAAAATGATGAATGAGGGCCACTGAGCAACAGTCGCATTCATTTTCCCCTCGGCACAGGTAAGCTGCTTCTGACGTTGTCTCTGGTTCAGAAGTGGCTTGATATTAGGAATGCGGCAGCAAGTGATTACCAATTTCCTGAAGACTTCCATTTGTGGTGGCTCTTGATGCCCTGACACCAGTTTCAGTCCCCTCCTTGTGATGCTCTCTCAAGTTCTTGAATCAACATTTCCTGACAGTCCTCTCAAGGCTGTTGTGGTTGCCTGTACTAAACTAGACCAAGAGACAGACTGTGTTCATATTATATGAACAATAATTCACTCAAACTAAAAATAAAATATTCTTATAATGCGAGATGTTTTTATTTGATTATAGCTTAAGGCCACAATTCTGCAAATGAAAATACAATAAGGCTTGACATATTTTTGTTGACATGTATTATGTCTAGAATATTTGAATTTCTGAAGTGTTGCACTTTTTCATGTCATTCTAATTTGAGATGTATCTGTATTTTTTATTTTTATTGATAGCCCTGGTCAAACTTTGACTTTTGACCCACGAAGAGAAGATTCCCTTAGTTTTAGTGAGTCTCTGCTTTTGGCTTGCCTAAGAAGCTGTCCATGGTTCCTTGCTAAACCTCTATTCACAGAGCTCTTCTTTACAGAGCCAGCCTGAATCTGTGGCGTTCCAACGTCTGAGACAAGCTTTTGTCTCTAAAGGACAGCGTCTGTGTCTGGCTTACGCACACAAACACACGGCAAACACTTGCCCAATGAACCCAACTCTTCCAGCACCAACTTCAAGACCAAATCTCCCCCTCCCTCCATTTCGTCTCTACTCTCACCCCCCATCTACTTTAACTGCATTGTATTGCAAATACAAACGAAGCTGCCGCCCGCCAACAAAGGTTGCTGGGGATACGCTTGCTGCACACACACATACGTTCTGTCACACATTCTCACACAATAAAGCTGAAGGGGCCCCAAAGAATGAGCAGAGCCTGGGAACTAGGGAAGGGAGAACCACAACGAAGTGAGAGAAGGGGGATTCTAATGAATAAGTGACCTATTGACACTGATGGAAGACTCCCAACTCCAGTCTAGAACACTTCCTTTAATTTCCTTTACTCCCAACTCTCCACAAGGGTATCAAAATTTAAGAAGTGTAATTCTTTTGTTAATATCTGTTTCAGGTTTAGTCTGTGTGACTTGGCATAAACAGACTCAGTTGGCCTGAAACATTTGGATTTAGTATAATGAAAACAATACACTAGCATTACCATTTAAAAGGATTTTTCAGATGCATGTTCTTGTTTTAAAAAAAAATCATTCTTATCTATGCTGCTCATGCAATACCAAACTGAAAATAAACAAGTTTATTCTGTTGTCTGCTCCAAATGTGAAATGCAAATTATACTGCACTGTGAAGATGAAGCTCTATGATACACATGTGAGAAAAATACAGTTGCCACAGGTGCATTTCAAATCATTTTTTTTTTTTTTTTACGTAGCTTGGGATGCCTGGAATCAACACATTTCATGTACATAACACCGCTCTTCTGCTGTTACTTTACATATAACAAATAAAAAGTGAAGTGGTGGTGGTCTGGTGGTAGGGCACTTGCCTACGGACCTCTGGATCAAGAGGTCCCCGGTTCGAATCCCACCTCCAGCACTACCACCACTGGGTCCCTGAGCGTCTCCAGGGGGACTGTCCCTGTAATTAGGACATGGAAGTCGCTCTGGATAAGAGCGTCTGCTAAATGCCGTAAATGTAAATGAAGTTTGAACTAATGACTTATAGGTGCTTTAGCTTTGTTAGCTACCAAAATTACAATCTTGCCTACAAAACTAGCTACTGTAGCCTCATGACTAAATTTAGTGTAGTGTTAGTTAGTGTCATTGTTTCATATTTTGCTTCTGAAGAGCCAGACTTTGCTTTGTTGAGAAATAGTTCACCAGGTACTCTTAAGGCAAAGTTGTTGGCTCTCATTTTCAGTCAAGTCCCTGTACCTAACTAGTTTCAGAGTTTTGTTAAGCCACTCAGTAACATACATGAAAATCATGCAAGCAGTGAAAACAAAGGGCATATATAATTACAGATGATTTGGCCAGTCATTGTTTTCTGGTGATGCTAAATGCTGAGTGGTTGGAACTCCTTTAGCAAGAAACCTTGTAGTCCTATGTTCCAACTTAAATTACTCAATATGACAGTTTGACAGCCATTATATAATATTTTTGCACAAAGAGGTTGATTCCTTATTAAAGTGTAAGGCGGTGAAGGGTGGTTCAGGACTTTTGCACAGCACTGTAGCTGCATTAAAAAGAAAGCCAGAGGCTGCAAGTTTACACTAAATATTGATACTGTAAGAATTTACACCATTTGATGGGCTGTTTCCCAGTTAGGAATTTGATTGCTATACCAGTGCACATTTTTAGAAGGGAAAGTCCCAATACTTCACTGAAGAAAAAAAAAAAACATGAATCTATTGCATGTGTATCCCTGGACAACTGCAACACTTCAGTAATGGGGTTGCCACATAAGAAAAAACTTGGGTGCGACTCAGTGGCGGCAATTGTTGCCATGGAAACTCACCCAGAGGCGATCAGCGCCCGCGACTGTGCCATGGCAATCCTCTGGAGGGCGGGGCGGCTAAGGCCTGCCAGGCTGGAGCGTGGCGGCAGCGGAGCAGCACATGCTGCTGATGCCACAGGGCCCAGGACCCGGGCTGAGGGGGTGGGGGCACAGGTGGTTGAAGTTGAAATGAGGGCACTCGAGGGTGTAGGTTGGACAGCACTGGGCGCTGAGGAGATGTGTGGAGTGGTGGACGGAGGAGGGGGTGGGGGGACAGTGGGGGGAGGTGGCCGTGAAGAGGAGGAAGAGAGGGACAGGTTGGCAGTGGCTGAGCTCAGGAGGGAGAGGGAGTGTCCGAATCCAATGCTGCTGCCAGCGCCTGAAGTGGAGTTCCTGTGAGGCGAGAGTGCCCGGGACAGAGACGGTGGGTGGGGAAGGGTGAGGGAGTATGAATAGCTTCGTGGTGCAGCTTTAGGACTAGGGGGCTTGGGCAAAGATGGAGGTTTCCGACCTAGAGTCTGTGCTGCCATGCTTGGAGTCTTCACTCCCAGTACCAGCATGCATTGCTGACAAGAACATGGTTGCCCTAGAGAAGTGATAGCACTAGCAGGAAGAGCACCACTAGGATAAGCACTTCCATTTCCTCCAGTGAGCCCAGACACCCCCACCCCTAGGTGTCCTCCACTCCCATTGGATGCCCAGGCATGCGGCTTGGGCAGGGGGCCGGAGACCAACGGGTAGGCCAAGTCCGAGCGCCTCTGGATGCGGCGACGCCTCTGCGTCTGCCGGTTGATCTGGGTCATGCCCTGCAGGTCGATGAGGTAGCAAAAGCCCAGTGGTGTCAGGTCCAGCCAGGGCTGCTGCCTGTCACGTGCTGCCTGAATGGCAATGCCCACCTCAGTGTCGTAGGGAGTCCATGACCCAGAGTCATTCTCCCACTCCCACACCCAGCCCTGTCCAGGAGCGGAGCGTGGGTCATAGAAACTCCGCCGGACTGGTCGTAAAGTACCTGTATAACAGCAAGATAAGCACTACATGTGAGAAAAAAGTCACAACCTTTTGCATTTCACACAAACATGTTTTTAATAATTAAAAAACAGACACGACCAAAAAAAAAAAAACTATGCCTATGAAATCTAAGCTGTAACATGAACAGTGATTTTCCATATTTTACTTTTTAATATTAAAATGCTATATTAAGTTAAAATGTATATTTAAAATTCCCCAATCTCTGCATACGTAATCTAAAAAAAAGACATTAAAGAAAAAGAAAAAGAAAAAAAAACAACAACACACACACACACAACCACACACACACTTGCGCAACTCCATATCTGTTACAAACACCATGGGACAAACATAATCGCCCCATGACCGCCAATTTATGATTAGTCTGTTAAACAACTGACAGTGCATGAAATGCACATAAAAAGGTATTCGTCTGACCCCCGGCTCCCCCTCATGACCTCAATCCACCACTATTCTCAACTCTGCTCCTCCCTCATATTTTTTGAGTAATGGGCTGGGCCGCTCCCCCCCTTTGCTGCCCCTCTTCTCTGAATCTGTCCATCTTCCCATGTGGGCCACTCAGCCTTGGACAAAGGCCTTTGTCAGTCAGTGAAGGGTGAGCAGTCTCCCAAAAATCTAAGCAGCCAACAATATCTCCCTTTGTTTTGGTTGCACTTTACTGCATAGTTATGTCATGAGAGAGGTGCTCTTGTTGCACGGTTTAGGGTTAATCTGGCCGACCACTTGAAACTTGCTTGCATTCAGGTCAAATCTTTAATGTCTGGATGAAGAAAAAGTTATTTTCCTTAACACTGCCATAGTTCACTGGCCTTACTTATGGTATTAAACATGTAAAGGCACCCATCAGAGCTATCAAGGGTGGAAATGTTGTTATTTATTCTATGTTGCACTAATATTTTTGACTGTTGCATCTACCAAGCCCAAGAAATGTACCCTGCACTTTCACTAAACATGGCATCTATAATGCCTTGCATGTTCAAGGCCTCCCTGTCTAGCTCTTGTACCTTTCAATCATGCATGCCTTTGCCCTATCTTTTAAAGGCAAAACGTGTTGCATATCCCATCACGAACGGACTTCAATGTTGAACGCCACTTGCATCACTGATCCACATACAGATGTTAACGTGCATCCATCAACCCCAAGCACAGAGACGAACCTGAACTCCACCAAGGCTTAATAATGTCGCGCCCATCTTACCGGTATCTTGTCGAAACTGATGCATGGACTGCAGATCGATGATATACGGCGACAGTCTGGAGTCGACCTGGCCCAACACCACGCTGCCGGCGCCCCGGGGGTCGCTGCGGATCACCGCCTCGATGTGGTGAGACACGGCGGGGCTGTAGGGCCGCCAGCGCCCGTGCTCGTTCAGCCATTCCCATACGACCACGGCCGACGCGAGCAACATCGCACACCTGCAGGAAAAAAAGAGTCGTCAACAACCGCAAGTGCCATCCAAACAGAAAAAACAGCCGAGCCCTATTAATCCAGCTGCAGCTCCGCAAAAGCACTTTCACCACGTTCACATCAACATTACATGATCGGTTCTGATTAGGCTCCTCCACACCGCTGGAGATCACCCTGCCCGATGCTGCAAACTCAAAAGTGCAGGAATCCAGTCAGCTAACGTTACAAATCCGTTGGGAAGGTGGTAGTTAATTGCGCTTGGCATTTTAATTACCCACTGCTAGCAAGCTAGCTAGCTAACAAAGCCACCGACGCGAAATGCGCCCATTTGCAAATAAAACGCGTTCCCGCAGACCTCCGACGACCATTTGTGTGTTGCGTGTCAGAAAATTAGGAGCTGACAATAAACAAATGCGTCGTTTTCATGGGAGTCAACATTACTGCGCGAAACATGCAGCTAGCTTGCTTGCTAGTCCAGCTAGCTCCCGAGAAAGGAGTGAAGAGCGTTGAGCGCAGAAACGCAGCCACGAGCGAAAACTTACCGGGAGAAAGGCCTTCACACTTCTCGCTCTCGCACTCAAACAGCTGACGGCGAGAATGACTCCCTCGGCGGATACATTTCGAGGGTATCGAAAGCTGCGTTCGGACAGTCCTCCAGCGAAATCCAGTCACTCAAGTGTTTTCATCGAATCCTCGCGCACAGCTACCATGGCAACGGGGCGCGCGGCGGCGCATGACTCGCACTTTCCAAAACGACACCAACGTCACAGTCTTTCTGTCTGCGGGGGGACGCGGCGTTCAGACATGGTAGTGATGGACTCCTGCTTGTTGTTTTCCTGCATTTTCTGCGCTTTTCCACGCCCCAGCCACGCCGACCAGTCCCCGCCTCCCAAGCCGGACACTTCAGCTCAAACCGCCCGCTTCGGGACGGAGTTAAAGTCGTGTTTAGCGCATCACACACTGGAGATGCGTGACTGGAGCGCCTGCAGCAGCCGAGGTTCATACGAATTATTGTTATGTCTCGGTAATAACGAGCCACCAAAACGGAGTGGAGATGCCGGGGATTGAACCCGGGACCTCATACATGCGAAGCATGCGCTCTACCACTGAGCTACATCCCCCACAGTCTAGCGCGCAGCCCTGCCGCACAAATACGCTCACATCCGCTCCGCGCTGCCGGCTGCCGGCTGCCTGCCTGTCCCGTTACCTTTTCCACATCTGTGTGACACAGAAGAGCTCCGCTAGCGAGCGGTTAAACCTCATCCTTCAGGAAGTCTCAGTGCAGCTGACGTTTCTCACCTTTAGGCTTTCAGGTGACTCACCTGTAGGAGCCACTCCGTCTTTTTAAGTTTTTTTTTTTTTTTATCTTCACATATCTAACAATTTTTTAATTTCCTGCGAGTAAGCAAGTTACCCAAGTTTGTGGCCCAGAGTAGAACACTTTCTGGGGGCTTTTAGAAAGAACTCTGATATTTACAAAATAAAAGCATGCAAACTATTTTCTAATATTTCAAACCAACATTTAACAATGGGTTTTTTCAGGCTCTTCCATGCAGCATCTAGATCAAGGGTGTGTCCTGCACAGTTTGGGGTTTTCCTGCTCAAACACACCTGCTTCAGCTCACCTGGTGATCGGCAGGTTGAGTTAGCTGGCGCAGCGGTGACCTAGAGTTTAGGGAGTTGGCCCCAGAATCAGAAGGTTGTGGGTTCGAATCCCAGACCAGTAGGTTGCCGGTCCCCATCACTGCTCCCCAGGCAGCTTTAAATAACTGCCCCCATCTGCATGTTGTGTGGGTGAAAAGCAGCGGCTGAATTTCGTGGTGGTTCACCGCGTGCTGTGCTGTGTTGATGTCACTTTCACTTCCCTAACTTTCAAACTGCAGGACACCTGTCCTCCAGGGCTTGAATTACCCACCCCTGATCTAGAATATTTAGGTAAGCTGGCCAAAAATATTTTTCTCATTTTCTTATCAAGGTTTCAAGATTATAGAAATACATATAAGTTACAGGAAAGTAACTTTTAGGCCAGGTAGATGTAGTCTCAGTTTATGCATTATATATGTTTTTCATTATTGTATTTAGTATCAGCTTTGGAAGATTGGGATGAGAAATATTGGATCTCATGTTATAATACATAACATTAGGGCTACCCTTTTCATTTGAGCAGAAAATTCAAGTGATTAAGTACAGACCCCTGTTTCTCAAAGCATCTCACTCACTGCTCCTACCTCCCCCCCACATCCTTTCTTCTAAGAAATGTCATGTAAAACCAGAAGTATGCTTTGCTGCTTCTAAATGCTAAGAGTCTTTGATGCATGAAGATGTTATTGATAAAGCTGGAGCATAGCCTAAAGAGCTGGTGGGAGGTGACAATTACATGAACCAGATTTGACCTGATCAGACATCAGCACGCCCAACAACAAAGTCGCCTGGTTTGTTGCCCTTTCACTGGGTTCTTTACAGAGCCTCAGAAAAGAGTTGGTAACCCTGCATGGGTAAAACAAATACAGGCTTATATTAAACAAACTTTAAATAAGTCCCCCAATCTCACTACACCCACGAGATGAAGTAAAAAGAGAAAAAATGTAAGATTTAAACTTGGAAGTGCTGCATGGAAGGCCCTAAAGCCTATATAACAATTGCAGCATTGTTCAGTTTGCATGTGCTTAAACGTAACTTCCAAACGATGAGTGCTGGCAATGAAGGCTGCTTTTTTCTGCCTTGCATGTCTTTGACGAAAGCAAAGTACTTGGAGCAGCCGTTTTGGGAGCACTTCAGTGTACTAGGGGTAAGCTAGCGATGCTGCAGGGAGAATTTGCACAAACTTGGTTATTGTAATAATGTGGCTGCTGCCTAGGTAGCGTGCTTACTCTCAACAGTGAAGTCACCCCTCACCTCAATTTGCTGGTTAACCAGAATTAGGGTGAGCTTTTAAATTTTTTTGCCAGTGGAAAAACTGCAGAGATAATGCATGCTAAGAATAGAAGCCTTTTGACTTTTTGGAACGTTTAAATGGGACATTCAAGAACAACAGTCTAATCTACTATCCCCATTTATTAAAAGAAAATATGCAGCACTTATAAAAATGACCTTATTGTCTGGTTGTCCAGACCAAAACTGAGCCTAGTCAAAGACTACACAGCATCCTCAATGGAAATTTGGTCAAAAAGTGACTGTAGTGAGGGTATAGGCTTCATTTGTGTCTGGAAAACCAAAGCAAATACATGAAGTATCTGCAACAATAAAGTATATACAAAAGCGTTACAAAAGCTGTCGTTATAAACGTAACATTTTACGGAGTTCCAAGAAGCAGAGGCACATAAAAAAACATCAGTTCTTTCAGCATAATGTTCATTATTCCAGCCAACTGATCCCCATTCAGTTCTAAAGTGTTCTCTCCCTGATATTTAGGCCTCGTCAATTTTTTTTTCACAAAACTGTCACACTATCGTCCGTCTTCTCTTCAGACCAAATAGCGCTGCCAGAAAATGGCTTGGTGTTAACAAGCAGGTCCACTCCCTCCACAACCTTTTCCTCTTCCTCTTGTTTATGTTCATCTTCTTTTTTGTCATCTTTTTGCTTTTCTTCCTGTTTTTTCTCTACCACTTCCTCCGTACTGTTATTCTGCATCACTCTCTCCCTTAGGTCAATGCTGGAGTAGTCGTCCGAGGAGTCGTCCTTACCCTGGTCATCCTCATCTTCATTGGTCTCATTTTGACAGCCCCCGTCCATGTCTCCCTCTTCTTCCTCACCATCTCCATTCTCACTCTCATGGTCATTTATGGCCTCCTCTTCGTCATGGTTCCGGGGTCGTACACGTTCAACAAAACCACGCACAACATCAATTCCTTGCATCACACGATCACGAAGGCCTCCCGGACTGTAGATGAGACGATGGACAGTGTACTGACCATTTGTGTCACGGTTTAACCGCTTGTAGAGAAAGAAGAGGAGCAGGACAAGGATGATCCAGAAGAAGAGGAGAGTCAGTACTAATGTATGGTAGCTGCCTTCACTCTGCGAAGCAGACGACATTGTCTCTGAAGATGAAAAATGATGAGAGATAAGTGAAACATTTTGTACCTAACACCTAAAACAGACAAACTGTCCAAAGTTTTTAGAGAATCCAGAGAAACTCAATTACAGTTTAATCTAATTGATTATTGCTGTTGTTCAGCATCAGGTTGCAGAAACGTGCAGTTTGGCCTAATGGACTGTGTGATTTTCGACCAAACACTGTAAAAGCCTCATACAGGAAACTCAAGTCAATCAAAACCTCAACCCCACTTTTCTTGCAACAAGAAAACCTGGTGCATCATAGCACAGTCACCTAAGAAACAGTAAGCAACTACTGACAATTAGAACAATAAACTATTTAGATTGTTAAGATTTGATGAGATTTCATTTGTTATTAGCTTGATTGTCTTTGGCTGATCATACAAAGATGATCTTTTGTTTGTTTTTGTTTTTCTTGAAAACAGAATGGTACATAATGTAATAAAATATAATATAAATACTTATAATATAATATAATATAATATAATATACACTATATATATATATATATATATATATATATATATATATATATAGTGTATATTATATTATATATATATATAATTAGTACAGAATATATATATATATATATATATATATATATAGTGAGAACAGATATATATATATATATATATATATATATATATATATATATATATATATACATACATATTTTACTATAAATACAATTCTACTGTTAAAATGTTTGCACAAAGCTGGCATTTTTGTTGTACATACCTAAAGATTAGGGTGAACTAGTTCACCTGTGACAATCTGGGCACGTCTGTAGCATAGATTCTGAGATACTGCAGAAAGAAACGATACACCTTATTGTATTAACTGTATTAATATCTTTTTTTCTGAATAAATGCTGAAGGCCCTAACCCAACACCCTCAGCAGGAAATGAGTGATATTTTTTTTTACACTTTTTTTCCTAGCACCATAATTCTTTTCTTTCTACTTTTTTTTTTTTACAAATATAGAACATCCATTGCCAGCGGAATTATATATAAAATACCGAATTAAATGAAATTTTAATTATTGGAACAACGCCTTGACATTTTAGATTTTTTACGATCAGGTTACATTGGGTCAGAATTTTATAAGACCTGTTGAAATGGTTCAAAATGAGAATGAAAACCTACTTTTTATGTAAACTTACATTGAAACTTGGGAGTTTTGCTCTTCTAGCAACTCTGTACAAGTTATTTAAAGCAGTGGCTAAACTTTCATCAATGAATATTTGACAATGGACTAATGTTCTATGATAGTATGAGAGATATTTAATGAACTTAGAACCTTTCATTCTATGGCAACAGAATAATTAACATGATCTGAAAATAAATTATAGAAACTGGAATAATTCTAGTCTCAGAGACAGAGACACACGGAGACCCATCAGAGTGCATTTCTGTCATATGTAAAAAATAAAAAAAAAAGATTTTCCTATATACATTAATAAAAACATTAAAATAATGGAAAGGACCAGTGTCACTTACCGCTACTTGTTTGATGTTTAACTCGTATGAGCTGAACATAGAAAAAGGTGTTGTGCAGAAAGGAAGAGAAGAAAAAGTGGGTGGAGGCAATGTGTCGCTTTGAGTGAGAACATTAACGACCACACTTGCTCTAAGGTCTAAGCCTGTGAACTGGTGAAGGGAGTTCATATGTATGATGGCATCTCTTATTAAAATGAGATTTTTAAAAATCTTACCAGTAAAAAGTTATAATCAGCTAAATAAACCACAATATTGATGAAAAACATATTGATAGTAGATTAATGAAAATGAACAGATCCCCAATTTATAACCTTTTTGTGTTAATTTAAAGAATATTGATGATAAAGTATTTCACAACTATAAAAGCATCGACCATTTAAAAGAGAAAACACGCAGATGAGTTACTTACAGTAGAGTTTCTAAGCTTCTTCAGTGTAGTTTTAGAGAGAGTCTTTGGGAAGTGAAACTAAATGCAAATGGTTGCTTGAGCAGCTCTGTTTTAGCTCTTCATACAGGAAGGAATTGTTGGAACCCTTCAGTGAGTGATAGTGTGCTTAAGTACTAGCCCCTTAAATACCACATCCTGTTGTCAGCATTTCAAGATTCAAAACTAAACCTACACTTTGCAGCAGCAAACCATGCCTGCACTATGAAATGCACTGCTTTTTAAAAGAGCATTTGTGTGTGCAATATATAGTCCTTTGACACAGTTAATTCACAATGGTTATTCAGTGATATTTGTATCTATATTCATTAATTCTACAAATACTTGTAAAGACTATTTTACCATCCCTTGTTTGTGGTATTTATTAAAGGATGAACAACAATTGTGAGATAATACATTTCCTGCTGCAATCACAGCAGAAAAATGCACAATCGCACACGGTTCTAGAGAAACAACCGGGCAAAAGTAAGTCACATAAGTCACAGCATTATTTTAAGCGTGCACACTTCTGGCTAAGTTTGTCACTTGTTATGGCAAGGGCAGCGAAGTTCACTAAGTAAGAGGAACAAACACACACACTGAAGCTGCATTGCCATTCCTGTAGCCAAAACAAGCAAGCCATAAACAAGAAACCACATATAAGTATAGCTATCTACCATCTATAGAAGCAAGAAGTAATTCATACTGCAGAGTGGAATTAAGCATAACACTTCACTGCAACCTAATTTACACTGGAACAAAATGTAGGTTTTACAAAAATATAGGTTTGCTGGGATACGTATGCAGTCATATAACTAAAGATTGGACAGTATAATTGAAAAGTCAGCATATCAGTTGATATCAATGCAGTTTTTGTCAATTGATATGTATGGTGTTAAAAATAGACTACAACACTTTTTTCCCACCTTTCTGTCCTCTACTGTTGTTAATTGATATTTCTGTCCTCTACTGGCACCTCTGGCACCACCACTGGGTCCCTGAGCAAGACCCTTAACCCTGAATTGCTCCAGGGGGGACTGTCCCTGTAATCAGGACATGGAAGTCAGTTACCAGACTGCTGGACAGAGTAGTAAGGGAGAGTAGAAAGGAGCTGGTTGTGAGATCTGGACAGAAGAAACCTGGTGGTGGAACGAGTATGTTCAAGATTGTATACAGAGGAAGAGGCTGGAAGTGGGGCTGTGAGGGGCTGATGAATGAAGAAAACAGGAGAGATAGAGAAAGTTGGATGGCATGAAATGCAGTTGATTAGCAAGGTAGAAAGGGCAGCTATAGAAGCATATAGAATTCAAAAGGCTGAGATGATAGATCTGGAGATGATAGATCTGTGGAAGAAGTGTACTTGTACCAATCTTCAAGAATAAGGGTGATAAGTTGAAAAAGTGAAAATATCAAGGATCAGAGCTGAGGTGGCATAGGTGGAGGAGTTTAAGTACAACTGTTCAGAGCAAAGGGGAGTTTGGAAGGGAGATGTAGAAGAAAGTGCAGACAGGTTGGAATGGGTGGAGAAAAGTGGCATGTGTCAGACGGGCAATAGCAAGAGTGAAAGGGAAAGTTTACAAGTCAGTAGTGAGAGTAGCTATGGTATATGGGTTGGAGACAGATGAAAAGACAGGCAGTCGAGCTGGAGGTGACAGAGTTAGAAATGTAAAGGTTTGTTTTGGGAGTAGTAAGAGATTTGTTTTGGGAGTAATAAGGATGGACAGGATTAGGAACATTAAATTACAGTGTTATATTAGAGAGCTAGCTCAGGTTGGACGATTTGGAAAAGAAGTCAGAGAAGCAAGACTGCGTAGTTTGAACATGTGCAGAGGTGAGACAATGTCGTGTTAAGCTGCCAGGCATTATGAAGAGAGACCACAGGGGAGGTTTATGAATATGGTGAGAGAGGACATGCAGGCAGTTGGTGTGAAAGAGGAAAATGTAGAGGACATGAAGAAATGGAAGCAGATGATCTGCTGTGTTGACCCCTAACTGGAGTGACCCCTAGCTGGAACAGGCCAAGGTGGAAGGAGAAGAAGATTTAAGAATGAACTGTAGGTTTAGGAGATTATATAACTCAACACTCATGCTTCTGCTCGTGAGCTGTTCAGGTTAAATGTATACTTGAAAAGACCAGACCAGACCAGAGAAGAAACGGTAATACAATGTGCTCCAGATATCCATTGTGTGCAAAATAATCAATTTCAGACAGAATTGAATTTGAAACTGAGTTAGAGAAGTAAGGATGAGTGTAGAAACAAATGTATGAAGTGAAAATAGCTGGGATAAGCATTGTTCTTGTAGGAAGGAGTGGTGGGACCAACGGTATTAGAGTGCTTTAGATGTAGCACACTAGGATTATTTTTTTGCATTTTGAATTGGCCTGGGCTATCACAGACACTATAAAATATTTATATTTATGTTGTTACCTCATTCGCATCAGCCAACACTGTTTCGCTCTTCTCTCATTTTGTCTCAAAATATCTCATGAACTTTATGAACTCTTGCGGAACAAGAGGAATTTTGGAACACATTGGTCCATGCAAAAATCTCGATGTCTCTGTATGCAGTTAGGCACATCATAAATAATGGGGGGAAACCCCACTTTGGCTAATATCCAACTGTAACTGTGAATAAATATTTGGTGAAATCCAAAGTATACATGGTTTTGTTCTCTAGACCTCTCTAGCACTTCTAAGTTCCTTCAAAAAGCGTCACATCTCATTACTATAAAGATGCCCTGACTGGACCTCCTTCTGATAACCAAGATGTGCCACCAATTTTGCCCTGCTGAGAAATGTAGATCATCACTAGGTCACTTGGACATTCTCACTGCTCCTAGTGGTAATGAAGAAGCATAAAATACCTTCAGCTTAACAAACGTTTAATAAATAAAATCATATATGTGCATTAAGAAGGCATAATATATATATATATGCTCCTACAAAATTATTATAACAAATGGTGCAGCACAGCTTTGAATTTGGATGCAAGGTAGAAATAAGACAGAGATTAGCAGAGGGAAAGAAGAAGAAATGTGGGCATGCGAGTGGAAAAAGTCAAAAGCAAAAGACTGGAATCAGGCCTCAATCTGGCCTTGAAATGCATTACCGGAATGCATTTGGACTGGGGTGACGTCATAAAAAATCAGAGAACAGCCTGGGAATGTGGAAGACAATTTCCATCTTGAACAGGATAGTGGAATGGCATTCACACAACTGGTCCAAAATAGATAACCTTTCTTTATTTCCAATAATAACCAAAAGTCATTTCTCATGCAAAAAAAAAAAAACAACTGTAACCAAGAAACTGAAATATGTACATATTTCCTCTCTAACAGACACACACTCTTAAAACTGAGTTGGATATCTTTAAACTCCACAAAAGTCCATCCATCCATCCATCTTCTGCCGCTTGCCCCAAACGGGGTCACAGGGGTGTGCTGGCATCCAACCCAGCACACACAGGGCGAGGACGGGGGACGCACCCTGGACAGGTCGCCAGCCCATCGCAGGGAGGAGCGGAACGGGGACGGCACCTTGCTCAAGGGTACCTCAGGGCTACCCATTGGGAAGGGGTTTGAACCCCCGATCCACCGATCATGTGGCCAACACCCTACCCACTAGGCCACCACTGCCCCGGGGGCCACAAAAGTCTAACATTTCAATTCTAAATTGAAATTCCAATTCCATATATAAGTAGATTTAAATGTATCCCATACACAGAATGTGAGAGGATCAGGGGGATAATCAGCACCTTGTTCTTATTTCTGTCACTTGCGATAGTTCTCTGCTAAATGGTCTACTGGTGTAATGGAGTAGGGTTTGAAATCTGGGGTCTAATGTGGAACCCTCCAGAGAGTAAACTGTCTCCACAGATACATTTTGTCCACTACATCCATAATGACCTGTGGCTTGAGAAGTGTGAAGAGCATGGACACAGTTTCAGATGGCGTGACATCAGTCATTGGGATAGACTGCTGTCCATTCTTCCTGTTTGGACCTTTGCCATCCATTCTGAGATTACTATTCAAGCATCCTTGCCTTCTTGCATTGTTTTCAGTTTTGCAGCTTCAGCTTTTCTATTGGACATGGGACACCTTTGTGAGTCTTTGAATACTCACAGTAGAGCACGGGAACTGAGCACGGGAAAACTGAAGGCTGTTAGAAATGAAGCTGTCAAGTTGACCCTCTCTGACAAAATGAGCCCTACGTTGTTTTATCTCTGCAGTGAAGTCTGGCAGCACAACAATTTCCAAGAAATCTGAGTAGTGATCAAGTAACATCAGAAAGTTTTTTCCACTCTATTGGAGTACATCTAGGCTCACAATCTGCCTGTGGCATGTAGGGAGTTGTTGGCTCAGCATTATCTCTTTTTACTGTCCTCTCATTTTTATTTATCAGAATGTATACAACATTTTTTATGTTGACCTACATCCCTGCTCAGTATTTTGTTGCCTGTGCTTGTCCAAAAATATGGTAGGACATCAGCAAGGTAAGTTACAAATCTTTGCACTTCCCTTGATTTTGAGGCTTGCACATCCAAGACAGGTTTCATTTTCATGCTACTTCTGCTGGGAACCTCCAGGAGCTACTGACATGCCTAATGGCAGTTTCAACCAAGAAGTCCAGCCCAGTGGGTCCTAAAGGTGGTCATGGAGTTTGCTTACAGCTTGTACTGTAGAAAACACTCTCTTGCATCATGTATGGTGAACGCCTTAACTTTAGACAGCTGTTAAGTCCATTCTACAACATGGGCATGATGAACTGCAAATGCAAAGAGATGGCGTGGCTGTTAGCATATGAAGTATAGCGGAATATGAGGATTAACAAGGCTTGAAAACTGGAGAGACTCATTTGACATCTCAGCAAATCAAAGGTTCATAATATTTTAAAGATGAGAGCGGTCTTCACAGGCTTTGTTGACTTCTGGTCTGTGGGACATCAACAAGGATAATGCTGGGAGGCTACAGATCAGTAAGTGCAAGTGACTATTTTTTTTTCCATTGTAAAACAGCATAGCACAGAGTGAAGCACAACGAAATTCACCCTTTATTTTTCACCCATACACACTGTGCAGCTGGGGGCAGCTATTTAAAGTGCCCAGGCAGCAGTGATGGGAATGGTACCTTGCTCAACAGTACCTTAGGGCAACCTACTTGTCTGGGTTTTGAACCCACAACTTGCGATCCTGGCACCAGCTCCCTAACTACTAGGCCACCGCTGAGCTCCAGTTTAATTTGTGGGCTGAGTATAAAGAACTGCCCAGCTCTGATGACTTACCAAGACACCGGCAAGGGGCTATACCCCACATGACTGGTTCTGGTTGGACTATAATGTGGTCTTCTGTGGTCGCTCTTCATATTGCCTGGCAGGTTAGCTGTCTAGAACAGTCACAGCTAGCGTAACACTGTCATAGAATGTGATAGAAGAAATTCTCGTCACAGACCACCACGCAAAACCATGAAATTTTAAGAGTAGACCGCTAAATGAGGACTTATTTGATATTCAGACATACGTTCATCAGTATGGACATTGCGTACAATAGTGCAAAAAAGGTTTATAGCAGTACAATTCCAATGTCTGTCATTATGTATGAACTGAGAAATTCATATAGTCATTTTCTGTTTTCCTTTAATATAATTTAAGTATTTTATCTTGATATAAAATAAAAACATAGTCCTTTTTCTCCACTCTCTGCTTTCTGTTTGTGGTTCTTGCATTTTATTTATTGCTACATTTGTTTTGTGAGGTAATGCACTGAAAGTGACTATTGTTGTCATTGTGAGTACACAGCACACCACAACAAAATTGGATCTCTGCATTTAACCCATGCACACAAACACACACAGTGCAGCAGGAGGCAGCTATGAAAGCAGCCGGGGAGCAGTGATGGGTACCCTTGCTCAATGGTAACTCAGTCCATCCTACTGGTAAGGGGTTTGAACCAACAATCTTCAGATCCTTTGGCCAACTTCCTAACCACTAGGCCACCGCTGTCCACTAAGGAATAGGTGTCAGTATATGTGTTTTTGTCCATTTATGCTGAAATTGGTTTTGACATGATGTAAAATGTGAATTGGTTTTGAAATGTAGGGAGCAGAAGTTTTAAATCATCAAAATAAACAACAAAAAAAAAACTATTAAAATAAAGCAGATGCCAGAAAACTCTAGCTAAGTCTTGTATGTAGTATTTGTACATTCTCACTACTCCTATCTAAACATTACTGTGGAAGTGTAGATGGAGGGGAAACCTCACTCTAGAAGACTTGTTTATAAGAGTTCACTTCTCATATGGTTTATAATGGGGAACAGGAAAATATTAACAACAAAACCGACTAGATATCTACACACATCTTTGAGTAAGTCTCTGGCACTCTTTCAGCACCTTTTCTCATCATGTCTTTGCCAACTTCCACTCATTCAGAGCAAATGTTTAGTTTAGTAACTGTGTAAAGGAAAGTAGGATCAGCTGTCTTGTACAATGATGGAGCAAGTTTTAACTTTAAATTTGGGAGAACCTTAACTGACATATATAGCATGACAAAGAATTAATGTGAGCTAAGTAGATGTGATTGATTTGGGCTATATTTCATAGCAAGGATGGTGCTATGAAACACTTTATAGCAAGTGAAAGTGAAACAACACTAACGATATTAAAACAGATCGTAATTCCATTTAGAATTAGAAGGCTATCTATCAGTCATGACTTATGTGTACACCCAAGATGTCCAAAATTTTCAGCTTTTATGATGTGTAGTGTACCGTTTTCTTGATGTTGCAAACCATAACCAACCTAGAAACATGCTGGCTCATTTCCTAATGCCCTCTAAATAGCCATTCTTCAACAGTATGACCAATCGAGAAGCACAGATGCTTGCTTCTTTATGAACTGTCATTTTTGCAAGTCATGTTGCTTGAAAAGGTTTTTATAAGTCATTACTTCCTACTTTTCTGCCTTGCTGGGAAAGAAACACCAAAACTGGTACTGCTGGTAAACTAGCTAAAAAGTTAACTAATTTACAGAAGTATGATAATTATTTACCCAGAAACTTCATGAGACAATATCTTTGATCTCTTTGTATGTTTGCAGTTTTGCAAATCTATATTAATCAAATTATTTAGTCAGTGAACCACACAGGGACTCAGAGGTGTCATCTGTAGTACAGTTCTGATTTTAATTAAAATCTAATCATCACTTACAGAATTGCAAGAAAACATTATTTTAGAGCACATACAGCAATTAACGTTAGGTGTAAATACAATAAACAAATGAGGATGAATTAATCGACATCCTTGATTGTAGTTCACATAATAATACAATTGGTAAAAATGAGATAGTAAAAATAAATAAAGAAAAGAACTATCATACTCCTACTTTTTTATCCATCAAAAACCTAACAAGAATGAAGAACAGTTCCTTCACGTAGTTAGAAAGTCTGCATCAGTGGAACCAGAAATGAACAGTAACAGAACTGTAGTTCACAGCAGCTTTCACTGCTAAATACTCTAAATTCCCTCCGAGCATTCATACCAACAGTCCACAAAGCTACACAAGACATGGCTGCTATTGGTATTAAAGTAAGTATATTAGCCACACAACACAAAGAGCAACACTTGGTAAGACTAACAACATTCAGTTAGTTTGTAGTGGAGAAGAAGAATAAAAAAACGTGATGACCAATCTATGCAGGTATGCATTGTAATCATCAGTTAACAGTATACTGAGAGGCTACTGAAGAGTACAGCATGTAGGATTTTCGTGTAATTCCCCTCATAGGCTCTTACCACTCAGACTATTGGATAGCTCCACCACCCAAAAGCAACCGCTAAAGCAAAAAGCATGTCTACATTTGATTCTGTGTTTCTGATTAGCAGCAATAATCAGTTCCTGATGTAAAGCTCTATTAAACGAACAGTACGAGCCATGAGGCTTCATTTTCTTTTATCAATATGTTTTTTTTTTCTTTTTTAACACTGTGAAAACGATCCAGTTCTCCATATTTATTTATTTCCATGCGCAATCTTTCTAACAATTTGCTTTAGCTACTGAACTGCATTTCCCATGATCCTTCACTATGATGTAAAGCCATAAGGGTAAGGCTATGGGTCTCTTCAGGTGAGTGCAAAGGCGTATATATCTCACACATCTCCATCCTCAATTCGAGCAACCTGTCTCTCCAGCATGTCGATCCTGTGACCCTGAGCTAACACCAGAGCTCGCAAAGCACGGATTTCTGTCAAAATGTCAGCTAGCTGCTCATCCTGATGAGAAATTAAGAGAGAGAGAGAGAGAGAGAGAAGCAAGAATTTCAACCAAAATGTAATAATTTGCCTATTTACCTATATGCAGTTGGTTAAATCATGTCATGTAAGTAGAACATATTAAATACACTATCCATATTTAATGACACACATTATATATATACATACTGTACTGTGCAAATGTTTAAGGCAGGTGTGGAAAAAATGCTGTAAACAAAGAATGCTTTCAGAAATATAAATAATGATTGTTTATTTTTATCAATTTACAAAATGCAAAGTGAGCGAACAAAAGAAAAATCTAAATCAGATCAATATTTGGTGTTACTACCTTTTACCTTCAAACCAGCATCAGTTCTTCTGGCCCCCACAGAGCCCTGATCTCAACATCATCCAGTGTGTCTGGATCACATGAAGAGACAGAAGGATGTGAGGAAGCTACATCCACAGAAGATCTGTGGTTAGTTCTCCAAGATGTTTGGAACAACCTACCAGCCGAGTTCCTTCAAAAACTGTGTGCAAGTGTACCTAGAAGAACTGATGCTGTTTTGAAGGCAAAGGGTGGTCACACCAAATACTGATTTGATTTAGATTTCTCTTTTGTTCATTCACTGCATTTTGTTGATTGATGAAAATAAATGATTAACACTTCCATTTCTGAAAGCGCTCTTTGTTTACAGCATTTTTTCCACACCTGCCTAAAATTTTTGCACAGTACTGTGCGTGTATATATATATATATATATACACACACACACACACACACACACACACACACACACATTGCTTTCATTGTCAATAACAATGTACATACTGTAAGATATCATCAGGCTCATTCTGCACTTCCCTGTAAATGATACTGTTTTTTGCACTTCTGATTAGATGCTTTTCTTTGTGCCAGCACTCTGCACAGTGACAATAAAGATCAATCGAATCCAAACACGTTTGGTGTATGAAGTTTGCTTCTTTAGTTTTCCACCAAAGCAACAAACACTAAAGTAGAGAAGAGGTAGTGGAACATTATCGGTTAGCCTCATGTAACCTGCAGGTCCTAAAGAAATACATTTAACATCATAAAGTGTGTTATGGAGCGCACATTCTAAACCTTCTTCGGCCTTTCTTTGGTTCATTATCGACATTTGTGTGGTACAAAAATAACTTATGAGTAATTTCAAAACTCTCTTATTTCCATAGAATTTAAAAGGCTGGTTTTCTGTTTTTACTTCTGTGTCATGCATGAATAATCTCTGCTCTAACAATACAATTATTTTTTTTATCTAAAATGATAAAAGTTTTTGATTTAGGTTGTTTTTTGTTTTTTTTCGCACACCTGAGAGAAAACACACCAGAATACTGACAAAAGTCAGTCTTCAAGCTGCCACTGTTGTTAAAGATATACCCAGAAGGGGGCAGTGTTTAGTAAAGGAAATTATTTTAAAAAATAAAAAAATAATAAAGGAAGTAAAGGTTTTTGATTTAGGTTGTTTTTTGTTTTTGTTGTTTTTTGTTTTGTTAAATTCACAATGTAGAACCATTTTACTGAGACTGTATTTCACATACTTCTTGTTCCTTTTTAGAGATAAGTTATCATACAATGTAAGAAAATGCGAGTTAGTCTACTGAAGCAGAATAACCTTACAGGAATTTTGTGACATCACTGGTCTTCTTACCTCTTTCCTCAGTCTCTCCATCCCTCCCTCAGTCTCCCTTCCAAACTGCTCCATTGCTTCACTTTCAGGCTCTTTGGTAACAGGGTTTGTGCTCATAGCAGCACTAGCTGTGGAGCTGGTAACTGAGTTGGACTGAGGTAGTAGTTTAGGTCTGCCTCGGAGTGTGCTACATTTAGAAGGAGGAGCGGTGTAGCTCCCACTCAGAGAGACCAAGATTGGAGGAGCGTCCTGCCCTGCTATCCAGTCTTCAGCCAGAAGAGAGGGCTCTAATCCTGCTGTGTCTGGATACAAATCCCCTTGGAACAGATCTGACTGAAAGGCAATTATAGAACAGGAGATATACACATTGTACAAACATGTTCTGGAAGCAGTAGTATTTAGATGGACTAGACTGCCTATCATTGTCATTTAAACCACACGGTGAAAGAAAACAACATTTCTCCAGCGCCATGGTCCTGGAGGAACGCCGGTTGGTAAAAGCCACAGAGTAATTTCTTGAGAAAGTATGCCATACTTGATGCATTTAATTCTCTTGTGATGTTACTCATCAAGATACAAACCTCTCAGTTATTTAAACCACCCTATGAGCCTCAGATTTTAATAAATGCATTTAAATGAAAAGTGAACTGTCCAATCATAAATGAAAGTGAAACTGACTGTTCGCCATAGCGAGTGCACAGCACAGCACAGCACACAGTGAACCACAACGAAACTGGACTTCTGCATTTAACCCATGCACACAAATGCAAGCAGCGGGCAGCTATGAAAGTGCCCGGGGAGCAGTGATGGGGACGGTACTTTGCTCAAGGGTACTTCAGGGCAACCTACTGGTAAGAGGATTGAACCCACAATCTTCCGATCCTGTGGCCAACTCTCCAACCACTAGGTTCGCTAGGTGAACTGTCCAATCAGAATATCAGTTATATCGGAGCATTTCAATAAAAAGCAAAGTGTTCAAAAACAGAATGATGAGGCGAGCACATTTAAAAATAAATTAAGCATGTTACCACTATATTAGCTGTCACTGTCAATATATTTTATAAAAATAATGCCTGTTCATATGTAAGCAAATGTACACTTTTAAACTAACTTTGTACTTCGAATGTACTACTTTAACGTGTACACAGATTCCATACGAATAAATTACATTACAACTAAACACTGATTGGTTGTCTGTCAGTAATGATTGTGTTGATGCAAAGTATTTCACTCACATCAAACCAATGTACACATTTTCTGTGAATTTACCTTCCTTGGCACAGTCATAGAGATTGGCTCAACCTTTCTCTCATGCAGCTTATAGAATCTGGAAAGTAAATAGAAATGACAGAACGGTTTAAATGGGTCCACAAACAAATTATTCAAATTATTTAATTTTCATACATTTCTGGGGGACCCCTGTCAAAACTAAACTTTGCATCATTGAAAAGGATGACATTCCTAACAGTCTAAATTCTATGTTCTTAATTCTCAATGATCTAAAAAATCATTTTGGGCAATTTGAAAAAAATCATTTTAAAACATGTTCCAAACTGAAATGGTGCCAAGTATTAAAGAGGAGAAAATACATAAAAACAGGGAAAAATGAGGACGTGTGCTTGGACGTCAACAACATTTTTTCTCCAGATTTAGTCAAGGCCAATTTCCTCCACTAGTTAAGTCTCCCTGGCACGTGATGTTTCTGAGGATGGAAAGCGGCATGTGCTTCTATTCAGTCTCAGAAAGCCAGCCTTTTTGAGCCATTCTAACACTGGACAGCTCCAAACATTTTGAGTCAATTCTGCCATCCTGCTACATCAACTAACTGATGTTTGTGTAGACTTGCATCAAGCTTGGTGATGAGGGGAGGGAGAGGAAATGCTACCCACTCAGAAAGAGCCAGATAAGCTTTGACCATGACCATGGATGAGGGATCGAATGTGGGATCGAAATCTTCTGATAACAAGATCACGTTTGCAGTTAGAATATATTTACCTGGCGATCTCACACTTGTTAACATCCACTCCTCTCTTGCTGAGGAAGCCAGCTCCTCTCTGAGGCTCCTTGCTGCTGTACAAACTCAGGAAGTGGATGTAAGGTGACTCATCAGTCACCTCAAAGTAACGAATGGTGCAGTCACCCTGTTAATAATAGATAAAGCTCAAAATCTAATTCAAATAAAAGTAAGAATTACTTAGTAAGTATTACTAAATATACAGATGTCATCTGGACACAGTGATGCAACTAAATATCCACTATACTGTCTTCTTATTTACTTACAAATCAGAAAAAACTAACAAAATTACACACTGTATATTGTGTATAAAAACAGATGGGGAAAAATATGCTCAACTTAAGTCAGAAAGTGAACAGCCTGGTTAAAATTGTTTAGATAGGTTCACCTTTCCACACAGATAGACCATGCTTGTGTCTGGGTCATAGAAAGGAAGCAGAACTCCATTACTGGTGTCCATTTCCTGAATAGCCATTGGCTCAGAGAGATCTTTCTAATAATGAAAATTCCATGCAACAAAGACACACAGAGCAAAAGATGAATTCATGTATTATTTCATTATGTATACAACATGTGACAATCATAGCTTGTCTGGGTCCCTATTTCCAAACTGACCACAGATACTTAGCAGTGAGAAAGGTAAAATGTAGTCAGATCTTTAGGCAGAAATTTCTGATCATTTCTCGTTTATCTCGATCTCGTGCCTTGTGGTTTCTATCAAAATTGTCTTAAGAAAGAAATAATTACTATTAATATGACAAAGGATTCCCACTGTAATGGTAGATTTGTAATGGTAGATTACAGATGATGTTCTGATAATTGTTTAATCGTTTATAATTATCGTTTTTTTAAATGAGAAGGACTGCAAAAACTCTTACTGTATCCCAGAGGGCAAGCTGTCTCTCACTCATGCGGCTGAAGCCAGTAGTCAGGATTTTCCCATCAGCCAGGAAGACGGCCCTCATTGGCCTAGTGCCTTCATGGGCCTTGTCGCGCACCTGAGAGAAAAACCGATACAGGAAGTTCAAAGAATAGACCCCAGTGAAAATAAAATAAAGAGAAAGCTGTGATACACATTTTAACCAAAACCAGCATTAACTCATTAACTCGATTAGTGCTACTTCTGTGGGATTGGACCAGAGAATTTGGCCTTTGCTTCACATGAGTATCCATGACCCTGTCGTAGTTCAGCAGTTGTCCTTCTTTGGGCCACTCTTGGTAGCTCCTATCTACTGCATGCTGAGAAGTCCTTGCAAGAGTGGGTGTTTAAGAAATACTCTCATCCAGGTATTTAGCCTCACATTTTGGCCCATGTCAAAATCTACAAACAC
The DNA here is from genome assembly GCA_017165825.1 of Hepsetus odoe. Classification (NCBI taxonomy): domain Eukaryota; kingdom Metazoa; phylum Chordata; class Actinopteri; order Characiformes; family Hepsetidae; genus Hepsetus; species Hepsetus odoe. Next base: position 17,538,272 of record CM029388.1, on the reverse strand, counting down.
TTCAAGCACTGACTGTTTACTTGAGGCCTAATATGTCCAACCCTACATGGGTGCCATTGTAACGGGCAAACTGATGCCTATTGTAACGTGACGATCACCTCACTGTCAGTGGGTTTTAATGTTGTGGTAGATGAGTGTACACAGTATTCAAAGTAAATCACAAAAGCAGGTATATTGAGATCATCAAAGAAAATAAAGACTGAGGTTACTTAAGAACTGCCAAACTGTTGATAAACTCGCACAGACATATTTTCAGAGTAATGGCCTCCGCTATGACAGTGATGACCTTAAGAACAGTTCCACGCCGAGGGTCAATCACACGGAGAGCTTTGTCTTTGCAGGTAGTGCAAATCGCGCTGCCCTCTCTGTTCCAGCTCACACTGTAGATCAAGTCTGGATGGGCATCACTCAGCTGGTACACCAGCTCACCCGTGCCGACATCCCACACACACAAGATGTTATCACAACCTGGAACAAACACATGGACACCAATATCATGCAAACAAAGATCTTGTGTTCACTGTTCAAGTGTTTAGGCCCTACTTCATAGGCATGATTTCTGTGCTGACCGGTCAATCAAAAGAAAGGCAGGCCTTTGGTAACAGTTATGATAAAGAAATGATTAGTAGATTAGTAAATTATAAAAATAGATTAGTGCAGCATTTCAGGTTGACAAATTAGGCTGACCACATGAACAATCCAAGACTGGGGTAAGCCAGAAAGGCTTAATCCAAATAATCCAACTTCAGCGTCTGGAGCAGTCACCATGTAAACACACACAAATACACACACACACACAAAAACAAAAAGATTACCAGCAGTCAGCAGGATGTTAAGAGCAGTAGGGTGCCAGGCCACAATGCCCACTCTTTTACTGTGGCCTTCTAAAGTTGCTACAGCTTCAGTCATCGGCGCCGAGAGACCACCATCAGGAATCTGCCAAATCTACCATCGGCAAAGTGCAGCACTCAATCAGACACACAGTAAATACACTCAAAAGCCATGATCAAACCTTTCACACATGATAAAAATTAGAATGCAAAGTAGTAAAAAGAAGCTTGCTTCCTTATTTAATTGGTCAAACTTGAGGAAAAGGTTTCATTCAGAAGACTGATCAAAGTCCAGTTTTGCCAAGCATGACTTAAGCTTAAATCTCTCTTAATTAGCCTTCAGGAAACAATCTTATAACACGGCCACAAAGTGGCTTTTAAGGCCAGCGAGTAGTGATCATGACATGGTCAACCGACAAGAGCACTTTTGTAATTATATTAAGTAGGTGGTCAATGATGGACAGTGATAGATTCTAAATCAGGCTCAATGTCAAATACTTCAGTGGTCTGTGAAACTGAGAAAATACAAGAGAACACACAGGAAACAAAAGAGTGGTGTTGGTCCAATTTCACCTTTCCAAAGTTTGGAATTTGCTCCCCACTTCTCACTGATTCTTTTATGTTATGATATCTGATATGATATAATATATGATATTATTTTAGCAAGAACATAATGGTTGTAATACCAATTCTTTTGCTTTCATCTAAGGTACACCATAAACCCTCAAATAAAAGCTTCAACTGAAATTTGATGGAAATTTGAAAATCTGTCACACATCAACATAGAGGTCCTATTTTTCAACAGGGGTTAATAAAACAATGTTATAATACTACTCATTTATTATTAATGAATGGTTGTAAATGTAAAGAAATATGACCAATGGAATTCTAAAGGACTGTGCATAAAACATTGTTTCTAGAAAGAAAGAAAGACACCCTTTTTGTAATTTTTTTTTTTTAACTTTGAATAAAATCTGGAGCTGGACCTTAGAAAGTGGAAGGAATGTAGGTTTGCATAATTTGCTATGTAATAACAACGTAATTATGTGATTACAATTAAAGCACTCAGCCCAAGTTCTTCACTAAGTTGTGATTGTGAAAGCACCCACGCCTGATGACATGAGTTCTGTGATAAACTGATTAAAAAGTATTGAGTGATTGCAAATGAACAAAACATGTTACAACAAGACTGCTCACACCAAAAGGCAAATTTAAAGATAGCAGCTGTGTTGCGGTGATGTATTATATTTACCTGCAAACACATTTTAATCAACTATTCTTTTCTCTTCTGTATACTAACCTTTACAGTACAGTCTTCTGAGGCACTAGCAAGGACATTGTCATCATGTGGACACCACTGAATGTCCAACACCGGAGCAGCATGACCGCACACGGTTGGCGTGGACTGGTCCACCCGACCACTCTAGTACACGGAAACACAAAATGACCCGTTAAAAATCATGCGCATCTTACTTCACAGAACATAGTACATTTTTTTTTTTTTGCATTTTTACATTGCACATATTCTGTAAAAGCCAGGTTCCGTTAACACTTGTGTACAGACTTGACAACAGACCTTAAGTGCCAAAAGAAAATTTGATGTTACAAATTTTCACCATTATGTTGCATTTTAAGTTAAGAAAGTTTTTCCTTCTATAAAGTTAGCATTTCATAAATTAATGTACAGCAATGTAACTGTTTGTCTGGTCACAGATCAGTTATTATCAACATGAATATGTTCATTTTTACCCCCAATTTACCAAGATATACAAAGCTAACCTTGGCGAGGGGAACGACAAGGAAGGCCCCGCCCCCTCCAGCTTCAACAATAACGGCAATGAACTTCGGATTGGCTGCACAGAGTGGCCCCTCCCATGTCACGCGTGTAACTCTGACATCATCCAGGCAATGCTCCGCCTTCCACGCCTGGGCGAATACATGTCTGAACTTACTTTGCCTCACCACACCCCTCCGGAAGGACATGTCTGCAAAAAAAGGCAGCACAACAGTTTGAAGAAATTCCTCCAAAAGTCTGAGATGGCTTATAAAGTGTGAAAGCTAGAAGAGGCCTTTTTAAAGTATGTAAATGAGATGGAATTGTTCTTCCTTGCTGTCTTCACTCTGGGGCAAGTTTACGCTTCTGGAAAGACGACGGGGTACATTGCGGATCATCTGCAAACGGAGGCCACTTAAAGAGCCTTGAGTTGCATTTTCAACTGATGCTTTCTTGAAAATTCAAACCAAGAGATCTCAAATGTTGGAACAGGCTCCATGAAACATTTAGCGGTAACTGAACTTAATTTCAAATTCACCACATTCCTGTAGTTTCACACTTTGATAAACATCAGTGGTTGAACTTTGAGCGTTCAGCATCGACTTAAGAGAAATTCAAAGTGAAAGTGACTTTCTTTTCATTGTGAAACACGGTACAGCACACAGTGAACCACAACGATACACCCACACACACCGTGCAGCAGGGGCAGCTATTTAAAGCACCCGGGGAGCAGTGATGGGGATGGTACCATGCTCAAGGGTACCTCAGGGCACAGACTCCTTGTCTGTGATTCGAACCCATGACCTTCCAATCCTGGGGCTTAATCCCTTACCACTAGGACCACTGCCAGATATTACATGGACACCGAAAAAGAAAAGCACGCTAAGATTAAGGTCTGAGGTGAAGACGCTGGCGCAGACGTCCAAACTCAATCTGCGCCTGAGAAAACATGAACCACATGACGATCCTGTGAATCAGTCTTTGGCCATTTTGAATGAAAGTGACAGGCGGGAGTCACTGTGGGAGTCTGAGAACAGAGAACAGAGAACAGAGAACAGAGAACAGAGAACGGCCCGGGAGAACAACCACAAAGTGAAAGTGACTATTCTAGTCATCATGAAACACAACACAACACAACACACAGTGAACCGCAACAAAATTACAACCCAGCTATTAAAAGCACCCGGGGAGCGGTGACGGGGACGGTACCTTGCTCAAGGGTACCTCAGGGCAACCTACTGGCCTGGGACTGTCCACAGTTTCTGCGGTCACACCGTTCAGTCCAGGAACTGCTGTTAACGTGGTGCGTGTACCAAATATCTCAGTGCGTGATTTGATCGTATCTGCCAATCATTCCAGATTTCCTTCCAGCACAACAGGCTCGAACAGCCCCAGAGAAGACCAACAGGGTCGGATCCTCCCGCGAGCCGCAGCAGCGCAGGAATTTGATTAAAAATGCAGAGCAGTCCAGCTCCGCCGCTGAAAGAGGGAGCAGCTCTCTGGTTTCACTGCACACAATAACCTGCAGTTCACCCCAGAAACCCGCACGAGCCGACAAACAGCCGGACGGTCCGGAGAGACGCGAGAAGGAGCCACACCAAAACAAAGCCTCCTCGTCTGCAGGACACTGCAGTCCTCCTTAATGAACGGCGACAGCGCGGTACTGTACCTCAGGGTCGGCCTGGCTTTACAGGAAAGGACTCGAGCAGTGTGAACAGACACGAAGCGGTGAATCTGTCCTCCCTCGACGGACACTTCCTCACTTGAAGGAGCCGAGTGGACGAAACCAGTTCTCACCCACAGACTAATCCATTAAAATAATGAGCTCACTTGAAGTTTTCGCCGCTTTCTATACAAAAATACAATTTCTTGTAAAAAAGAATAATTTTTTATATATATATATAAAAAAATTAGAAAGAACTGAGGCAGACTGTGGGAGCGCGTCCTGTGAAAAAGCTAGAATTAAGGCAGGTGTCGTTCCTTTGAAGCATCAGCCAGTAGGAGATAATACACACAGGCCACCTGGACCTTTACACATTAAAAGTCCTGCTAGCTCATGGCAGAAAAAAGCCAAGGCCTATTTTTTTTTACAGATAAAAATAATAGAAAATTGTATAAATTCGTTCATCGTGGAAAATATCCTATACGATACTGGAATCCCAGCCCAGTGAAGGGGAAGGCAGTTTGAGAGCGCATGTTACAAATGTTCGCGCTATTGGTGGTTAAACTGCAGCTTTGCACAAAGAGGACTGATCTTTGTTTTTTGTACTTTAAGTGCTGCTGAAACAAAATAGAGTGAAGGGAACGTTCCGCCTCACATACAGCAGCATACATCATACCATGCAGAACAAAATTCAAAATAAAAGCCCCATCCCTTGAGATTTACAGAGATTCCCCAGATGAAAGATGTTCAGGAGGAAAACACCAAAATTGAATAAGGTTATAGCACTCTTTCGGCCTTTGCAACTAATATCTATCTATATTATATATACACGTATACACACACACACATTGCCTGAGTGCACATCTGAATACATTTCTCAAATCAGTCCAAACATATGGATAAACAGTAAGTATTTGAGTAAACAGTCTGTATTTATTATTAAAAATATATATATTATTTAAAGTAAATTAAACAAAACTAGTGATTAACAAAATGAAACTCCAGATATGAAGGTGAATGGGCATGGTTAGATGTTTATGCAAGCTGGAAAAACTGGGGGCTTTTGGAAAAGAGGTGTCCTACCCATAACTTTGACATCTACTACTACTCCTGACAGTTCAAGTGTAACAGACCTGGCTGTAATATTCAGATGCACCCGGAGGCCTCAGATGTGTTCAATCCCTGCAGTATGGTAGATCACTAGGAACAGTGGGGCATCCCCCCAAAAAAGTGGTACATTTTCCCCCTCATCAAGCTACATTTATTGCATAGGAATGGGTTAAAAATGTTGAAATTTAATTCATTTTCTACACCTGAGTGTTGCAGATTTCCTGTAGGATAAACTAAAAGGAAAAGGTCAACAATCTTTAGAAAGATAAAGGATATTACTTTACATTTCAAGTTTGGAGTTACAATCACCCATGCCATTCCCATAATCCCAGCACTATCCAGCAGTACAGAGGGCACATATGAATACAAGTTAGATGGTAACACAAGACTGAAAAAGCTATAACCATGGATATGACAGGCCATATTTACAGCTTTAAATCGACGAATAACACCTCTTCACATACTGAGAAAAATGCTTTGATACATACACCACAAAGAAAATCCATAATTTATACAAAACATTCATTTTCAGTGTATAGACACTCTTTACCAGTGGAAGCATTTAGTCTTTAAACACCCTTAAGGAGTAATACACATATTCAAGGTACATACATTCTTTAAAGGTAAATGCAATGAACAGACTGTAAACAAAGATGACACTCGTTCACACAGTGTTAATACAGTTAATAATACTTCATGTCAGCCTATATTATGGCTTTCATTCTACGCAGTGACTTGAAAACAGTCCATTTAGTTTCAAAATGAAAAGTATGAATGTGGCTTTGAATGTAATGTCAGAGTGATGTATGTGCATTATAAAAAGAAAATCTGCATTAACAGCTACAGAGTTAAGGCCCAGGTTTGTCCTTTGATGTTAAAATATCAGTTTTCTTTCACCAAAGCAAGAACAGCAGGATTCATTTCTTTCACGCGACGTCTCACAGGGCATTATTTCACAGATGCATAATATAGCATTTGATATGCTCCTCCACAAAAATGCAACGGTCGAGTTATTGCATTTAGAGTCAGCCATACTGCTTCATTTAGTTCTTTAGTCCATCTGATGAAGTGTCTGGGACAGAGAAGAGTTGTATAGCTGACGTCTAGACTGCTAGAACTATTATTGGGAGGGCCATGTGGTCCAATGTGTTCTTTTAAACTGTTCATAATCTAGTTCATAAAATAGTCTTAGGGCAACTCATCCTCAGAGGACTCTCCACAAAAAGTGAGAAAGGAGAGTATCCGATACCGAATTATGGTCCCCATTTGTAATAAAACGTACTAAACGTATCATGGCTTTGCCAAGCTTTCACTATTACAGTCTTCCATTATCCATAACTGCTTAACTTTTGGATGACCATTCTGATCATTCAGGCTGCAGTCATGGTCACTGGCCCATTCATGTGTTAGTTATCATCCTTCTGATCATTTGTGCATCAGTGATGGTGCCCGGTTGAGCTGTAGGTTGGAAACTACACTATCTGAGGCTGATGGTGGATCATGCTGTTGTGGGCAGGGGCTATTCGGGTGGCCTCTGGTGTAAGCAAAATGTTGTTGGGTTTTAATTTGGGCCAAAGCATACCATTAGTGTGCTCAAAGTGATTGGACATAGCCTCTGATATCTGAGAGCTTGTTGTCTCACTGCCCCCATTTTCCAGGCCATCCACTTCTGTAGAGCTCCTCAAGACCCCTGAATCTTCCTCAGCTGGTCTCAGGTCATCTTCATCCTCATCTGTAAGTGTTGGGTATTTGGAAGAACTCAGTGGTAACTGCTGTCCCCTGCTGCCTGACCTGCTGCCCGCTCTGCTGCCACCTCCTGACTGTGGCCTGCCCTCTGGTGGTAAAATGACACTACCATTCCGAGATCTGACAGCTTCAGAATTTTGATCCACTGGGTAGTAGATAGTCTGGAGAGGAGGTAGGAAATGGCTTTCCTAAGAAAAGCAAAACAAACAAAAAACATTTACCTTTTTTTTCAAACAAAGATATATTTCAAGAAACTTTTATGAAATACAACCCAAAATGAGTTATCCAAAATTACTGGCAATAAAAAAATGCTGTACTTTAACTTACATTAGCGGTTTATAGCCTCGTTTATATAGTTGCCATTTTTGAGAAACTTTTACCACAATGACACACAATGTTATATATGAAGCAATTCTTTACATTTTATATCCATGTTATTAAAAGTATTGATTCCATACATTACTGCATTAGCTTGATTAGAATGTATGCTAGGGAAATTTAAAACGATGTATATTTGGAAATAAGGACAGACAGACACAGCACACAATGAAATACAGAACTGTATTTGCTGAAACCGAATGAACTAATGACACATTGCTGTTCTTCACGAAAGACTACTTTCAGTTGACTGACCTCTCTCTCCACATCTCTGTCCCTTTCCATAATTCTCTCTCTCCCTCGTCTGGATGTGTTGTAAATGGCCGGTCGACCCAATGAATCCAAACCTCCCAGAGTAGATCGACTGTCCCGAGAGCGAGGATGGTCCTGTTTCATGCAAGAAAATGCAAATAAATTTCAGTTTACCTTGGCAGTTAATTGAAAATAACATATAGTTTGTAATGACAGAAGTAAACAAAGGTCAAAAATATACCAAAGAGCTGAGGCTATTACGCATTGTCCCCTCAATTCTTAGTGGCAGCATTTCATCAATCTGACAAGACAGAGAGGAAAAGGGTATGGAGTTGAAATACATGATTACTTTTCACAGACTTAATAAGTATTAATTAATATTTAATAGTTATAAAGTCATCATGTGTTTTTCTTCATACCTGATACTTATGATCTGTGTTAATTGAGCTTACTCTCCTGATTGAGGCCTGTCTGGACAGAGTGCTGATTTCTTCCCTGAGAGCAAAGGGCAGTGAGAGAGCTAAATCACAAACAGTTCTCGGTAATGACATGTAAAGTAGCAGTTTAATTCGATTTGATGATATCTGCTGACTTTAGTGTATGGTTTAGAATCTGAAATATTTGTCAAAATATATAATTTGGATAAGAATTTGCTACACCGGATCTGGAATGTGGGGTAAAACATGGAGTACAGGCTAGAACTACTAATGTGGGTTAGATTTTATAATGTGGTGAAGAATCTTTAATATGAATAAGAATGTCCTGCACCTCTAATTAGAACAAGCGGCTATGAAAATGAGTGAGAGTGGATTAGAATTTATAATAGGAGTTTGAATTTGGAATATTGGTTAGAATTTATAATGTGGGATATTGGAAATATATTAATACATCCTTTCACCTATCATCTGAGCAGCTTGTCCCACGAGTTCGTCAGAGAGCAACACACAAAAAACACCCTGGACAGATCTAGGGGAATCTGCAGCACGCGCGTGTGTGTGTGTGTGTGTGGTTAAGATAATGGATGGACAGATGTTTAACTTGTGAGCTTACTTTTTCTCCTTTAGCTCTAGGATCAGTTCACTGTTTTTTCTCTTGTAGTATCGGTTTACGGTTAGAACCACAACCAGCAGAATAACCAAAAGGGCTGCAGCCACACTTCCTATGATGATCAGCAGGAGGCCATCAAAAGATGTCGGTTTTGATGGCCCTGTTAAATCCAGACACACACACACACACACACACATACACAGAGGACATAATCACACACCAATCAAAGTCACTTCATCTGACCTGAAAGACCACTCAAATATTTGAAAAATGAAGTTTACATATTGTGAATGTGCATAAAATATGCACCAGAGGTCAGCAATCAGCTGTGATAAATTCTAAGGATAAAGATTAATATATAGGGGACCGTGAATGGGCTTCAAGGGTTTGTTATAAGCCAAGCAATTTTTATCACCAGTAAAGTGTGTTTATCGAAGAGATTATAAAAGCATTGACTTTCCTACAGATTATAAATAATTAGAAAAAGTGGCATTAAGTAGACATCGCTCAGTGAACATTTAATTCAAGTAAAGTCACCACATTACCCTTTTTCAGTGCAGTTTATTACTAAAACAATTGGGTTCAAAATTCCTAGATAACGGACAAGTGAACATTATTCCATCGTGCATTATTTTCACATTTGATACAAAAGTTGTTGTATGTAGTTATTACAAATAAAGTATTTCAACATAAGAAGGAGAAACAGAAAAAGAGTTAAATGTTTACATGAATTTCAAACATTCATGGCTTTTGGTACATTTGCATTTTGCATTGGCTAGAGACACAAATCTGCTTGCATTTGAGAAGTGACAATGTGGTCTCATAATTTTGATCCCGTTTTAAAAATGTTCTAAAAATATTTTCATGTGAATATAGAAAAGCAATAAAAGGCTACATAATGGCACAAATACCTGTCACATTTATCTCCAAGTCGAATTTCCCCGAATTCACCACGTTGGTTGCTGTACATTCATACACTCCCTTGTCTGTGGAGGCCAGAGGCCTGTTAAATCTCAGAAGCCCCTTCTCTACTGTCACGCCCTCTGGTAAACCTCCATCTTTCCTGAGGAGTGAGAAAAGATTGTTTTGCCAACGTTAACTGAGGATTCGGTGACAGGTAATAGCATTTCACTCGTACTACTGTGATCTCTCGTATTCTCTTACATCTGACACAGCAAGAAACAGGTTGTGAATCTGAGGTTCTGCACATTTTTGATTGGCTTGTTTGTTGTGGTGGTGATGCCCACTGTATAAATTTTACACAGGTAATAAGTTTAACACAAAGAGTCATGTAACTGAACTGCATTTGTGCATTCGCAGCAGCATTGAAGCCAAAGGAAGCGCATGGAATCTGTTTTACATGCGACACAGACGGGTTTGCATGGTGACTGCACGTGATCCGGCACATGCAAGTGATGGAAAACAAACTGCTGTATCCAATTATGTTCATCCGTTTACTTTGCTTTTTATTTTTTTCTGAAAGTGACTACCCTTGTCATTGTGAAATGCAGCACAGCACAACACAATGAAATTCAACCTCTGCGTTTCACCCATACACACATGTGCAGCAGGGGGCAGCTATTGAAAGTGCCCGCGGAGTGACGGGGACGGTACCTCAGGGCAACCTACTGGTGAGAGAATCCCACAATCTTTCCGATCCGGGGCAAATCCCTAACCACTAGGCCACCGCTGCCCATTATCTGGCCTGCGTTCCTGCCTAAATAAACAGGATCATAAAAAAAGCCAATGCCACATACTATAATATGTGCAATTGATATAAATTGAAAATAAGAGTGGGAATGTGGCAATATGCACAGCATCTAAACATCTAAGGGGAAACAAGTACACTTGTACAGCTTCACAGACAACAAACCGAAATGTGACACATTTCTGCAAATTATTGGAAACGGTTCCTCTTTATTTGTGAAACATAATAGTTAAAGAGGAATTTAAATATAATATTTATGATTCATTTTACATTCAACAACTTTTAAATTTACCAAATAAACCAAATGTCTACTCATTTTCATTTAGAAAATTAACTAAATGCTACACCCAACATGATGCGTTGTTGGGATATTGAGATTTTCTGAGGTTTGTGCACAGGTTGGAACAAAATGCAGCCAAACAGGAGTGCCAAATAATGTTTTTAAAAAAGCCTGGAGCTAATCAAATATTACAATATGCTGCTGTCCTAATGATCTGGCATCTTTGTTATTGTACAGTTTAAGACTATTGTACATTTACTGTACACTAGTTGTTGCTGCTTACAAATCTCAAAGGTTCGAATTCGTTTTTCAGAAACACATTGTTCTGGAAGTACTAACCATGCCTATGACATGTACAGCAAATTGTATAATCAAGTAAATTATCACAATAACAATATCATATCACCATTTAGTCCACCCTCCCTCACCTCTTCCAGATAAATGTCCACTCATCCTGCAGTCATCAACCAATCCCCCCACCCTTCTTTCTCTCCCTCCCTCCCTCCCTCCCTCCCTCGTGTGAAAGTTTGCTCTTGACGGTTTTTGCACAAGCTGCAACACGATACCAGGACACAGTTACTTCACTTGCTTTGCATTTGCGCCGAGCAGACACGAAACAGGTTCTGCCACTTAAGGTGCTCAGCAAAATGTTGTGTGTGTGTGTGAGAGAGACAGAACCTCAAGAAACGAGTGGCTGATTGTTGAAAGGTGCGTGCAAACAGTTTTGAGTCACTCCTGTAGATAATCGCAAAATTAGGTGTGTGAATGTGACTAATAAAATGAAACACAAGAACTTATTTGCAGCACAATTACACAAATGTTACTGTTAATAGAACATTTAAATACAGCAATAGAGAGTAATGCAAGAAAATTCTATTTGGTAAACAATCAAATCAACAAGGGCGTGCAGATGAGTTTAGCTGATTGAATCACTGACACACCCCACCCTGAGACGGGATTATTGTGGCATGCAAGTAGAGAAACAGAAACCTAAAAAAAACTGCCAGTGCCAGCAAAGGGCCAAACAAAAATTTCAAAAGCAAAGCAATTTTTCCGTGACGCACATTACACCTAAGAAATCAAGGGTTCTGCTACAACATCCAAATGTCATTATACACACATGATTTATTACAGAGACATTTTATGAGGACTAGCAGAAAAGGCATTGTTCGGAGCATAAAAATTTCTTTCCATTAATTTGATTCGAAAGTTAGGAGGTATTTTTCTTTCTCCTGAAAAAAAAAGAAACTATAAAAACTAGTTTCAGAACAAGCCTGTATGCACAAGATTTTTTTTTCTTTTAAGAAATTATTTACACACAAAAAGAGAAGAGAGAATGTACAATTCATTTAAATGTATGAGGTCTGTACATTTGCAAGTAGACAGCAGTTGGAATTAGTGCAGAGGCAGTTGTGTTTAATTACCTGGTCCAGTTGAAACTCTCTGGTTTTGGGTTTCCTTCACCACTACATTGTAGCGTCACGCCCTCCCGTCCCACATACCAGTTCTCATCATAACCTGTGATCATTGCACTGGGAGGGTCTAACCGACACACACACACACACACACACACACATCTTTAAAGATCCATTTTGGGTTATTTTCCTTTAAAACCGTAACACATTCAAATGGAACACCTGATTAACACAGGCTTAACAGTGGATGGGTTTCAGGCAATTCAGCCTCTCACCGGCTCAATGGCAATGCCATCATAAGCACTTATACTAATAATCATTAATAACATTATGATGTAACACAATCATAATAACATCATCTCACTGACAAAGCTACTTCGCATTTTCCTTGCATGGACTGTCATGAGCCAAGGCAATCCATTCCGCCACTTCACACTCCACACCCAAAATTTCCATAGCTAATTTCTCGGAACAAAAATCTTAAGACAATGAATCAGACAGAAACCAGGTAGTCATACTACCAAGGCAGACATTAAACAGGTGCTCCAAACCACAAATTCAGAGAGGTTAACACAGAGAGGTGAGCCAAAGAAAAGAACCTGAAGGCTCCACTGAGGAATCCCAAAGTGAAATGATTAATTAAGGGACACCACTGGAAGAAATGACAATTTTTCAGTAGTACTACATTTTTAACTGCATTTATATTGTGTCTTATTTTCAACTGTGAAAACTCTTATTTCAGGTTGTTTAGTCAATAATATTAACTTGTGTCTAAGTCAGTTTTCCTTAAACTAACGGGAACATGGTGAATGTTTTCTGGGATCTGACTGGATAATGCAGTTTTAAAAATCAACTAAAATTAAGCTTTTGGAATACTTTAGCATTTTCTTTCCTAACCATATTCTGAAAAGTGAGTATGAAAGGGGTTTCAAATGTCTTGCACATTGGTGGGCTATGATCGATTCTGTAGTAAAAATGATATGATAAACATTATAGTAACAGGATGCTGATATTGATTAGTGAAGAGATAGATAACGATAGATAGATAACAAGTGAAGAGATTGATAACGATATCATACAGTACTCAAAAACAAAGTCCATAGTCACTCAGGTCTTTTAAATAAATACTTTCCCAAGTCCTTTCGCATCCAAAACCACAAAAAGCTCTTCATTAGGGTAGAGCAGATTAGTTTAGTTTTAAGTTTAATTTTAAAAATTAACCGAACATGACCCAATTGACAAATTTAGACAACACCAAGAGTGGGAAGAGCTGATCTTGGATGAACACCAGGATGAGTTTAAATTGGTTAAGAGAGGTTTTGTGGGATGTATTTACAAAAAAGATCTCGTTGACAAGTGCATGCGAATTCTAGAATTAGCTATCGTAGTCATGTAGCTCCAGTGTTAAAATAAAGAATTTTGGAAGCAACTATGTCCCTCTGGGGTATTAACTGATGTTTTTGCCGGTCCGTGAAAATTAAGGTTCAGAAAACAACTGCTGGTGGTGGTGATCTAGTGATAGGAGACTCGCCCATGCACCAAGAGATCACAGGTTTGAATCCCACCTCCAGCACTGCCACCATTGGGTTCCTGAGCAAACCCAAAGTTACTCCAGGGGGACTGTCCCTGCAGTTAGGAATGGAAAATTGCTCTGGATAAGATGTCGCATGTAAATGTTGGAAACATCTTAAATGTAAACTGCTGTCTTGGATGTATGCTTCTGTAATGTGTATTAACATTTACATGTCATACACCATCTACAAAGATTGTTCACATCTCTTTTACAAAAATTCACCAACTACTGAAAGGTTCTTTAGGTAATCATAGGTGTTTCTTCTGTGGCACCTTACTAAAGATCCCTGTTTCTGATGTTGATTTTCTGTGTGAAAAACAAACAAGATCATATATACAAAAAGCGTGACCAGTGTGATCAGACTCACAGTGCACCACAAGTCGGCCGCTGTGCCTCCGAGGGCTTTTCAAAGACGGGTGCCAGACCAGGCAGTCCAACTTGCGCCCATTCATGCTGCGCAAAGGGTGCAGGGAGAATTGGATAGAGGAGGCTCCATTTTCCAGGCTGCGGTTGTCGCTCTGGCCTGGCAAGTCTGTGTCCCAAGACAGCCCCGGCTGAGGTTTGGCCACAGAGCGACATTTAGCAGCTGAGCGAAATGACTGACCCTCCACTAGCGTAAAGGAGTCCAAAGTAGAAATGGGTGAGGCTAAAGAAAAAGAAAACACAAGACTTTGCTTAGGATTTAGACTTCTTGAACAAAGAATTGCATTTAAATTAATCATCGTTAAACATCTGAAGCAGACAATAGCTTCCATCTCCAGTTAAAACATGTGAGAGACTTTTGAAAAACAAAATTTTGACAAACACTAAACTTCAAATGTTAGTATGTAGGTTTAAACACTTCATGAGTCATTGTTGTTCTGAAGTCACTGACAGTGACTATTTCTTTTTCCAAGCAAACAAAGAAATCAACACAATGTCTTAATATTCTGTTATTTTCTTCATTAAAGCATGACAATGACATCACAGGGGAATTTGAGGCAGTTCAGTCCAACGGTTAACTGAGAAGAAGCACAAGCTTGATTAGAAGTTGATCGTCTTGTCTAGTCAAGATATAAGCTTCCTAGATGTTCCTAAATGTTGCTGAGGTGGGTGGAGAAGAGTGGCTGGAGTGATTTGTGACAGACGGGTACCAGCAAGAGTGAAAGGGAAGGTTTACAGGACAGTAGTGAGACCAGCCATGTTGTACGGGTTGGAGATGGTCGCACTCACGAAAAGACAGGAGGCAAGCTGGAGGTGTCAGAGTTAAAGATGCTGAGATTTTCGCTGGGTGTGAAGAGGATGGAAAGGATCAGAAATTTGAATATTCGAGGGACAGTTCATGGTTAGATGTTTTGGAGACAAAGTTAGAGAAGCAAGGTTGTGTTGGTTAGGACATGTCCACAGGGATGTTGAAGATGGAGCTGCCAGGAAAGAGGAGAAGAGGAAGACCAAAGAGGAGGTTTATGGACGTGGTGAGAAAGGACATGCAGGTGGTTGGTTTGAAGGATGCAGATGCAGAGGACCGGAAGAAATGGAGATGCTTGATCCACCGTGGCGACTCCTAAATGGGAGCAGCCGAAAGAAAAGAAGATGATGTTGGTGAGGTAGCTGGCACAACTGTAAAGGTTTATTGAAAAAAAAAAAATCAGTTTTTTGAGAATGTTTACGTTGTAGTTACATTTTGTTTAAAATGCAAAGCTGGATACCTAAAAAAAGGACTGTGTATGTTGAGCTAGCATAACTTTCGCAGTGACAGAGGCTGTATAGAATATTAATTAATTAAATACTTAATGCAGACATTTCTTAGATCTACATTTCAAACCATGTTAAAGGTCAGCCGCTTGCACACGGTATTACAGCAGCCTGCCCACTGAGCAAAACTGAGCTTTTAAATGTTTTTTAAAGCAATGTTTTTACACTGGAGAAGGTTGTGACAGACCTTTACACAAATTGACAAGGAGCAACTTTAAAAAAGCAATTGTAAAAGTAGAAAGCAAACTATTAGTAAATTCTGAATGACAAAATGTGTGAAATATGAACGACAGGATGGGAGAAAAGAAGGAAACTAATTTTACATGAGAATGAGTTAAACCTTCCATTTTTACTGTTCCAGTCTTTGGCCAAGGACACATCATTAAATTCTTTACAGAACATTTCCTTTTAGTCCAAATGTAATTAATTAGGCAAAACATAGCTGGACAGGGGTGATAGAGTGGTGCACAGTCATCTCACAGCGAGAAGGTTCAGTTTCAAACAAAAAAAATGTCTTTCCATGTTCTCGTGTTTTCATGGGTTTCCTCTGGTTACTCTGGTTTCCTCCCAAAGTCCAAAGACATGCTTGTCAGGTGACTTGGGGAACAGGTGAACTGCTCTCTAGTGTGAGTGACTGTGTTTGTCTGTTTGTCTGCCCTGAGCTGGACTGGCAAGCGTTCTAGGGTGCTTCTCTGCCCATGACTGCAGGGATAGGCTAAGCCTAGTTTAGAATGTTTAAACACTTTTAGTTAAAGGAAAGTGAGGCACGTGTGATGAGCACTTTGCATGAGCTTAATGGGGGGTTATGACCTTCCATCACTTGTTAATTCTACTAGCCTCAATGTGCCAGCACTAAGTGTAAAATAATGTATGTTGTCTCTTAAAACATTTAAAAACACTTACTCCACACAGTGAGAGACAGATGAGCGTCAAGGTTTCCAGAGGGGAAGGTTGCTATAGTACAAGTGTATTTGCCCTCATCAGCAAGCTCGGTTTTCATCATAATCAGAGCAGAGTTCACCATGGGGTCACCTTCAAATCGCACACGCCCTACATAATCACGAGATTCTGCAAAGAAGCAAAGAATTAAGGAAAAATCTCTCAGCGATTAAACATGTCATTTTAGTCACAGTCACACAAGAACTCACACGAGAATAGTTCTGTCTGTTAGGAGTCCTTGTTAGCATGCAAAGACGAGATAAACCTATAAGATGCATGCACCATGCACGCAAGACTTTTATTTGTTAAAGTTCGTAAAAACCCTGTTGCTGTTCACGTAAACTGAGGGCATGCATGAATTGGACTATAGTCCTATTTTACCTTGCTGTCCTTCAATAAGATGAGCAGTTATGATCTGCTCTTTAGTTCCATCTTGCTTTTCTTTAGTCCATATGACCTGAACCACACTCTCGTTGACTGGCTGAAATAGACATGGCAGACGCGTTTCTTCTTCTGCTACAGAAAACACATCCGGGGATGAAGGCTCTAGAAATGTCCCACCTCTTACACAGACCACTAAGAGAGAGAGAGAGAGATTGATGGAAGAGTTGCGTTATGAGTGACTGAGATCTTGTTTTGGAATACTTTTGAGTGATTTGGAAATGCATGAATGGCATTAAAGAGGTTCACATCAGTGTCAGAATCAAATTTCTCATGTGAAGTGTGCTTACATGGGATCAAGGAAACAGAAACAGATGCAGATGTAGTGCATGATTGCAAAAGTTGGATATTTTTCAATGCTTCAATGCTAAAGTTCAACTAATGTGACATTAGTTCAGCTGCCCCGTTTTGTTTAGTTTTTTCTTCCATGGAATAGAACAAACTAACTTAAGTACAGTGGCGCAGTCCTTGTTGTCCCTTGCAAATGAGCTACAATCACCCAACCTAGCTGTTTAGTTTAGCATCAGACGCTCGTCATTATTTAAATAAGTGTGCGATAATATCTCACCAGGTGCCAAAGCAGACTAAACTCAAATTAGTGGCTGGAAGAACAGATCTGTGGGTGGAGCATGACTATTGAACTGAAGAGTGCGAAACGTTGGGTAGAGATATACAGGAGAACTAAGGAACTTTTGTAACCTGACATTTATCATGACAAGACACAGACAGGCAGAGCAGAACGAGAAATGACAGACAGACAGGAAACAAAACCGTGTGTGTGTGTGTGTGTGTGTGTGTGTGTGTGCTGAAGGCAGTGAGGTCAAAAACAGCATCTATAGGAGATTTAATGGATGAAGGACAGATATGCTGCTCAACTTGTTGTTCAATTTCTGAGCAATAATTACCTCTTGGTGGCGAGAAAGCAACACACCCACAGAAACACACAGGTAGTCACACAAACACATGAACACACAGCGATAGTTAAGCGCATGCGCGCACACACACACCACTTCACCTAGTTAATGTGGGTGCAGGAACACGCAGGAGTGGGAAAAGCCTAGAGCATTAGAGAAAGCATTACAACAGAGCCTATTATCATTCTTCTGTAATGCAGGGCTCCTCAGAGACCCTCAGAAGGTCCACACTGCTCCAACCCAAAACCAACCATATAGAGATCAAATCTGGACCGTCTGAGTCCCTGAGTTTGTAAACCACAGCTCCAGGGCTGTCACAGTTCCTTCCATGTCATTAGTAAAATTACCATTTCATTTCCCTCCGTTGCTGTGCCTGGTACTGGGCATATTTGGTGGCACTCATCTTTTAAAAACTCATATTTACACAATCACTCAGTCAACTCTGAGAACGGGGCTGGGCGATATGGCAATATTTGTCATTATCATGATAAATAATGGCACAATATTCTTTTCTGAGCATATTTTGATGCAGTCCATAATGAAATATCGTTGACCAGCTGCTTGTTGCTTTACACAGAGAGCACTGGTTCCACTGGTTCCTTCATTTGCATTTCAATCTGATTTTCCATCAGATGACTAACAGAAATAAAAGCTATGACATTTCGTGTACATTAATGTTTTTTTTAAGTATTGGCATGTTTTATTTTGCCATGACGCAAACTAATCCCTAGAGAGCTTGAGAACCATGAGAATCAACAGTGGCAGCCCTCAGATTTTCTGCATCAAGCTTCCTCTGGCCGACTGCCCCACTTGACTGTGATCCAGCATCTAAAAGGCAGGTTTAATGTTTGTTGAATGAATATCTGTGTTTGTAATAAAACAAAGGCACTGAATATGCTTGTGATGGTCTCATATTAGGGTTGAGCACAGCCACGCTAACGCTAACTCTACAAGCCAAAAGGAAATCTGCACAAACAAAGAAACGGCCCATAAATAAGAGCGTTTACTTTTGCACTAAACTGTCACTGGAGCTTTATTAATCCTGATTTATTCATCAGAGAACACGAGTCCAGCATATTCCACTGCCGGCGTATTTTTAAGGTGAACTGATGGACACATCCTGATAACAGGCTTTCTGTTTTACTTTTCTTCTTGAAACATTCAGTTATGAAAACATACAAATCTGCCCCTTTTCACTGGGACAAAAACAAACAGAACAAAGAAAAACGTGTTCAAAGAACAAAACTGGACCATGATGTGTTTTTGAGGGAAACTTTTCATGAGAGAGAGAGAGAGACAGAGAGAGAGAGAGAGAAAGAGAGACAGGCAGAGAGAGAGAGAGAGAGAGACAGAGAGAGAGAGAGAGAGAGAGAGAGACAGAGAGACAGAGAGAGAGGACATGATGGATAACCAGTTATTCCTGAATTGTCAGACAGCTTTGGACGTGTTGAAATCTGGCAAAGCGCCTAACAAACAAACTAGAATTTCTTCAGAAGCGCAAACAAAAGACCCTTTTCCATGAAACACTCACACGAGTTAAAGATGATCAAAACCCTGCAGAAGCTGAACACTGGAGTCATCCTCGATACCCGGTTTCCGTCCCAACACTGAGTCTGTTCACCTTCACTGTCTCATGTCCGGCGAGGACGGAGGACCCTGAGCGGTGCCGGCAGGCTGCACTCCACAGGCGGGTCCGATCACAGCCCGCCGCCGCGGTCCGGGACACGGAGCTTTAGAGTGACGCTCGGGGACGGGCGGCAGGGTGTGAGGCGGGCTCTCCGGAGTCTCTCTCATCGCTCATGGTCACTCCGAGCGCACTGCCGGCTGAGAAACAGGTGCTCTTCGCCACAGCGGAGAAAAAAAAACAACGGGTTTAAAGAGGTGAACGGAGCTGGGGTGTGGAGTGAGAGCACGTTACTGTCTGACTGAAGACTCTTCTGTCACACACCTGTCCAACTCACCTCGCCCTCGCGCACACCCCGCTCACTGATTCACCGATTCACTGACTCACTGATTCACAGATTCACTGACTCATTGATTCACCGACTCACTGATTCACCGATTCTTTTGACTCTTGTACCGTCACGTTACTTTCACTTACCCTGACGTGACCTCGAACAGTCTTACATAGTCTTTTTTTTTTTTTTTAACTTGTTTTTGCTCATAAAGCGGAACACTTTGGGGAGTCACCCTGTTCGAACAGGTTCATTAAAGAATCACTTACAAATCCCCAATTAAGTCCTCCCGCAGAGACACTGCTTAAGGAGGAAAGAGGAACTGATGGAGAAATCATTCCCTTGTGAGATCCCGGTTCTTAATAAAACTCATGTTACTAATGCTAAATCGTTGATTTGTTTAATTTTTGACAACGATTCGGTTGAACTTGTGATTCAGTTCTACCACTTTATTGAAGAGTCGGTTGAAAAGAACAGATTCGTTCAGCAGATCGCGATTCCCTTATTCAGAGTTGTTGTTTCCCTTGGAATTTTTTTTCAACCTTGGGGTAAATATAGTTTAATTTGAGCCTTTTACAGATTATACAGCTTCTGCATTTACTAATCATTCAGAAGATCCCAGTTTGGCACTTCATTCTGACATTATTAGAGAGCAGACTACTTCAGACTAATCTTTAATCTTAAACCTAGTTTTATCTAATTTGCTGGTAATCTGTGTAAGATCAAAGCAACTTTGTCTCCACTGAAAGGATACATTTCTTCAAGCACTGTTAGGTCACAATAGCAGAAGGATTTAAACCAGGTTTGGTGGCTGTGCTTGGATACACATCATACGTTTCTTCACCTACCGATTCATACATGAAAAAAATGGCCTCAACTTTTCCTTTTTGTCACTTTGTTTTGAGGAGATGCAACTGTATATCTAGTTGCAGTTTGCGCCTGCAGGTGAAGAGACTCTATAACCTCAACATGTTCTCCATTTAAAGCAGTTACAGCCTGGGGCTTTACAGCATTGAACAGATGATCTTCCAAAAAGCAGCAAGGAACGGCACAATTCTGTAACATGAGCTTTTACCCAATATAACTGTAGCCATTTGTACCTGTTCTCTGACTAATCTGATGTTTGGTTAGACTGTTGGGACCTGTTGAGGGTGAATCAGAGTGTTGGGACTATGCCACCTGGTGTGAAATGTAAGCAAAAAATGAACTCATGAAGAAACTTCTGTAAGAAACTATAAACTATAAGAAACTTCTGTGAGTGCTGTGTAACATGTCCAACGGTCACACTTCTCTATACTCAGATTCAAGTCTAAGCTAAATTGTGAAAGCCTAGTAAGAATTTCTGCCAACTTCTTCCTTATTCTGCTACTCCTGAGACTTCATTCAACCAGCAGTTCTGTATGGAACGTTTCCCCAACAGGAACCCTGCAGACCTGTATGACCCTCGGCTAAGAGCTCTTAAGGCAGCAGAGCAAGGGAATAAGAGTACATCAATCTCTAGGCAGAAGTCGTCTATTAAAATATGGAGATTCTCTATTAAAATTGAGAGGCTTCCAGGTGTAGCACCCTGGTTCACTGCTGTAAAGAGTTTTTTAGCAAGGCTCCAGTTCATTTTAGTTTTCTGTGCTCCAACGCACACTGTATGCTCAAGCAGCAGTTAATTAGCTTATTTTTTGGAACAAGTTAGCCCAAATAGTTAACCAAAAATTTCTGTTTTGAAGCACTTGAAGGTCTTCCGGTCTGGGTTCAAGGGTCAATGTGCTCTGATGCCAATAGAGGCCAACAAGTCTGACTGAAGAGTAGGGAACCATCTAGCTGGCTTTCAAATTCCTCAAAGTCTGAAAGAGTTCTATCCTTACCAGAGTTCAAGGTAAAGGTAATGTGAATATATACGAAATGTGCCTCAGCACAAACATCAGGACTTTAATGAGAAGTTCTGTTTCCAGCTGTGACTGCTGCAACAAAAGCATCATCCACAAACTGCAGTGTAACCAATAACTTAATCCTTGAAACAAACAAAAAAAAAAAGTAAAAACTGAAAAAGGCATTTATGGAAAAGAAAGAAAAAAAAAAGTCAACTATGAGGCCTTATCTTTCTGGTCTAAAGTCAATCTGCAAGAATCTGACTGGTTCAGCAGAGCAGCATGCTCCTGTTTATCATTTATCTGCTCCTTTGTATCATCCTTTTTTTCTGTGAATGGCTCGCAAGTGTCTGAGTCTCTGTCGGAGTCCTCTTCCTCTTCATTGTTGCCTTGCTCCTGCTTGTCTTCTTGGCCCACAGGCACAGCCCCTTTCCGCTGGGGGAGGACGGTGAAGAATGCCTCCTGCCAGTCCCGTTTCTCCAGATACGCCAGCAAAATCTCAAACACTGAGACAGGGGTAAAAGAAGTCAATTTGGAAATAACTACTACGATCAGGGTTAAAAATGCTTAGTGTGTTAATTTGAAGAGAATATGAAACCTTGAGGCAGTCTGCAAAGGCCTGCTCAGCAGTTTCCATAACTATTTAAATGTACTGTCGACATTGTTAAATGAAATTTAAGCAGGTCTGGTCATTTAATGAATAGCATTGAAAATTTAGTTACTGTACAGCAGAAAGTCATTTGTGAATTCCAGTTACGAGCTTGTGCTGACTTGACTGCTTACATTTTGAATAATAATTCAGTACAAATATTTCTGCCTTTTTTTTTCTTCTTCAAAGAGCATGTTCTTTTGAGGACTTTGCATGAGTGCGGCCTGCTAACCGTGGTTGACGGCAAGCACTTTCCGGCTGTTCATCTTGACAAAGCTGCTCAGTGGGAGCTGAGCGTGAGCGATTCCAAGCTCTTGGGCACGTTCAAAAGAGATTCCCTGAAAACACAGACAGAAAGCATGTTGAATGCATGTTGAATGTCTTGATGCTCCTTAAAACACAGTTACAGAAGTGTCCAAGTTGCTTTTTCAATATAACATGGATAAGAAAAAAAATATATAAATCCATAGCAGAGAATATACTTTTTAAAATGTTCTTTTGCACAGAACTGTATATGGTGTTCGTGACTGATGCAATATGCAACCAACCTTGTGGTGGTTGTGGTCCACCAGGCCTCCAATCACATAGGCTTTGTTCTCATCCAGCTCCTGGAGAACATTGGGCGAATCAGAGGTCAGGTACACTAGATCCTCTTTACTTAAGACTTCATGAAAGTGTTCAGACTTGATATGGACATCCTGCGTGAATTTAATGAATGAGGAGAAGACAAGTACAATGTGTTAAAGTCATTGACTTCTATAATCCAATCCTCAAACCTACGCTACCTACTACACACCCACCCACAGTGACCCCTGCGATAAAGTCGCTTACAATGTGGAAGTCTGATAGCAGATAGTAGGTCTGAAAATGAGATGGGTAACAAATATACTGGATGGAAGTGATTTATGTTTTAATGGATGAGAGTGGTTTCAGAAGTGAAAACCACCTGGATGCAGTAATAGAAACTACAGGCTAGTCGATTTGGTTCCATTGAACGTGACTGCAACAAAAAACAGATCTGAGTAAAAAAAATCACCTTGAAAAGTCATGCCACTATCCTACTTCAACTCTTATTTATAGACATACTTCGTGTGTTAATATATTTACATATATTGCATACAACTAAATCAAACACTCAGCAACATTCTTGCTTCACATTAATGCTGACTGTATTACCAAACACTATAAACATTTAGATGATGAGGCGGTTTAAAACACAAGTTGGCATATAAGCCAACAAATGAAAATTACGTAAGCATTTTATTACACTGTTCCAGGCGGCAGGAGCAAATTCTTACCTTCCAGTTGACCCAGCCTTTATTAATTTCATCCATGTTTTGTCTTAACTGCCCACCATGGCTTGTTATATAAAACTGTACAAAGACAAATTTTGCAGTTCAAAATGGGTGAAATGCACATTATACACACCTACTTCAGAAATAATCTGCCATAACTACCTGCACCGGGTGCACAGCCCGTCTGTTCTCTGCATAGCACCTCTGGATCTGCTTGTGGAGTTTCTTTACATCCTAAACATCAGAATCACAAATAAAATCATACATTAGACTACACTAAAGGGTTAAACATTTACAAATGAAAACAGTTGGTTTAAAATTCTACCGTTATCAATGGAAGTACAGATTTCAGAGCAGCAAGTATTTATTGTCACCACATCATATAGGATAGTATCGTCACTCAGTGCACATTTGCAAAAGGATTTAGGCCATTTAGGCTCCTGAGGTGCTTCTGACACTGTGATAGCGTCTGCTGTTTTTTATGTTGTGGTCTGCTGGTGTGGTAGAATCGCGGAGAGGGACAGGGGGAAACTAAATAAACTGGTCAAGAGGGCCAGCTCTGTCCTAGACTGTCCGCTGAAAACTATCGAGCAGGTAGGGGAGGAGAGGATGTTATCCAAACTAACATCCATCATGGACAACACCTCCCACCCCCTACACGAGACTGTAGGAGCACTGAGCAGCTCGTTCAGCAGCAGACTGTTACACCCACAGTGTAAGAAGGAGCTACCGCAGGTCATTCTTACCTGCAGCAATAAGACTCCACAACTCAACATAACATTATATATTTATTATTATTATTACTACAACACTTACATTTATTTATTATTCATTTTTTACTACTACTACTATTATTATTATATACTTATTGTGTATATGTTTCTCTTTCCTGTATTTACATTCTTTATTTCTTTGTTAATTGCCCTGTAAATATGTATATAGCCATATAGCTCTGTATATGGATGTCTTTCCTTGTTTTCTATATTTTTTATATTCATTCTTTCTTTCTTTCAAGAGCCCTGTAACACCCGAATCTCTCATTCGTGGGATAATAAAGGATTATTCTATTCTATTCTATTCACTATGTGCACAGAACAATTTAAACACAGATGACCCACAACATTTAAACCCCTCACAAGTGAACCATGATCGTTTCCTTCATGGAGGCCATGCTTCATTCGGTCAGTGCAGCTTTGTTGGGATGAGGGGGTCCAACACAGTATTAGGTAGGTGGTTGCAATGCTATAGCTGATGGGCCCATTTTCCTCTTTAAAAAAAATAAATTGTGCTTGTACAGCTTGACACAAGGGACTTCCTGGGTGGGATAACATTCTTATTGCACTGTGGGTTGCTAGAAATGTTTTTCTGGGGTCACTGAATTAAAATAAAACAATAAAAAAACATACCTTTAGCACCATGAGGTTGTCGAAGCTGCAGTCTATGACCAGGCGGAGAGGACTGGGCTCTACTTCTCTGCGGAGACGCTTCCTACCTGCACATTCTGTTGCATCCTCAATCTGCGTCTGTCTCTCAATCTTTCTCTGCTGTTTCCGCTCCTTGCGCTTCTGCCTGTGTAAACAGAGATAACAATTAAGGTAACACTGCAAGAGGACTAATTTGGGCAAGTTGCAAGCCAAAAACAACAATATTAAGGCAAAAAAACAGCCGGCTGATTAAGCCAAGTTTAATCACCAGGCATAAATCATAAGCAGCACATGCTGTTTCTTGGTGGAGAATATCATAGATGAAGTAGTGACCTTTCATAAATGAAATGCCATTTTATCCTCAACCATATCTGTAGCACTTGTTTCACCATTAATGTTATGTTTACTTGCGTAGGTCTCTCTGCTCTTCCCATTGCTGCTGCTTGAGAAGTTTCTTTCTCTGCCTCTTTGACAGTGTCTCAGTTTCTGTTGTCGGGACTTCCTGCACGGCTCCATTAGTTTCAGGATCTCCGTCGACATCCACCTTCGCAGACGTAACGACTGCATCAGAGGCTGTAGAACTGGCCATACCTGGAATGAAAACAAAATGTTAATAAAACACTGACACTCTTAATTTTCAGAAGATTAAACTACTGAAAAATAGTCACAGTAAGCATTCCAATCTGAACAGTTCATGAATGATCTGTAAACTGGTAGTAAAACATGACAGAAAAACCATGAATAATAAAAGGTGGCAACACTGGCCATTCATTGTTAAAGTAACTGAGTGTGAGCTTTCCTAGTATAAACCACAGCTCCCCTCCATGTCACTGCTGGGGTGTCCAACTCCTATAGTATAGGGCCTCGTCCAGTCCATTCCAGTCCAGTCCAGTCCAGTCCTTTCCAGTCTATTCTAGTCCAGTCCAGTCCCGTCCCGTCCAGTAACACACCAGATTCCACTTTACTAAAAAGTCTACATTCAGAGGCCATATATCAGAACCTGATACCCGTCAATCAATAACATCCTTGAATATCTACCAATACTCAGCTTCACTGTTGTATTTACTGTGGCTCTGAGTTCTCTGATGGATGTCTGTGAACAAGCAGATTCTCTTTAAATTAGCAGGAAAGTGACACTACAGAGAGAAACGTGTTACAAACAAAAGTGCGGCAATATCGCTCAGGTAGACCCTACTCCAACAACTTGGTCCAAAACTCCAGCTAACCCACCTTATTTTCCTCCACACTGCTAAACAGCGTGGCCCGTCGTGCTTCGTCATTTAACCGCGCCTGCGCCGAGGCAGTGACTCTCCGCCATCTTGGTGAGGTCAAACTGAAGAGAAGCGCTGAATCTCTGCACGTGCTCTTGTTCTACACATATTGCTCTGCTTAGGAGCTATAACACTGGCCCAAGCGTCTTCATAATTTACAGTATGTTTAACTGATAACTAATTTGGGATTTAACCATGTAGGCCCAGTTTCGAACTGAACAAATACTGCACTGCTTCTCCTTAGAAATTCTGTTTCCGACCTTACCTTGATGATGCTGAACTGCTACTAAACACAAACAGAGAAACCAAGACCAGTGGTGGATTTATATCGAAGTGAAAGTGAAAGTGAACGCGACTAACTGCCTTTGTGAAGCAGAGCCCATGTTGAAACCCAAGGAAATGCTTCCACTGCTTTAAACCATACACACGTGTGGCAGGACGGAGCTATTTAAAGGGCCCGGCGAACAGTGCATTTTATACTCTCTAAGAAGAAGAAAACTTTCTGAATGTAACACTAATAAATGTACATGACCTTGGTAAAAGTACCCACATTCTTAGTGTTTCACAAAAGCTTAAAGCTTAGAGTGAACTACATCTTTCTTCTTCTTCTTCTTCTTCTTCTTCTTCTTCTTCTTCTTTGTCTTTCCGCTGCTCCCGTTTAGGGGTCGCCACAGCGGATCAACTGTCTCCATTTCCTCCGGTCTTCTGCATCTTCCTCCTTCAAACCGAAGAGTGAACTTCGTCTTTATCTGCATCAAATGAAAAGGTCATGGTGAAGCAGGAGATGTGTTTCTAAATAATGTCATGGACCAGTTGGTTCAACCGGTTTTGTGACAAATATTTATACCCCATGTCTGGACACTTAAGGCAGCATTGTTCATTTTTGAAGAACAGTGAACATTTCCACGGGAGATGACGTGAAACATGTAAAACAGCATTCCAAGAATAACTGGAGAGCAAAGGTTGTTATTAATGTTCGAAAGAGGACCATCACAGACCCTTCAACTAGAGGAAGATCTTTGGATTCTAGGCATGTTGTTTGGGTTTATTCTTTGATTCTAGAAAGTTTTTCTTTTATAACAGATCTTTTATTTTTACATTTATTAGAAAAGGATCAGATTTTAAACATTAGGATTCAGAGAAGGCCAGAGAAATGAAAGACTCTATACTCGATGTCTTCATGTTAACATTTTCTTAATCCGTATATAATAATATCATAATATCATAAATTGGATTAATGTTGTGGCTTTACATTGAAATTTAGTGGATATCTGTAGCCATGATGATTATTCAGATAATCAACAAATAACCTGGGCACTGTTTATCAGTTCTCAAATGGGTGGTGGTGGTCTAGTGGATCTATGAATCAAGTGGTCCCAGGTTCGAATCCCACCTCTGGCACTACCACCATTGGGTTCCTGAGCAAGACCCTTAACCCTGAATTGCTCCAGGGGACTGTCCCTGTAGTTAGGACATAGAAATCGTTCTGGATAAGAGCGTCTGCTAAATGCTGTAAATGTGTCCTGTGGTAGCCTGTATAAATGCTTATTTTAAAATCTATGGTGATATGTGTTTAAACAATAGAAGAGCCTATATCCTGTTTTGATTGTACCTTTGTTCCCCTGAGGCACAAATACAAGGTTGTGTGGTTTGATGTAACAATAATTGTAGTAGTAGTCATGTAGTAATATTTGCAGTTGTCATGGTTTGTGTCACTCTGCCCCAACTGGGCACACTCGGCACTCCGTCACTCCGTTGCTAGGTGTGTCTTGTTGGTCTTTAGGCATAGCTCTGTGAATCAGGGTAACGCTGTCAGTCATTGTTTGTCGTATGCATCATTTTGGCGTGTCTTGGACTGGTACAAGTTGTTGTGTGTTTTGGTTTATGCTTGTGCTATGTGCTTGTTTTGTTCATTAACAAAACCCCTCTCCATGATCCTGACTCAGCGTTTATATCCAGTCACATCTGTTACAGCATGACAGTAGTAGTAGCAGTAGTAGTAGTAGTAGTGATAATAGAAATAATAATAATAATAGTCAAAAAAATACTTTAATGACAATTTTCCAACCACTCACGCATCTTTTGAGACATTTAAACGACCTCTGTGATGGATTTACTTTACTGTATTCAAGGAGCAGGCCAGGCTGTGAATGTCCACAATGTGTATGTGAAGGGCTAAACTGCAGGCTGAAAAGGATATATGTGAAAAGGAAATGAGTGAATGAGCTGATTTTGTGACATCAGAAATCCCTTCATTCAAAAAAGGCTTTGTGTTTTGTCCATATATGGACCTGCATGGTCTGGGAAGTGAATGATACATTTTTGAAATAACAGAAACTGAGGGGATTTTGGTTTTCTGTGATATAAGCCATTTAAAATGAGAAAACATTGGGGGTGAAATCTCAAACAAACAGTTTTAAGATACTGTCAGTTATGTCAGATGTTATAAAATCCAATTTACCATTTGGACAAAAATTACATTTGACACCATTTATCCTCTTGTTTGTTGTTGCCAGATTCTGTGAGGGGTGTTAAGGAAACCTTTAGCCAGTTTGCCATGGAACATCTTCTCATTCTTTCACGGAAATACTAAGCAGTCAGGTTCTCGCTGAAGCTCAGGGATTGTTAACTGACACATTTTCCAATCTCAGTATAAATTACTCCTCTTGGCAGAGAGGAGAGGAAGAGAGGCTGTCTCTTTGGACTTTTGGGAATGTGCTGGAGATGTTTTGAGGATTAGATGGGCGCTGCCCAAATCAATTTGATCCTTCCTAAATCTTGTCACACCCTTGGGTGTGACTTGATTTCTATGGTGAACACTTGTGCTTTTCTCTTCCTTTTCTACCCTCCCTCCATCTCCCCATCCATGTAACATGATATGGTTCTTGCCTGGGACAGCAGCCAGAGGAAGCCATAATATATGGGTTGAGAGAGCTTAACCTTGTTTATGATCAGCTGTCCACAGAGATCCATACATGCTTTTTATCACGTATGGATAGTTTATTGCTTTCAGTTTTGTAAAGAAAGTGGACTTCATGTTACTTTGACAAGCGATATCTGGTTTAACATACATCATACACTTCAGATGAGCTTTTCAGATTATGTGCTTTTATAACACATAATCAAAGTCTTCAGTAACATGTTATTCATTGTAAATTGGAAAAATAGGTGTACTATGATAAACAGAGCTGTAAACTAAGACATTTGTAATCCAGACTTTAAAAAGATAATATCCAAAAATGAACCTTGTTTTTAAAGTAGTGTTTAAATCTCAAAATGAATTTGAGTTTAGAAACAATAGATTATTTATGAATTAATAATTTCCTAAGGTACTGAATAAGAAAAAAATATTTCTAGTTAATTATATGGAAATGTAATCAAAATGTTATAACAAAATAATTTCTGAATGTAAAACAAAGATTATTATGACATGTTATTCCAAAAATAAGCAGAAAAGTAATGTCATTTTCTATACTTATATTCTAGTCTTCTATATAAACAAAATACACACAATAAGGATTATAATGATTTTGCTCATCATAACTGCATTTTTTGCAATTGCATTTTTTCTACATTTTTGGCATTTTATATGAATATCTAAATAAAGATAAAATACTTTCAAGAGGTCTACTGACATAGATTAACTATTTTATATGCAGGTAAATTGCTCAGATGTATGTTTCAGGTAAATAAAAAATATTAATGAAAGTGACTATTCTTGTCACTTTGAAACACAGCACAGCATACAGTGAACCACAACAAAATGCTTCCTCTGCACCCAGGGAGCAGTGAAGGGGATGGTACCTTGCTCAAGGGTACCTCAGGGCAACCTATTGGGAAGGGGTTCGAACCCCTGATCCTCTGGCCAACGTCCTAACCACTAGGCCACCGCTGCCCCTGGATTAATATGTAAATCCATTCAATTCATAACATTTCATGTTTAAAATATTTTTTGCCAAAGTTGTCCATTATAGGTTAAAAAAACATTTTCAGTGTGTCTCCAGGCATTTGTTCAAGCCTCTTACCTGAAGTAATTTACCCAAAGGAAAGATCTGGAATGTTCCACTAGGAATATATTCTACAGGATGTTGCATCATCTAGTTTCCAGGAGATTATGGGAAGCAGAACAGTAAATTTGTTCTTTGTTTTCTTTGTGATGTTGTAACGTTGTCTCATTAGGCAACTGTCAGTGTTTAGAAACATCTGTCAGGATACATTAAGCAAACTACTGTTAGCATCAAATACATCAATTAGCCACAACATTAATCCACTGACAGGTAAAGTGAATACTTCTTGTTACAGTTCCATCTGCCAAGGGGTAAAATATAAAGAACAGCAAATAAACAGTCTGTCCTAGAAATCAATATTTTGGAAGCAGGAAACATAGGGAAGTATAAGACAAATGGGTCAAAGCATCAACTAGAATGATAGATCTTATGAGGTGTTTCCAGTACCTAAAAAAACGCGGTCCAAGGAGGGACAACTGAGTCACTGAAGCAAATAGGGCTCAAAGGCTTGTCCAACGGGTCTGATCTGACAGAAGAGCCACAGTAGCATAAATTGCTGAGAAAACATTAATGCTGGCTGTTATAGAAAGGTATCAGAAACAAACAGTGCATCACAGCTGCGTAGCTGTAGACCAGCCAGAGTGCCCATGCTGACACCTGAAACACTAGGTCGTTACATTCGTGTGTATGTTACTTTGACACATACCACCTACCAATACTTTGCTACAGACCAAGAAGATGGAACTAGGATTCCCAAATGGAAATGGCCTCTTTCAGCAGTATAATGTGCCTGGTTACACTGCCAAAATGGTTCAGAAATAGTTTTAGGAACAAGACTTTGCCTAAAAAAACCCCAAATCTCAGTCTGACATGCGTGGGATGTGCTGTAAAAATTAATGTGGTTCATGGAGGACTCACCTAACAACTTACAGGACTAAGAAAATAGTCTAAGCATGAAGCTGGAGTAGCGGTTTCATGTAAATGCATGCAAGGCAGGGATAATGCAGGAATTTCATAATGTAAAATGACAGGGAAGTTTTCCTCCTGCTAGTTTCTTTTTTTAAATGTTATTTTATGGCTTTCATAAAATACTTGCAAATGCTAATAATAAGCTGAACTTTTAAGGTTCTGTTAATTATGTCAGTCTTTTTTTGGTGAATGTCAGTCACGTTGTGTTCCTGCTTCACTAAGATAACCTAAAAAAAAGTGTCAGCACATGCACTGCATGCCACTAGCCTGCCCTGAAACTGCTGTTGTGAAACTGCAGACAGATATTATTAGGGACTTAAAAGATCTGCTGCTAACATCTTGATGCCAGATACCACAGCACACCTCCAGAGGTCCTTTGTAGTGCCTAGACAGGTCAAAGGTGTTTTGATGGGTCTAGGGGGACATACACAATGGTCTTAATACTAAGGCTGATTGGTGTATTGGATACCTGATGAATGGAGAAAATTGTATAAATCTAGGTAACTATAGTGCTTGATTGTATAAAAAAAATTTGAACTCATGGAGGGCCGTAATGTGAATTTAAACAAGCATTAATTCAGCTGTGTGAGCTTCGACACGGGTGCATTACACATCTTGAAGTACATTCATTAATTTGATTTATACTTGTCTCTATCTGTTATAGACACCCTGGATCCTTGCCTGCAGTTGAGAGGCATAGGCAGGTGGCCAAACGAACAGCATTCATCCTTTATCAAACGAGCAGCCGTGTCAGTAGCAGGGCTGACTGCGGATAAATAACCTCCCTGCACTGTGCACTTGGGATTCATTTCTTTTTTAATGTTTTTAACGCTAGTCCAAAATACCTTTCTCTACCAAACAGGGGAGATGGTGAAACAGCTTCTTATTGATAAAATAAGTTCCATTGCATAAGCAAGGCCGTAGCTTCCCTTGAGAAATACTGCAAAGCTTTCTCCTTCATTGCCTTTGGGAAGCATTAGTGTGGGCTTTAACATTCTCAGCACTGTCTGGTATTGGGTAACATCCACTTTAACTTGGGTATTAGTTTTCAAATTAGCACATCATACTAGACTTTTGTAGTGGCTTGGTGATGTCCACAAGTTGCATGACCCTGAACATTGGACACATGATGTGTAAACATTGGGAGAGCAGTACATACTCATGAATTAATTAAAAGGAAGTAATCCTGGGCGGCTTTATTTGGAAGCAAGACAAGCTTCAGATGCACACTTGGACCAGCTCTGCTGCTGTACTAGTGTCACATGAGCTTTGCCCATGAATAGCCATCTGCACTGTAAAAACTTAAAGAAGATTTTGGTTGACTTAAATTATATCTCAAGGTAAAGGATGCATTCAGACAAAAATCTGTGTCTTACATTAGGTTTAATTTGAATTTTAAAGAAGGCAGCTTGGTTAATAACAACAATAGGTTAGTTTATACAATGTTAGGAAAAAATGTTCTATATGGGTAAATTGTAGTCCCCAAAGTACAAACATTAATGTACCCTCAAGTCTACAGCCCAACTTTAAAAGTCCAAGCATGTATCTCAAAAAACACTAAAGATACCCTTCACTTTTCCAGGAGGAGGAGGCATATTTATACCTTTTAAAAATTCTTAGGGTAGAAAAAATATATTTTAGATATAATAATTGAATTTTGTTTGTGCTTGTTTTGTTCATGTGTATGTGGAAGAATGAGCACGTCATTTGAGTCATCAACCGTCTGAAACACATTTTGCAAAAGTATATTTCTTTATTGAGCAACAAATAGCATTTTCTCAAAGAAGACCCAATCACATCAAGAACCCCTGAAGAGCTTTGCAGTAGAAAAAAAGTGTTCTGTTACTGAAAAGTTCCTTTTTGCCTTTCTGCTTTCATTCAGCTTGTAACCTACTCTTCATTGCTCTCGGTAGACGCTCCAGTGCATTTAATGCTACCCTGCTTTCTGCCCTTGCAGTCTCACACATTCCGCTTGCCCTCACAACATGGCTTACTCATTTCACTCTCAATCTCATGGTCTCACTTAATCATTGAAAAAATGACAATGCTGATTAATAAACATTGATTACCAATAACAGCATGACTGTAATTCAAGTCAAACACTTCTGAAGCAAATGAGCAGAAAGTGCATCATTAAACATAATACTGCATTACCTTATATGACACATTTAAGTTCAATGTTTTGCTCATGGCATTAAGTAGTTCCTGAGTGTGTTTTCGTTTTTAGTACATCAGTTTTTTTTCTGAATTGAAAAGCAGGATTTTCCATTATAAATGAAGGGTGTATCCCATTAGAATTACATTCAACATGTAGCTTGATCTTTTGACATGGCTAGTTAACTCTTTTTGATAGACACTGTCCACTGTTATGGGCAACCATGAAAATAAACCAGTCTAAAGATATTCACATCCCAAAATATCCAGAAATAAATAAAACAAAAGTTCTAACCGCTCAACGGACTGACCAGCAGCTCCGGGAGCTTTTCAACAGTCATGTGATTTTAGCAAAACTACCACTGCATCAAAAAGAAGCAGAAGGCCAAAATTTGCTGGCCTGTGTAAATGGGAACGCAAGGTGTAAAAAAAAAAAAAAAGTCTGAAAATCCCATATAAATGTCATTCAAAGCTCTGTACAGTTGATTCTCCAGCTTCAGTCACTGCTGTCTTGTGGATACAGCAAAAGTATCCCTAAGGTCAGTTTCATTTTCAGTGTGACTAAAAGGCAAATATTTTTTGGTCATAACTGAAAATGAAGGACAGACATCATGAGTGTTAAGGCACAACTGCATTTAAATCACACTTTGATTCATGCATGTGGTACATGTACATGTAATTAAGTGAAACAATACAAGAGATATTGAAGTGAGAAATTTACAAACTTAAAGTTCATCCAGAAACAAAATAAAATGCAAAGCTTAAAAAAAAATTGAAAAAAAAAGTGCCAAACACTTCTTTCATTTTCATTTAACACAGATGTCCAGATAATATCAAAGTTTTAGTCTTTTTGCATTCTTTTGCATTATTTAACAGCTGGTTGCCATGACAAATGATAGACTGATACTGATAGTTACGACAAATCTGATCTTCGAGAATAACTTTAACTGAAGTCCATGTTGTGGTTTTAAAACGGACTGTTTTAAAATTCAAATCTCAACCCTCCTTAACCTTTTCAGTCAAGAAAGTGCCTTAAATCCCCGTTCTTCATTTAAACTTTCACATTTACCTTCATCTTCCATGTCCCTTCCTGAAGGAGCAATGGCTGAATGTACTAATGGACTAAATCATACACACAAGCTCACATAAACTAGTGGTACTGTGTCAAGATAAATAGAGGAGGACGGTCCCCTAAAACATCTCATTTACAACCATTTTAATCAACACAAACAATTGTGTTTTCATGATGGTTCTCTCAGTACCAGACAAAACAACACCTATTAAATATACAGTATTAAAGTATACTGTCAGTAAAAATACATTCAGTCCAAGTTCACCTCCAGGAAAGAGCAATGAAGATCAATTTGAATGGTGAAGTTTCAGCTGAAGAATCTGGGATACAAGGAGAAATAACTAATATAGATGAATGCCTTATGTTAAACCTGTTGACAACTAACTACATCCTTCAGACAATCTTTCAGAGTGTCCTGCCTTCGCCTTTTATAGAACCTCTGACAGTTGAAGTGAGAATTCGAATGAGTCTCGTTACCCATGAACTTCGGTTTGGCTTGCATTTTTCTTAATCAAATGGGATCCTCTAAGGAATTTCGTTCCTGTTTTTATCTGTTATTTAAATAACCATTAATTAATCATTACTAAGGGATTTGTTTCTGTAACTTGAAAATGTTCTAGCATTCAGCTAAACACTCAAAAATCAATCATTTCCAGCCACTTTTCACAAAGCTCCAAACGACCCAAAGCTTACCAAAAACAGACATGGCATATTCAAATCACACAAAAAAGAAACCAATAAAACAGTCATATTAAATGAAAATCCAATAGGGGAGACAAGAGGATGCTGTTGTTCTTCTTGCTGAAGTCAATGGGTTCCAAAATGTGATGGGCATTGCATTAGAAGTCAATATTTGAGAGAAAAAAAAAACGTCAAAGCTGGGTAACAATGACAGGCAGCACCTGCACGGAAAAAAGAGTGATTGATTAGATCTTATCAATTTTTTGTTGGTTTACAATTACTGTTGCACATTTATTTTGCACAATTTCAGTTCTGTCTGCTCTGTAAATCAATCAATAGGGACCACTCTAGCACCACCACTGACCAGGTAGCATTTGAGAAGTGGACCATTCTTAGCATAGCAGTGAGCCGACTCAGTAGTGATCGCTGTGCAGGTACACATACATCACACAGCGACATTGAGTTCTGAAACAGTGTACACTTACTGGCCTCTTTATTCAGCCCACCTGCAGGTACGTGCTAACATTTGTGGACCTTTTCTAAGTGATTCAGGTATACAGTTCAAAAGTGTTCCCAGGGTTTTGTGTGAAACTATAGATAGTTGACCCTACAGCAAGTGAAACCTAAGGAAGATATCTAAAATCCTCCTCACTGTCTGTAAGATAATTTGAGAAAAGGAGGTCAAGAAGAGTCAAGGGAAGATCTGGAAGATCAAGAAAAATTCTGGAAAATAGAGCCTGAGGAGTGGTCAAGAAATCCTCACAACATGATCCTGAAGAAGAAAAGAAGTTGCATATTACAGTAGTGGCTAAAGGAATGAGTCAAACATGCATCAGAATCAGTCTTGAACTACGAATCAGTGTTTTCAAATGAAGTGAACCATTCTTGTCATTGTGAAACAAAGCACAGCACACAGTGAACCACAACAAAATTCAACCTCTGTATTTAACCCATACACACATGCAGCAGGGGGCAGCTATTGAAAGTGACGGGGACGGTACCTTGCTCAAGGGGACCTCAGGGCAACCTACTGGTAATGGATTCGAACCCACGATCTTCCGATTTGAGGGGCCTAGTCCCCAACTACTAGGCCACCACTGCCCCAAATATGCAAATATGTAGGGCATGCAAAATAGCCTTTAACCTAAAATAACCAAACATTTTCAGCAAAGGACTAATAGGACAACAGAGGGGAAAATGTCTTAGTCAAGAAAAGGGATACAGTTTTGATTAAGGAGAGAGACTGTCATTTCTGCAAAAGCACTAAGCACAAGTGACTCCACAGTTAATATTTCAGTTTTTTCTGTGTTAAAAAGTTTGTGCATTCAAATTTGCAGAGATATAACCTTT
This sequence comes from Hepsetus odoe, assembly GCA_017165825.1. Classification (NCBI taxonomy): domain Eukaryota; kingdom Metazoa; phylum Chordata; class Actinopteri; order Characiformes; family Hepsetidae; genus Hepsetus; species Hepsetus odoe. Next base: position 17,501,779 of record CM029388.1, on the reverse strand, counting down.
TTACATTTGTTCCATGCAGGGGTAGTTTTTACTTCCTAAGTGTTACAACAAAATGTGTCATTTCAACTTTGATGCTTAAAGTTTTGTATTCAGAAGCAATCTTGTTTGGTGTATAGCTCAGGGATACAAAATCTGTCCTGGGGACTTCACACTTTGTGCTTTTGCTCATTTATCACACCTAAATCAACTAAGTAGATCATGGAAGAACCTTTTGTGCAGTGCATGGGGTCCACAGGACTGGACTGTAAGAACCACAGCTATGACTTTAACTGTATGTGCGGTTAGTGTTAGTTGCTGTCTGGTCCTTCGTCAGAAACCACTCTTTAGACCACTGCAGGAATGCTGTTAGCTGGATATTTTTGGTTAAGATTATTAACCACACACTAACATCCTGCAACCATGTTGATTATACTGCAGTAAACACACCACTGCTTCAACATCTGGCTAATACTCTGTGTAGCTGCAAGTTGGCTACCTCACCAGCTTATGGTCAAAACATGTAAGCACAAGGTGTGTATCTCTTATACAGTTTGATCTCAGTCTAGCAGCCTGTTGGCTTCATAGCCTACAGTATAAGTTCTAACCATTCTGCATCCCATACCTATCACATTGCATTCTGAGCTGGCTGGAGGCACGTTGTATGGTTTGTTTATCAAATTTAACTGAGCCAGAAGTCTCTGGCCTGCCTCTTGGTCTTTTCCCTCCTGCATAAGGCTGTCCTATAAAAAGGCGACCTCCCTGCACCCCTGCCTTGATATCCAGCAGCAGCTGGTCTAGCCCTGCATCAGCACAAACATATGCCGCACAGCGCCTGACCTTTCTCTACCACTTACCACTATGCCAACCAGCTCAACCGAGCCTGGGCCAAATGCATGCAATTTACCACTACCATGCTAGAATGTTATCAAATATTATGAAGATAGGTGTTTATGTAATGGGCATTTGTATCATAGCACTCCCTATGCATCCTTGAAAATAAGCAAAAGTCATTGAGAAGGTTTGTGAAGAGAATCATGAGCAATATTTCAAGACCAATAGCACCTCTTCCCAAAATAGACAGCACCCATTAACACATTTTCTGCCACCATGTGTTGATATTTAGCTCGAACGGAGGTTAAAACTCAGCGGCTGCAGCAGCCATGCTTGAAATACCCGATTGCAAATAGCTTCAATTTACAGCAGCTTATGTAAACAGCATTGTAAATATGGCACATTAAGTCACTGGCCCTTTAAATTCCTCCTGAAGGCAAAAAGATCTCTAGATGGAAGTGTTCATATCATGCGAACTTAAACTTAAACTTAAAAAAAAAAAAAAAAACAAGCTTCCCAAATGCATCTTTGGGACTGTACTGTTGCATAAAGGAGTACATCAAATTCCGCAGTTCCTCAGTGAGTTGCTGGTGAGAAATGCACGCTACTCAAAACACACTGACCATGAACATGTCTGTCCTCTACGGATTTCTGACACAAACTTGGGCAATCGAGAAAAATGTGACGTCACTTTTATACACCAAATGCCACATAATAACTGTCATGAGAAGTAACTTTTGCACTACATCTAATTCAACCGATCTTTCTTTGTAAAGAAACATAAAGCTTACTTATTCTCAGAAAGGCCCATTGTGTTTCACAACAACACTTATGCTGGGAAGGTGATGAGAGCTGGAATGTATTTCAATCATTTGTTCTAAAGCTGTGCTCCTTAAATCGGGGTGGGATGGTCTTTGTGAAGGCAGCAGCTCTCACTTGGGATTATTTTCAAAACAGAGTTTAAAACAGTGCTCTTTTACATTAACCTCCACTTTACTTTAATTAAGAACTGCTTAATGTCTTTCATATTGCCAAGGTTGGATTTAACCTAAACATTTAACCTAACCTAAACAACTAAATTAGCAGAAAAAGTATATTCAATCACTTAAACTGCAAGTCTTGCCTACATTTCAGCTTTCATGACTGCTTAACTCCCATTTGAGTTTTATTAGGTAATGAAATACTAGGTCTTGTAGTACTGAGTGTTAGTATTTATATGTTGTTAGTCATTTGAATCCAGCCTGTAGGTAAAATAAGGTTAGATTAGTTAGAAAAGCAATGTTTACTAAAACGTGCAGACGAGTAATAGCAAATAACTCCTACCTGGACTTATCTGTGTTCCACCACAAAGCTCATAGTGGTGCCATCGAATGAGGGAGGCGCGATGATCCTGGGCCCTTGCTGAGAGGTGATGCTGATGACAGGCTGCTTGCTGCTGGCTGCTCTGTTTGCAGTGGTGGGTTGAACTCCAGAAGCTGTCTGCAGAGGCTTCCCAGAGGACATGTAGCAAGGGCCTTCCATGTAGGCCCCATCCCCCTGCTCTCCTGCATGGCCTTTGTCTCCTGTCTCTATATCTGACTGAACAGAGAGCTGAGACTGAATTCTAGCAGGAATAACAGCGGTGGGCATGTATCCTGGGTAAAACATATAAGTGTGAGCATAAGCTCCAGGGCTGAGGGCCAGAGGAGACATAGGCATGGGCACAGGGGTCATAGGGGGCTGCTGTGGCATAGGCACATCCACGTACTGCCCAGTCTCTGGGTCAAACAGACGCCTCGTAGCCGGCTGGACTGGAGTGTCCACCAGGTAGTAATTTCCAGTGGTGGGGTCCAGAAGCATCTTTCGCTGCATGTGCTGGAAGTGTTCAGTGGGGACTGGAGAAGGCTGCATGGTGGGAGAGAAGCAGATAAGCTGAGGTGTTGCGGCTTGCATAGTGATAGGCCGTGGTTGATGGTAGATAGTGGCAGTAGGGGTATTTGTTGCCCGTGTCTCCATGACGATGCTGGAGCGCTTTGGGGACTGATGACCCTCATGCTGTTTGGCATCACTGCTATGTGCAAGATGTGAGGGTGGGCTGACAGTCTGAGTTTTGCTACCTGGAGCTGGGAAAGTGTACACGACCGCTTTTTCTGTGCTCGACGCAGCAGGTTGCTTGGCGGCAGGTTTGACAGGTATGGTCAAGTAACTTTCTGAATCTGCCGACGAAGTGAACTGAACTGGGGTGAACCCAGCCTCTTTGCCGTTAGGCCGTTCCCTCTCCTCGGCCACAGGCTTTGGCTTGGTGATCTTTAATGGCACTGGCATCTTTGATGATTTTGTGCTCACAGCTTTAGTAGTAAAAGATGCTGAGGATGATTGATGCACATGTGGGGCAGAGCTTCCCATTGTAGGAGCTGATTTTTTCAGACCAATGCTTGAGATACTCTTTCCAGGAATTCCCACAGGTGGATTTCTCACATCGCCACCTTGCCTCATGGCAGCTGAATCAGTATTCCTCTGCTCTTCCTCAGTTTCTCCAAGATCATCCTTTGCAATGAGAGGAAGCACATGACTGTTGGTGATGGGCTGTGGCTCGGCTTTCCTCTTCCATTCGTGTTTGTCAAACACGTAGAGCTGCTCCATGGTCTTCACGGCAGCCTGGAGCTTCTCCAGAGCTGCCATCTTGGGGTCTGCAGCCTTCTCTCCCACACTGCTTACCTTGTCTTGCCTCTTCATGGAGGATGTCTCAATTCTTAATCCTGTCGAGCCTTCAAGCTTCACACTGGCTGGGGTCACCTGGACAGCGGTATTATGCACCTCGGTTTTGATGCCCTCTGTTACACCCTGTGCAGGTGATCCGTCAGGCTCGGGTACATCCTCAGCAAGGCTCTGTTTAGGAGGCTCAGTGTTGCCACTCTTCTTTACCCCACTGCTCGTATTGACAGACTGGCACTTGATGACCATTGGAGAGAGAGTGGCTGAGTTCCCCTTTGTCCAGCTCTGCTTGCTGGTCTTGCGCTCTCCGTCTCCGCCCTTGCCCTCGTTGCCTTCCAGCGACACAAAGTGATAGGAGCTCTTCACCAGCTTCCTCACGTCCCTCACCTGGTGGATGGGTGCCTGCAGCTTGGCCTTGTTGGTGTCTCTCACGTCCCTGACGGTGAAATGCGGCACGCGTTCGGAAGGCTCGCTCCTGAGCGCGGCCGCCAGCGCGTCGGCCACCGTTAGCGGGGGCTCGCTGGGGTCACCTCTGGCGCTGCGCAGGCTGATTTTGATCTCGGGGAGCTTGGACGGACCCCCTCCTCCTCTCGCCGAGCTCCTGCCCCGCTCGCTGCCCTGGATGCTCGGCACGAAGAGTCGGGACATTTTGGTGCCCGTTTGCCGCTCCTCGTGTAACCCAAGCTCGCCGTCCCGCCACGACCTGAAGGCGCTATTTTGGCTCCTGTGCAGCGCGCCCCCGCGCGCTCCTTTTTTAGGAGACTCCGCCACGTCGGACAGCTCGTCCAGACACACGAGGCTGACGTCTTTCTGCCTCCCCGCGCTCTCCGTCTCGCGGATCTCGCCCCTCTCCATCCGGCGCTCGCGCTCAAACTGCACCTTCTTGCCGAGCACGCTTTTCAGCAGGTTGGAGGCGAGCGCGGCGCGCCGGTGCGGCCCCTCCATGCCGTCCGGCGCGCGCCGCAGCACGATTTCCAGCTTGTCCCCGCGCGCCGCCGCCGCCGAGCCGTTCAGCGCCAGCAGCTCCACGGGGGGCGCCCTCACCCCGCCCTCCTCCTGCTCTGCCGCGCGCGCCTTCTTGCCGTACTTGAGGTCCACGAGCGCGGACCAGCGGCTCCTGCCGCGATCAGACGCCGACGACTCGCTGGATGTGCTGAAGCTGAGCGCGCACGGGTACGCGTACGGGTAGGCGAGGCTGCGGAAGGAGCGCGCCGTCAGGTTGCGCACCTCCTTGTCGGCGTCGTCTAGTTCGCTGACCGCGCTGGAAGCGCCGCTCGAGTGCTCGTGCGCGTCGCGCCCTCTCAGACGCCCCCCGCCGATGTGCAGGCGCCCTGGCACGGCGATCAGGCGCGCGACTGTCTCCTCCTTCGAGGCGCGCTCGCCCCCGGGCTCGTTCACAGCTCTGGCCCGAATGGCCACGTGAACGCGCCCCGCAGCGTCGCCGCTCTGCCTCTTAACCTCGGGCTGCGCGCTCTTGGCCTCACCGCGCTTCCTCTCCTCCTGCTCCTCCTCCTCGTCCTCCTCCGCCTCCTCCTCCGCCTCCTCAACTATGGTGTCCTCGCGCTCGAAAGACGCGTAGTCCACGAACGTGTACACCTGGTGCTCGTCCTCGCCGTCCCAGCTCGCGCACGCGCTCACGTCGCAGTCGACATCGTGGTCGAGCTCGGACAGCTGGATCTCGTGGGTGGTGATGAAGTGCGACTCGTCCTCCACCACCTCCGCGATCAGCACGCGCAGCTCGGTGGGGCTTCCCAGATGCTCATCTCCATCTTCCTCCTCATCGCCCTCTTCCTCCTCCTCTTCTTCCTCTTCCTCCTCGCCGGGGTTGTCTCCGTTGGTGCGCGCGCTCTCTTCAGCAGCCGCTCCGGAGATCCGCTTCGGCTGCTGCCGGATCGCCCGGTGCTCCGCCTCGCCGTTCAAACTGCACCGCGCCGCGTCCAGCAGCTCGTGCAGCTCCGCGTAGCTCGCCTCGCGAATGCGCAGGGCCATCACTGGGCCAGATCTGTAGCCCTGCTAACCTTCCTTACTGCCCCCCTTACTGTCCTTCCTTCTGCCCTCCTTACTGCTCTCCCCACTGACCCCTTACTGCCCTCTCTACTGCCCTCCCCACTGGCCCTTTACTGCCCTCTCTACTGCCCTCCCCACTGCCCCCTTATTGCCCTCTCTACTGCCCTCCCCACTGGCCCTTTACTGCCCTCCTTACTGCCCTCTCTACTGCCCTCCCCACTGCCCCCTTATTGCCCTCTCTACTGCCCTCCCCACTGGCCTTTGCTGCCCTCCTTACGCACTCTGCCTCCCCACTGCCCTCTTACTGCCCTCTCTACTGCCCCACTGTGGCCTTCACTGCCCTCTCTGCTGCCCTCCCACTGGCCCTTTACTGCCTCTCTACTGCCCTCCCCCACTGGCCTTTGCTGCCTCTCCTACTGCCCCCTCCCCACTGGCCACTTCTGCCCCTCTCTACTGCCCTCCCCACTGGCCCTTTACTGCCCTTCCTATTCCCCTCCCTACTGCCCCCACTGCTACCCACTAACTGCCTCCTCTTATACCTCCCCACCTGCCCCTGTCCTTACTCTGTCCTCCCTACTTCGTCCCTGATCTCCTCCCGTCTGTCCCCTCACTGTCTCTTCACTCCCTCCCTGGTTGCTGTCCTCCTCACTGTCCTCTTCACTCCCTCCCTGGTTGCTGTCCTCCTCACTGTCCTCTTCACTCCCTCCCTGGTTGCTGTCCCCCTCACTGTCCTCCCGCCTCCTGGTTTGCCTCCTCACTGTCCTCTTCACTCCCTCCCTGGTTGCTGTCCCCCTCACTGTCCTCTTCACTCCCTCCCTGGTTGCTGCCCTCCTCAGTGTCCCCAGCGCTCCTGGGCGGGCAGCTGAGGTGCTCGCTCTCGGTGTGCGGCGAGAGATCACTCCAGCGGGCAGCTCTGCGGGACACCGAGGCGCTCGGAGACGAGCGGCTGCTTCTACATTTTGAAGGCGATCGTTTCGTAAAGTGGACTCGCGTCTCCTCCGTCCAAGCGCACGGACTCCACTGCCATCCGGATTCTGCGGCGATGACCCGCGTCTTTAAAATGCGCCCGCTCTACAAATATAGAGACGAGTGACGGAAACAAATCTGGGCTATTTTAAATCCAGAGATGTTGGGCTAGTCGTGTTTGTTTTCCAAGCAGACTGTCCTGCAGGCGAGACCCCCCATCCCACGACATGAACACTAAAAAGATTTAAACATCTCCGGGCCACAATATAATAATAATAATAATAATAATAATAATAATAATAATAATAATAATAATAATAATAATAATAATAATGCAATAATAGTGTAATAATGAAGTGATTATGTTGGTGTAATTATTATTTTATTATTATCATTATTAGTGTAATTTATTACTGTTTTATAATAATAATAATAAATAATATTATTAATAATACCAATACTACTACTACTACTAATAGTAATTTTTATTATTATGTTTAAATGTGTATTATTAATCATAATACACATTTAATCATTGTCATCATCACCATTACAACAACAACACAATCATCAGCAGCAGCAGCATCATCATTCTTCTTCTTCTTCTTCTTCTTCTTCTTCTTCTTCTTCTTCTTATTATTATTATTATTATTATGACTGTAGTTGTTGTAGTATCATTAATCTAATGATACACTAAAAGACTAAAAGTGGAGTCTGGCTCCTGTGTCTGGGGCTGAACACGCGCATGCGCCGTCATGTGAGAGTTTTATTGTGTCTGCAGGTCGCCTGGGTTTTTTTTTCCTCCCGGAGATGATTAATGGGGTCTTCTGAGCCGTGTCAGTCCGTCAGCTCATTCGAGTGTGCAGCGTCCAGTCGCTGTGTAACTGACCGTGGATCAGTGCGGAGGGGAATTTTAAACTCGGCGCTTTAAAGTTTCAATACCACGGACAGCGCCACACAAAACTTCAGTGTCCAACAACTTTCTTCAAGAGGTTTCAGTTCCACACAGAGGAGCAGAGCCTTGCATTACCTTCATCTGATGGGCACTTCATCAGATGAAGGTATTAGATGAAGCATTTCCACATGAACATAAATCATTACATCAACATCAGAGAAAGCGTTCCAACTTTAGACTCTAATAATGTGAGATAGTAGGTGAAACTGTAGCCTGATGTTTCTCTTTGCTGCTCACTTCAGCGTGTGTGTGTGTGTGTGTGTGTGTGTGTGTGTGTGTGTGTGTGTGTGTGTGAGAGAGAGAGAGAGAGAGAGAGAGAGAGATTGAAGTGTAAGGCTGTTAAGACCCTCACATTTATGGCCAATTTTTAAAGTATGAAAATGAGTAAAGTACTTTACAGCTTTACATTTCTTCACGTTGCTTCATGTCTTACACTCCTGTGAAGCCGTTCACACTAGAGTTAACATCATTTATTTATTTACCTTCTTTGCCTTTTTCTTTTTCTTTCTATTTTACCTTTGCTCTTTTACTCATACCTTTTGAACTTCAGGTAAAGGGATGAAAGAGATGAAAGATACAACAACATAATAACACCAATAATCATCATCAGAGTCACATGAATGGCACAGAATTAAAAAAGACTTTAGACTCGATTTTACCAGCAATTATTCTGATTCTGACCTATTATGTCCATTTTTAGAGTTGATGGTTTTATTCTTGGTGCCTCCTAAACGCATTTGCGTATTTTAAAGGTTCCAGAAGGCTTTAGTAATATCATAATTTAAAATACTCAAATACCTAAAAAACTCAGAACTCACTCTGGTGTTGGCATTGGAGACGGGTAGTTTCATTTCTCTTTACCAGAATTCAGTCATGTGATGTTTGGTCAGTAACTGGTTTGAAGCAGGAAGATGCAGCGGACCGTGAGAAACCGCCACAGCGGTTGATCCACTGTATGACAATTCCAGTTTGCCTTCATAAGCTGTGGATTTCAAATTGGTATCAAGACTTACTTCTTAAAGTGACATTTTGTTACATGGAAAGTTGCTCACCAATAAACATGTAAACAGTGCATAAATATCTATTTATACTTTCCTTAACATCTTCGATATCTCGTCATTAAGACAAGTTTGTGCATGTGCGGCCTTTTGATGGGTCACACAATCCTCCAGGTTTCTAGGCTCTGTGTTTACTGAGTGTGTAGAGACAGCAGTGTGCCGAGGAGCACAGCCCTGTGTGTTTCCCCGTCATTACCAAAACAGCGGATTAGCTAATGGTCCTCTTATGTAATAGAGAACACGGCAGTGCTGCCACGGGCCGATTCCACACACCAGCTGCCAGAGTCAGCAGTAACAGTAAGAAGAGAACTTACTGTTGAAACTTAAAGGTAGATGTTTTTTTTGTAAACTATACTGCACGGCACTGCACTCTACTATACTATTCTATACTATATTATATTATACTACACTATATTATACTATACTATACCTCACTATACTACACTGCACTGCACTCTACTATACCTCACTATACAGCACTACACTGCACTGCACTCTACTATACTATTCTATACTATATTATATTATACTACACTATATTATACTATACTATACCTCACTATACAACACTGCACTGCACTCTACTATACTATTCTATACTATATTATATTATACTACACTATATTATACTATACTCTACTATACCTCACTATACAGCACTGCACTGCACTGCGCTCTACTATACTATTCTATTCTATACTATATTATATTATACTACACTCTACTGCATGGCACTGCACTCTACTATATTATTCTATACCATACTATATTATACTACACTATATTATAGTATACTATACTATACCTCACTATACAGCACTGCACTGCGCTCTACTATACTATTATATACTATACTATATTATACTATACTATACTATACCACACTATACTGCACTGCACTGCACTCTACTATACTATTCTATACTATATTATATTATACTACACTATATTATACTATACTATACTATACTATACCTCACTATACAGCACTGCACGGCACTGCACTCTACTATACTATTCTATACTATATTATATTTTACTACACTATATTATACTATACTATACTATACCTCACTATACAGCACTGCACTGCACTGCGCTCTACTATTCTATTCTATTCTAGTCCATCCATCCATCCATCCATTATCTGCCGCTTGTCCCAAACGGGGTCGCGGGGGGGGGGTGCTGGTGTCCAAGCCAGCGCACACAGGGCGAGGACGGGGGACGCACCCTGGACAGGTCGCCAGCCCATCGCAGGGACTATTCTATTCTATACTATATTATATTATACTACACTCTACTGCACGGCACTGCACTCTACTATACTATTCTATACCATACTATATTATACTACACTATATTATACTATACTATACTATACCTCACTATACTGAACTGCACTGCACTGCGCTCTACTATACTATTCTATACTATACTATACCACACTATACTGCACTGCACTGCACTCTACTATACTATTTTATACCATACTATATTATATTATACTACACTATACTGCACTGCACTGCACTGCTCTCTACTATAATATTCTATACTATATTATACTACACTATACTGCACTGCACTCTATTATACTATATTATATTATTCTACACTACACTGCATTGCGGTGTACTATTCTATACTATATTGTACTATACTACATTATAACACACTGTACGGCATTATACTATACTATGCTGCACTCCACTATACTATACTATACTATGCTATACTATACTATACTATACTATACTATACTATACTATACTTTACCTTTCATTACTCATCTATACTAGACTTTACTGTACTATAGTATACTGCACTACACTATACTACATTATACGATGCTATACTATACTGCACTGCACTATACTATGCTATGCTATACAATACTATACTCTAATAGACTATGCTATGTTATACTATATTCTAACTGACATTCATATACTGTTCTATAATAGACTATACTATACTATAATATACTTATATACAAATAGACCCAACTAGACTAGACTATGTGTTATTGAGATTTGGAAAAGTAAGAAATGTGAAATGTGATATGTGTGTGTGCGTGTTTTTTTTAACTTTAACAACAGCTGCAGATAAAAACATGACAAATGGGTTACACCCAGTGTCAGTACACATTCTGTCTATCTATCTATCTATCTATCTATCTATCTATCTATCTATCTATCTATCTATCTATCTATCTATCTGTTTGTCTGTCTATTTGTCTTTGCCTGTCTATCTGTCTCTGTCGGTGTCATGTGGTTACTTTATTCCAGGTATTTCAGTATTGTTGTTACAGTAGGTATTACAATGTCATTTCTATTTGTAGAATGTAAGCTCCTATGTCCTTTTAAAACAGCCACTTCTTGTGCACAGAGACATCTTCATACAGCACTGATATTCACTGTACTGCATTATTTAGTGCAGTGTAATTTTTCCAGCAATGTTTAATGTAGAAATATTGAGAAATAAGTGAGAATTCTTAATATCCTTTTAAATGAGATCTTGTATGTATATGGTTATATGGTCAGATATGTCACATATCAGCCATGATAATATTTTTTTAATCAGAGAACTATATTGCTCAGTTACAGATTTATTCTAATTGATTCAAGTGTCTTTTCTGTTTCTAATCCACCATCAGACAATACCATGATAAAACTAAACATTCTCTGTGATTTGTGCAAATGTGCAAATGTATTATTATTATTATTATGATTATTATGATGATGATGATGATTATTATTATTATCACCATTGTAATAATAATAATAATTATGAATAATAATAATAATAACAACAACAATAATAATAATAATAATAATAACAATCATAATAATAGCAATAATAATTATTATTATGATGATGATTATTATTATAACAACTGTGAATAATCAGATTTGATTGTATTGAATGTAATCTGAAAGTTCTACATGACCACGTTAACATGCCCCATATGAAGCCTGGATTGTGTGTCATATGTATTATGACCCTGAACATTAGCTTGTGGTTTGGGTTTGAGCCAGGATGGGGGGTTTCCAGCCCTGAAAGGTTAAGCCAGTGATCAGTGTCAGTGTCAGAGTCAGAGTAGTTCTGTAGTGTCCACGCTGTCTCACTGTCTCTGCTGGGGTAGTTCAGACAGGTTCAGACCAGGTCATCTCAGCTCAGTGATTGATGTGTTTATAGGTCCAGGTCATGATTTGTCTTTGAAAGTATCTGGGGGGCTTATATTGCAAGATTCCCCTGTATCAGAATATGGTTCCTTGCAATGTAATCTTATAGAATTCTGCCCTTGAGAACTTGATTACCTGCATTAACCAGCATCAGCATGAATCAGCTGGGATAAAGAAATCTAAAAAAAAAAAAAATTTCACATAAATAAAGCATGTGGATTCTGCATAGATGCTCATGTTGTCTTTACCTTGCATTAAACAAAATAGTAATTCAATTAATCGTTATTTTACCTTAATTTAGTATCAATTTACACAGCCTAACCTGAATCTCAGCCTCTTAATTTTGGACCTGGTGATAAACTCAACCTTGGTAAAGATCAGACCCCTAATGCTAATGAGTTTCACCTCATATATTAAAGATCTATGAAGTGTGGATGTCAGTCTTCATTCTTGACAGAAATACTTGCTTGTCCAATTTAGCCAAAAATACACCACTTTTGTTACATTTGATGGTTTAACTGTGCTTTGGTTAAATATTCAGGAAACATAGATTTGTGTTAAGAGAACTAAAAGAAGAGTTGTTTTTCATTGTATTTACCTATGCACTCCAGTGACTAAGCTATTGAGCATATCATTCTAACTGCTTTGTGGTAGTTCATGTCATAACCCATGAGTATATGGCCCGAGATTTATCCCTAGTTTAAAGAGGTAGAATATTAAAGGAGTGCAATGATTTTTGGAACAGTAGGTCTACAGAAGAAGCCCACATATGTGACTGTCCCACACATCAACACCAACAGCTGCTGATAAAAATTTGCAAATGTGTAGTTTCCCCTGTCAGCTCTATCTATAACTACATAACCGCCATGTTAGTATCATGACACACATGGCTGTTACTAAATAAGTTGCAGTAGTTACTAAAGAATAAGTCTCAATATTAAAAACTGAAGTGTCAGTAGGTGAACTGCTAAAGAATCTAGTCAGTCCAGCTTTTGCTGCTGGAATGTGGCGGCTGTCTGTGCCTTCACAGGGCACTACCCACTGCATCCAGCCAGAGTCTAGGGGTATGCGCCCAGTGTCTGGGGTATGAGGGTAAAAGAGAAGTGCAGGTGTCAGGTTCAATAGCGACATGTTCTAACAGCAGCTGTGAGACGCAGTGTCTGCTGTGTCAGGAAGAGGCCTTTAAGTCAAATATACAGCACTACTGCGGTGTCCAGTTCAGTGGATGTGTCTTCATGCTGATGTGCAGTGAGAACATGTAAGGGAAAGGAATTTTAAACCTCCAAAGTTGAGCACTTCTCCACTTCTCTGAAAGTGTTTGGAACAACAGAAGGTGTGACTGAGAAATTCTTACTGACAGACTCACTTACCATGTAAAATTCAATTAGGCTTCTCAGTACCAGTTATTGCCTTGTAATGAGCAGGCAACCTGTCCAGGGTGTCACAGTGATGGACCGATGGATGGGTGCGTGGATGGATGGATGGATGGATGGCTAGACGACCATTCATATTAGTAATCCTGTTATCTACCTTATCATTAGGGTTATTCAGTATAATACATTTGAGAGCTATAATAAACCCTGCTCAGCCTTTCATTCTAAATTACTTCTCCTTAAAGCACCTTAAAGCAACATATTGCATATAAAAACAAAAACTGGAATTAAAAAAGCCAGCATTGCCCATTTTTTTTTTTTTTTGATGGGTTACGTTTTTTTAGCTGAATTAAATTTCATTGAATAATCGCCACAGCCCTACATTTGATTATTCTTAGGCATTTGTTGTGAAGGCAAATTGTTATCTAAAAACAGCACACCTACGTTAGTAACAATAACTAAAATAGATGTGGTGTAAAGCTGCAGCTGTGTGTGTGTGTGTGCGTGTGCGTGTGCGTGTGTGTGTGTGCGTGTGTGTGTGTGTGTGTGTGTGTGTGTGTGTGTGTGCGTGTGTGTGTGTGTGTGTGTGTGTGTGTGTGTGTGTGTGTGTGCGTGCATGATTCTGAACACAAGCTACAAGATATAGTGAGCTGTCATCAAAAGTTACAGTAATGCCAGGCACGCCCAGTGTCTGCTTCCCAGGCACCAAAATTCACGCACACACACACACACACACACACACACACACACATGCGCACACACACACACACACACACACATACAGCAAAACACAGGTTCTCCCTTCTGACTCTGAATAAGCCATAGTGCCACAGAGCACTGTGAGGTGTAAATTTATTTACTGTTAGTGGGTGTATCCCCTCAGATTTATAGTCTTTTACTGAGCTGTAGACAGTGTGCAGTAAAGTGCTTCCCTTTTATTAGCAAGTCATATTTGTATCTAGTAGTTGCGGCACGGCAAAATGGCTTTATATACTCTTATACAGTATATATGGAAAGATTTCAGGATTTTCCTTTCAGGATTTTCATTTAATTTAAAACAAAAAAAAAACTTTTTACACATCAGTCAGCAAACAATACTCCAAACAAAAGCAGGTGTTATGATGTCTTGTTCATTTATTAAGAAAAATAAGCCTGAATATCACACTGAATACATCAGTGGTCGACTCTGTTGTTGGTACACTTTTTGTTAAATTAACAAAACCTTCTGAAATCACTGTTTTTGCTTACTCATTAAGGAATATTGTGTGTGGATTGATGAGTTAAAAAGAACTGAATCCAAGTCTGAAACATAAAAAAATCTGGAAAAGCTAAAAGGGTCTGGAAAAATATCCTTCATCTACTCTATGTCGCAATAAGTGATCCATTTTTATCCATTCTGATATCCCTTTGTTTACTTGTGCTCTTGCTGTTGGCTCAGTTATAGAGTAGAGTCATAGTTGTATTTGGTCACTAGAGGGCAACTGAGCTCCAGCTATTGTGAGATAAAATTAACCTGGCCCTTGGTGTGACTGAGCATCTTTCAAACTAGACAGAAGACACTTTAGATTCTGTAGTGTCATAAAAATCCATTTAAAATCGTGGTTATGTCCACATACACGGGTGAAAGTGAAAGTGACTATTCTTGTCATTGCGAGGTCACAGCACAGCAACACAGTGAACCACAACGAAATTTGACCTCGGAATTTAACCCATGCAAACACCGTGCAGCAGGGGGCAGCTATGAAAGCGCCCGAGGAGCAGTGACGGGGACGGTACCTTCCTCAAGGGTACCTCAGGGCAACCTACTGATAAGGGGTTTGAACCCACAATCTTCTGATCCTTTGGCCAACTCCCTAACCACTAGGCCACCGCTGCCCCAAAACTGGTGTTTAGGCCACTCTGTCCATTCATAATCTAATGATCAGTAGTCAGTGGTACAGTGTTTAGGGACTGGGCCACAGGATCAGAAGGTGGTGGATTCGAATCCCAGAACAGCAGGCTGTGCTAAAGTAGCCTTGAGGAAAGTACTGTCCCCACCACTGCTGCCTGGGTGATTTGAATAGCTGCCCCCTGCTGCATGTGTGTGTATGGGTAAAAAGCAGAGGCTGAATTTCATTGTGTTTCGCTGTGTGCTGTGACGTGCTTCACAATGACAAAGTCATTTTCACTTCATTTATGTATTAAGTAGAAATTACAAACTGCTGTAGCTTTTTAAAATTGCAATGTGCAATGTCCACTTTATTATCACTTGTACTGTGCTAGCAGTCCACCTACAAACAACAACAACAACAACACATGTCTAAATATAAGTGACCCCCGAGCATCACTTCCATTTGAAGTGTATGATCCCAACACCCCCACCTTTCAAATCTAGCAGGGCAAGGTCTGCCAATATTTACATGCATGGCTATGTGTTTTTAATTTTCTTCATATAGTTTTTAGCAATGGGTGTGGCAGAAAGACCTGAAATGGATAATGAAGGAGGGGAGGTCCCCATACTTTTGGCCACATTGTTTAGGCATAGAATGTAGCTCATTTATTAGTGCACCATTTATCATCCACCCATCACCTCATCCATCAACAGTCACTCTCTGGCTGCCAGACCAGGACTGGCTAGATTATATTTGGGTGGTGCATCAATCTTTGACTTACCAGTGACCCTGAATAAACCTTTAAATTTAACGTCCACACTATCTCACTGTACCTGTGCAGAAGTGTTCATATTAAAGCAATTTAATATTGCATTAATATTCAAAATGGCAAAATATTATAATCAAAGTCTTTCATTGTAAATCAACGTGCTTGTCCAGCAGGGCTGGTGTTCACATGCTTCTCACAAAATCCTAACCAGTCTGTTAGGAATAAGCAAAATGTTCTCATTGACATTTCACTTATTTGGGAGCACCTGCACGAGTCATCTTCGGAACAAGCTGAAGTTCCTGAACTCCCTGTGAACAGCCACCCAAGTAGACCAAACCACTGTGTGTACTGTGTTAACAGCATTCAGTGGAATTCACTCTGGGGTGGGAGCAGGGGAATCTCTTGGCTGAACCGCCGTCTGTGTGTGAGTGATGAGGGACAGATTGCTTCATGCAGGTTCAGACTCTGCTATGGCAGCGTCGAGCGAATGAGCCTCCAGCACAGGTGTGCAGGACAGAGCCTGCAGGCTTCAGCTTGATGACTGGCAGTTCGCATTTAATGGAAAACATCCAATTACAACTGTAAAATGAGCCAGCGATGAGGTGACCGTCCTTTTGTAAACTCTTAAAAAGTACCAGCCTGTACATTTAGAAAATATAACATAAAATTAACACAGTACCATAAGCGATACCTATTCTCTTTTGCCGGAGCATGTTGCTGTTCGAACTTGTTCACAGACTTAAAAGAAACTAGGTATTGGTGCTAATCTTGCACCAGCAAAATAAGCCCTAGCCTTACTGGATATCATTGCAACCATCAGCTTATTTACAGGGGGCTGGGACAGTGGAGGTCACCAAGGAACATCACTTTCCAATGCAGAATTATTCTTGCTTCTGTCCCCTTGGTTATGTATTTCAGTATATCACTGTAGTTCATATTAATTTATTTATTTGATTGTTTTTTTGTTTGTTTGTTTATGGGAGGTGAGGTCATACTTTTAGTGGCATTATATATAGAATAATTACCTAAATAAAATCAAAAATAAAAGGAATCAATAAAACATTAAAAAAATCATTTCAGAATAACAGTAGGAATGGAGAAGCCCACGGCTGATTAAGAAACATAATTAATTATGATAATGATAAAA
The DNA here is from genome assembly GCA_017165825.1 of Hepsetus odoe. Taxonomy (NCBI): domain Eukaryota; kingdom Metazoa; phylum Chordata; class Actinopteri; order Characiformes; family Hepsetidae; genus Hepsetus; species Hepsetus odoe. The sequence continues at coordinate 17,484,944 of CM029388.1, read as the reverse complement.
TATCATATTTCATTTCTCACTGTTAAATATAACATACTTGGTTAAGACCTCCGTTTTTTTGGAAGAATAATATGAACTAAAGCTGCAACAGACAGCCAAACATGTCCTTGTGCCAGTGCTAGTGCTCACAAAAGTTAAAGCCCAACCAGCCCTTCAGTTAGAGGCTCATAACTCTGGTGAAGAGGGAAAGTCACACAGCCGGTGAAATGCTGGCGCAGCTTGTCAGAAGTGACATTTCTCCATTATGACTCAGCACTTTTTCTAACCTGAAGCAATTAGAGCTAGAGGTTGGGCAAAAGAGAGCCTGAACCAAGACCACATCCCCCATCCCCCCTACCTCCATCCCCTCCCTGTAATTATCAGAATGCCGTTGTTTCAGTTTAAAATCTAATGTGACACCTCATGTGAAATGTGAAGGAAATTACAGACAGTCATGCAGTCGCTGATCAGCAATAACCTCAGAAGCTGGTAATGGGGACACTCAGGTTCTGACTGCTTGTCCAAACAAATAAAGACTGATGTGCTCTGGTACCTAACTGGATAAATTACCGTTGGAAAATGCTTATTGATCAAAACGAGGCCTTTCAGAAACTCAGCGGGAAAGAACGGATTGGCTGATTTTGGCAGAGTTGCCAGGTCTGGCAGGAGCGACGGCACTTTTTTCAGTGATTTTTGCGACACAATAGATAATTATCATTCTGTGCCAAATCACAGGGCCTCTTCTTTTGAGAGGTCTGGAGGAGCATTTTAGTTAAGGCTGACAGTTTCTGAACTGCCAAATTTAATGCCATTGTGGAGCAGTAGAATCCTCATGCATGCTCAAAATATTTACCAAAGAACTGCCAGCGTTCCCCACACACTGTATGTGTAGCCCTGGCAGTGGCTGACCCCTAGAATCTTGTTCAAATAATCCGTAAGCCACCTGAGGCCATGTATTGTGGTGATTTAACTGCTGCTAAGAAGAAAAAAAGAAACAGCAGTGAATTACAAAATGCAATTCTAGGCCAGTCCCTTGCCATTTCATATATGATAAGCATTGCTTCTTTTTAGTTACATTCATGATGATTTCTTTCTGTTCAGTATTCAGAATATTTGTGTTCTGAGCTGCAGAAATGGGTTTCTAAGATAAAGTTTGTGAACAAAATGCTTTAAAGACCAATAATTATAGCTATAATTAGAATTACAGAATTATAGCTGTTTTTAATGTGTCACAAATTCATGCCAGACATCCCTGTCACCTCATTTCAGAGCTTTAAGAGCAAAAGAAAAAGTCATTTCAAATTCGTACTTTGAATATGTTTTCACATAAATATTTGGACAAAATCACCCAAAAAGAAAGCGAAACTGACTACCCTTGTCATTGTGAAACGCAGCACAGCACAACACAACTCAACCTCTGTCTTCACCCATACACACACGTGCAGCAGGGGGCAGCTATCGAAGCGCCCAAGTAGCAGTGACGGGGACGGTACCTTGCTCAAGGGTACCTCAGGGCAACCTACTGGTGAGGGAATTGAACCCACAATGGTGGGTATGGCACTTGGCAACCACTGCCCGACTAGCTTCTCTGCTTCCACCACACCAAGAAAATTGGAGAATCATATCTGAGAATTTTTCATATCAGTCTAGTTTAGATTGCTTTATCAGAGTTGACAGGATCGGTGCAAGATTTCTGCTTCATTCGCACGCAAACAAAGGTTAAAACCTCTAAAATGACCTGAAGTCTGAGTTCCTCCTGTAATCTCTAGCCCTGCTGGACTTATATGGAATGGAATATATGGAATGGACGCTGTAGGGAAGCAGATAAGGCAGAATGTGGGTGGAACGCTTGCACTGAAGAGAGTGAAGGGGCCATGGAGATGCTGATTGATTGCAAGAGTCAAACAGGCTTAACTGAAACATCCTCCTTCAGTTCTGCCCTAGTCAGCTTTCCATGCCTTAGAAATATGATCTTGCCGCCAGACAGAAAACATCACACGTCTACATTATTGAGCCTTCCAGCAAATTCCATGAGAAATAATCACTTCGATTGCTTTGTGGCAGGCCCCAGATTTTCTTCTGAGGCATTGCCAGCTTGAAGCACAGATGTCCTCAATTCATTAGGAGGCAAAGCGTTGGTCCAAGAGTTGACTGGCAGCAATGGCTTTTCCATGTTGACTCTTTGGCCGTGTGACCGAGGGGATCAGACAAGGAGACAAGCTGGTGATCTGCCGTTTGTCATCTGGGGGTGTGGTGGAGACAGTGCTGGCCAAGGTCCAGGTTGGCTGGGTTGCGGCACACTGGTGACTGAATTTGATTCACATTTTTTCAAATAAATTTAAACCTTGAAAAAATGATAACTATACAGTTTGTTGCACACTAACGAGACTAGAACTGTAAGGGGTTAAGTTGGTCATTGGTGATTGTGACGATGCATCAAAGCCATAGTCAGTGGTAAACCAAGACTACTAAAGATTGGCGTCTACCCTAGTTTTTTAGCAGCAGTGAGATAATGACAAGGCACATTAACATTTTGGATCATTTTAATTTACGCAAAGCCTGGGCATGAAGTGCACTTATGCTGAGTCACACAACAAGAAGATTTTCAAAGTGAGCATGTCAGAGCCTCTGCTAGACGAGATGTACCCACAAAATCCCCTCTTTGGCTTTCATTGCACAGAAGTATAAATCGACCCTTTACACTCCGACTCTGTTCAGAACATGAGCACTGTGCTGCATCAAGAATGTGAAAAACTTTCTGGGCTTCTCCTCGATTTATTTCCTCGCTTCAATCTGCTCATGTTCTGCAGATAGACTCTATTTAGATTTATTCACTAAGACCTTCAGATCTTAATGCTCTCCTGCTTTGTCCCTTAATCCTGCTGAACTCTACCCAACCCCTCTGGAACAGTTACAGTGGTTTATTTACTAGCAGTGATTAATCGCGCATTATGAAAAGAGACACACATAATGAGCTTTCTTTCAAAGGCCAGGGCAAACTACTGTTTAATGCAGACTTTGAAGGCCGCTGCTGTTCGCACCGGACCATTAAGTGAGTTGGAGACAGTGCAGTAACACTCTTTTCATTTGTTTTCAATTAGCTCAGAGGAAATAAGCTAAAATCACCTTGAGGCTTGAACACATTGTAAAGAAGCAAAGAGCAGCGCCTGCCGACTGCTGAATCAAAGGTTTAATACCTTTTAAATTCACTCTCAAGGTAAAGTGCCCTGTTACCCCCCGGCACCTTTGCATGGTTTGTCAAGAAATAGTCTTAGAAAGTAAAAGGGGGAAAAGGTCTTTAGAGCGATGCCATAAGGAAACTTTGAAAGTAATATCAGGGTAGGTCTCTGAGCTTGGAAAGCTGGGAAATGAACAACAACTAGAACCACAGGTTGGTTATCCTTTGGGCCAGTTGTTGTTTGGGATTGTGCTGGGAAAGAATTATGAAAAAAGATAATAACTTTGTCTTTTAAATGGTATGATACTAAGAATTGTGCCTAAAGTGACCAGGCATATGAAATAAGAAGGGAAGAACAGGCCCGGTTTGATTTCAGGATTTAATAGGGCATGTTAAAAGGACAGAAAACATGTTAAACTAATGTACATGGAAAGCCAAAGAACAGGATATTCAAAGGATTTCCTTTTCTTTCACTAAGTCCTGTTGGGGAAAACGGTTTAAATGTTCTTAAGGGAGCCAAATTAGTTTTTCTGTGGCATCCATTTCATTTTTTCAGCAATCTACCCAGCTGGTGTAATCTATGAACGGCTATTTGACTTTTTCCCTAAACACATAGAACCATCTAAGCCTGCAATAAACTTTCAAAAGCATAAAAAGTAACAGAAATGTGACATGAAGACATTCTGTCTGATTTTAAAAGGCCGGGCCAAGCGGCCTCACCCAGACTTTGTGTGAGTTTTTTTTCTGCTTCTGTTTCCCCCTCTCAGCTCCCTCCTTCCCACCTCCTTTCAGGAGGATTTAGCGACTGAAGCATTGTGTGTGTGTGCAAGGGAGAGTGTATGTGCACTCACACAGACTAGTGGGCTGGCTGGGGGTCACGGGTCACTGGCCCGCTGAGCTCCATAAGGGAGAACAAAGCCTCCCTTGGGCCAATCAAAAGAGCAGGTTGGCTCTGGGCTCCACTCCAAGAGTCCCCGGCCCGCATCGGGGTACCCGGGGTCTGGATCCAAATATGCGAAGGAGGCGGAGCCTTTATTAGAAATAATCAAATCCCCAGCCGTCTGGAGAGCCGCTCATGTGGGAACCGTCTATACTCTTCCATTCTGAGCCCTCCATGAAGCTTGAACGGAATCTCCCTCTCTCCCCCTCCATCCCACCCTTTCGTCTCTGCCTGTCACTTTGAAGTCCGCTCTCTATTGTTCTTTACATAACTCAAGCTGATTTTTTTGAAAAAGCTAATTTGTATGCGTTTCCAGTGACATGGCCGCCACCCAGAATTCTTCACAAGGAGCTGGCAGAGGGGTCAACGTCATTGGCCGACTGAAGAAAGGGACCAGACACAACTAAGCTAAAACATATGATAAGAGGACCTTTGAATTATTGTCACTGTGGGCAAATCAGAGAATAGGGGATTAAGGGCTCGAGGGATGAAATCACTTGAGCAATAGGAAGTTTTTTTGAGGGAGGGGGGGTCTTTTCTGGTTTTCTCTCTCAATTAATTTCCTAAACCACTTATTCTCCAAACCACAATTGTCTGCATAGAGTATGCAGACAGATTAGAGTCTGTCCAAATATTTGGTCTAGTTTTGTTCACATTTAAATTCAAGGCTTTCAGAAAGGAAGGTAATATCAGGAGTCCCTGTCGTGACATTCTGCCAAGACACCTCCCCTGATGCCCATTGTAAAATGCTGATTTAAATGAAGCATCAAAGACCTAACATCAAGGTATCAGAGACAGTCGTTCAAAAGAAATTCAATGTGAATAATGTTTATTAACAATGCTTTCAGTTAAGGCTCTTTGAAATGGACCCTTTTCTGATGTTCCAGTTGTTTGGGTTTGAGCCAGATGAGTAAGAAATTAGCACAATCCCTTCTTTTTGAAGTTAGTATAAGAAGGCTCTGTAGCTAGCAGTTTGTAAAGGTCTTTCAAGGAGGCAGTAGAAGACTTTTCACCAACCTTCAGCTTTAATGACATACTTTAGGTGCCTATTTTCCCTCCCCCTTTCCACAGGCTCCGCTGGTCCCTTTTTCTTGGGCCTTGGCCATGTGCCAGGATGATGATCAATGTCCCTGCGTCTCTTCTGTGAGAGCTGATTGTGGAAGGTCTCTCCTCTCTTTTCTCTTTTTTTAAAGGAGGAAATGGCATTTGGAGGCTCAAACAGGATGTCCTGCTGTTGGCCCTGACTGTGAACCAGCCCCCCCTTTTGCAGGCACCCCGGCAATGTGAGATGGCTTAAGTTAATCCAGGATCCCAAAACTAGTGGAGCCTTCTTTTTTTCTCTCGTCCCCTTGTTCTCACTCATTTGGAAGCCAGTTTGAAAGAAGTCGAGGACACAATGCTTTTCTTCTAGTGTATCTCCAATGTGGACTGACTGTCCTGAGCTGTCTGAAGCCCTGACCATGATCGTGGACTGTCGTCAGACAGTTGAAGAAAAAGGCCAGGGTGGCATAAAAAAATAAAATCAAATAAATAAATTCCAGACAGGTCATTTACCATTCAGGAGTTGACCAAACTTATTATTATCAATTGATTGATAATCCAGTTTATTAGCATTGATTGAAACTGTTAAGTATTTTTTTAAATATAGTTTTGTTAGTGAATGCTTAGTCATGGTTTTGATGGTGACTAATGCTCTTGTTTTTCCCGAAGCAGTTTGGGTTCTCTTTGAGGAACGCTTAGATGCTCTTCGATAAAGGTGTATAGTTTCATTTAATGTTAACAATAAAAGTGATAGTAATCAATACATTGATTCTTTAACACCTTTTCCCGCTGCAGTCTGTGGCAAACGTCTGGTAAAACAGATTACAGTGCCTGAGATGAACCTGTTACTATATGTTCACAAAATGTTCCTGTGACTGAGTGAGGATTAGCTTATCAACATCACACTGTGATTAATTGTTGTGTTTTTTTAACCCCTCAAAGCTAACTTTCTCTGAGCATAATTTCCGCTCAGTCAGATTAAGAAAGTAATGAACAGGTGGGTGGGAGGGACAATATGACAGGGATTATAAAGAACCACCATCTCTCTCTCTCTCTCCCTCTCTCCCTCTCTAGCACACTTTTTCAGAGTCTTGTGGTCAGTTGCACTTTGTATTTGAAGAGAGGCTTAATAATCCAATTTGTCATGCAAGATCAGGGTATTATATAGGTTTCACTTGTAAATGATACGTTTCACAGATCCTGAAGCAAATCATGAATTCTCCACAGCATGAATCCTTAAAATCACTGCTTAATTTAACCTCAAATGTATAGAAGGAGGTACAAAGAAAGAAAGAAAGAAAGAAAGAAACTAAGCCCTTCTCTTAGCTCATAGTGAGTCTTAAAGTGAGTCTCTTATAGTATGAGTTTCTGAGATTCCATATGTTCTGTAATCGATTTGCAAATGGTTATTTTTTTCCACAAACATTGGATACGCTAGCTCTAACTTCCAGCCGTCACCTGACTTTGCCAGCAGCTCACACACATTACTGAGTAAATGACTGATAGTAATTAAATGGCAGGCCAGTTGGACACTGTTGCCCAGTCAGGCTTAAAGTGAACATCTGACCACTTTTTCCCATGCAAGTCCATGCCCTTGATTTATCATTTCAGTTAAATAACAAGATTCTTGATCTCTAGATCACCAGAGGACGTGCTGCTAAATGCTGTTTAAGGCCGTGACGAGGAAGACGCACACATTTTGTGAATTTCTAGCAAGTTGCAGGTTGCAGTTTGCAGCTGGCTCTTGTGGAATTAAACAGTTTCTCCAGATTCATTGTGAAATGTACATGATGACAAATAAATAAAAGTGGAGAAATAAATTGCAAACAAAGGTTTAAACAGATTTTTATTCAGAGTTTTCATTCTTGTATTGTATTGTATGTATAACTTATAAATTATAATTTTTTCTTTTAAACATCAATACTGATTTCAACATAATTACACACCAAAAAAAAAAAAAACCTCACAGGGTGCAAACAACATAAATGACATAAATAACAACCCAGAAAGAAACTGAGAGATGGCAGCAATGAAAAGGCTTGTGTTGAATGTGATGTCCATAAAGGGAGAACTAGTAGAGAGAGATGAAGGCATGGAAGCAGTGACGCTATTGGTCACTATTTTCAGCAGAAACAGCCGATAAAAATGTGCTTCAAGAGACTGCTTTTCACTTTAATATTCTGAATATATTGTTGCATTATGTTGAGAGAGTTTGTGTTAAATCATTACTTTTACTTTGAGGTTCGGTTTTCACACTTTTGTGATAAACAAATTAATAAGGCATGCATTGCAATCCAGTATTCGCATTGCAAAAATGAGCTTTTTTTGGTTAACATCAGCTACGGAAGTGACTTCCTTTCATTGCAGCTTTGCAGTTCTCGCCAGTTAGACGCAATGTTGAGCATATCAGTGAAGGTCATCAGCCGAAAGGTCTTCGAGTCCAGCTTCCAGAAATAATCCAGTTGTATACATGCTTTTCATTGCATTCAAGGGTTCATGTTTTTCAGCTCATGCAAGAATTATTTTCGATTCCACTAATTTGTAAGAAAGCCTTATGATAATCTGAGACTTGCACACTGCTCATCTGACCTGCGTGTGTGAAAGTACATGTGCCACTGCAACAATGTTGTGGCTGTGTAATGGAATAACATTCAGCTGCTACACCCATGAAATCAGTGGAATGGCGTTAAGGCTTAGTCTGTTACAGATGCTCTTACACTTCCAAGCCATTAATTGAAGTGCCTTCCTCACAAGGACACACCAGCAGAGAAAGTCTAAGCCAATAATGTTCATTTTAACTGATTAGTAAGCGATAAGTATCTTGTTGTAATTGGTATGATAACGGTAAAAATCTGATTTACATTTATATGCTTTGACACAGATTTTTTGAAGGATATCAGGAGACTCATGAGCAATTCATATGCACTAAGAAGACGGATGAGTCTGATTGGATTTAGATAGCAACAATAACACAAAAGTAGTTCAAGATTGGAATCTTTTGAAAATATTAACAGCGTGTTTTCATTGTGGGGTTAGAAGCGTTATATAGTAATAAAAAGTTCAGTCTAATAGGCAAACATAAAACTTGTTCGGGATTGACATTTCTGTAATTGCAGTGCTTTATTTGTAGTAAATTCGTACACTCTCACTCATTTTCTTAGCTGCTCGTCCTGAGTAAGGTCGCCAGGTTACCAGTCCATACCTTCCCATTTGGGTGTGACAGTGCGCTGTGATGGACTGTCTTTTACTGTGTGTGTGCTGAGCTCCAGCACCACCTCCACCCTACTCAGGATAAGCAGTTGAAGACAACGAGGGATTGTCTTGTTTCTGTCTTTCAAAGAAAAGGAGCAACATGCAAACTGAAAGGAGGCACATGTTCAGGCTTTTGCCAGCACTAACATCATTCTATGGTCTAATTTAAGGTACATTGTGTAGTAATTATGTTGTGGCTGTCAATTTCATTATGTGTCCATTCAGCATGTCTATCAAATGAAAAGTGTGTGTTTTTAAACTAACAGGAGGAATTTAAGCTCCCGCACTTAATACAGAGCTATTCTATCAAGCGCTTTGGGAGCAGTGGTGATCTAGTGGTTAGGGAGTTGGCCCCAGGATCAGAAGGTCATGGGTTTGGCTCCCCGACCAGTAGGTTTCCCTGAGCTCCCCTTGAGCAAGGTACCGTCCCCATCACTGTTCCCAGGCACTTTCAATAGCTGCCTCCTGCTAGATGTGTGTGTGTGGGTGAAATGCAGAGGAAGCATCTTGCTGTGTTTCACTGTGTGCTGTGCTAAGACAGCTAGTCACTTTCACTTCACTTCTTTGTCACCATTAGCGAAGTCTTACTCCTTTTTCATCAAATCAGATGGTAAATTGTCAAATAAATAAAGAAATAAATAAAAATACGGGTGATGCTTTAGTACTACTTACTTTGAGAGATCCAGTTGATTTGACCTCTTATACTGTGCTCAAAGTTAACAAAAAAAATGCCTGACCTTACAAGTATTCTCAGGTTGAGAGGCTGGGAATTCTAAAAGCTGTCTGGGCTCTCATGGTTTCTTTTGTGAAGGCCACTGTAACATAACCTTGATCATTCAAAGAATCATTCCAGTGCTTAAAATCTGTTAAAGGTTTCTTCTCCATGCACTGCTGTATGCATTTCTTCATATGTACTTTAAAATCCACCATTATTAAGCCAAAACCTTTCAGCATGATATAGAACCACAGGTCAGTGAGTGAACAAGTGCATTCTAAGCATCGACTCTTCTCTGCTTGCAAGACCTGAGGGTTTGAAAAGTTCAGCCTAATTTTCCTTGAGATAATTTCTAACTACACTACTAAAAGTCACCAGCTTGATTTTTTCTTTCCAAGAAGAAGAGATCAAAACCACTTTTCACAGTATGCAAGACACTCTTGCTCAGATGTTGCCCAGGCTGCACTATTTGACCAATTTGGACTGGGACCATTCCAGCCTGACCTCATGGAACTGCTTCCGATTCAGATGGAAGAGATCTTAAACTGTACAAACCCTCAGAGTTCTTAACCCAGAGGATTTACTTTAATAAAGACAGATGGTATCTCCTTCCGCCAAAAAAAAAAAAAAAAAAAAAAAAGACTGCTCATGACACAGATCTTAAAAGAAAATGCACAGAGCATTGGACTCCATTGTTAGACCTCCCACATTGACAAACATTAAAACCACATGTGCTTCACTATCCTGTCTTCCCATGTAGTGTGGGTTCAGCACGCTGACCTCCAGGCTGCCTAACGTATTAATAAACTGCTTTCACAAACTTTCCCCTCTTCATTTTCCTTCATATCTGCGCTTGGTTTTGAAGCCCTCGCTCTCCTGAATAACGTTGTTAAAATCTTATTTTTCTCTCAGTGGGGCAATGCTGCTAATGCAGTTACTGTACAAAGGACACAACATGTCTTCGACAGTACAAAACTGGAGAATTAAAGTATGAAGCCAACCACAGAGTCTTTACACTAGTTTTGGCTGGTTTGCTTTCAAACCTAGTTCCAGCTAATTGTATATGGGATTGTGTGTTTCTTAAAAGCAAGTCATGTGACAGTGAACCCGATCTGTGTAAATCTGGGGAGTGACAAAGACATTTTTAACAAGACGTATAATCAAACTTCTCTCCCGTGTTCGTCTAGTGGTTAGGGACTAGGCCCCAGGATGGGAAGGTCTTCGGTTCGAATACTGGACCAGCAGGTTGCCCTGAGATACCCTTGAGCAAGGTATTGTCCCCGTCACTGCTTCTCGGGTGCTGGTTGTATGGCTTCCCCCTGCTGCACATGGTGTATGGGTATAATGCAGAAAAGGAATTTGGTTGTGGTTCACGGTGTGTAATGGAATAACTGTGCTGTGCTGTGTTTCACAAAGACAGGTCCCTCTCACTTCTCCGGGCTTTCCTGACTAGCTCATCAAAGCTCAACAGCTACACCACAACAAATTTGCTGTCTGAGTGCTAATAGTACCCGTGGTGGAGAATCGTCTGCTGTCTTGAAGTGCTGAAGAGCAATGTTTATGCCTTAAAAGTCCCTATTTTTTTTTTTTACATCAACCTTACTCATCAAACACACTTTCTAGTCAGTAACTGCACATTGACAAAGAATTGGTTTGGATTTTGTATTAGGATCAGAAAAATGTTTAGCTGGAAGCAAATCAGTACCTTCCAAGAAAGGAAAGATAATCAAGTTTTACCACATATAAAGTTTATACACACATATAAACATTATAATATGATAACTAAACTAAAAAAATCTTTGGGTTGAGAAACTGAATCAGGGAAATTCAGACAGAAAATAGTATACAAGGATTGATTTCATTCTGCAAAAAAAAAAAAAATGAACAAATTACGAAAAAAAAATGCAGTTTTAAGAAAAATTCTTGCACATCTTTACACACAGTGCCAATAATTCAACCCCTATCCCTCCCACATCATGGTTCCAAAATGTTCTGGATCACTTACAGATTGATTCTTTTAATTCAAAATTACCTCTCTGAAGATACTGGTCTTGCCTTAAGGCATAACTCAACCACTGGGCCTACAGCTCAACTGCACAATCTGCCCATATTGGCCTCTATTAAATCAAGTCATCATGTTTCTTATAAAAGAACAGTCTCAAGGACCTGCAGAGTAAACTTTGATTTCCTCAGTTCAGCAAAAAGAAACGTTTTTTTCTCCCCAAACTAACCTAAAAAAAGACATTAACCAGTTCCCACTGGTTTAGAGACAGCCAACAAAGAACCATGGCAATCGTGGTCCCGGTTAAATAAATAACATCAACAGATTCAAAAAAATACGGCATTCTACTGAGACAGATTCCTATTGTATGAGTGTATTTGGCCTAGAAATCAATAATTAGCTCAGTCTTTCTCAGTCCAAAAGGGTCTCAGTTCATTCCTCAGTTTTTCCAATGTTGGACTGGAACAGATCACTTCAGATGCCGCTGATGTGCAATAACTTAAATGTGTTTCATCCTCGCCATGAATGTTTGCTCAGGACACTGGCTTTCCTGGAAACAGCAGTAAGACCAAGTATGAAGTTTTCATCAGGAGCTGCTTATTTTACAGTGCCTTCAATTGTCCAAAATATAGTCTTGGAGATATTAGAGAAAAAAAAAAAAATTGCTTTGTCTTTCAAAATAATTCAGAAACAGCTGATTAAATTTAAAAATTTCTTCACCGCCTTAAAGCGCCAATGAGATGACTGTTCCCAAGTGCTTGCACATATTTAATATCATTTGCTCTTACACACATACACACACACTTGAAACTCATACTCAATAAATAGACAATGGTGTAAGGCAGTGTTGAAACATGCATTCATCACAAAGAACAGAACTAAACATTCATACGTAGTAACAGTATGCACATTCTTTTTTTTTTTTTTTTGGAGCCTGATATTCTCCTTTTTGGCAATGTGGGATTTTTCAAGGCTTTTCAGGTGAAGTCCTGGTGGACAGGAAGAAATCTCCAGGCTGATGTATCTTGTCTGTCACTGAGGCACATGGAGAGAAAAAGGCATTCCAGGACCTCTGGATGAAGCCACAGCATTGCCACAAGTTGACTGATTCAAGAAACAAAAATGGAGGACGTCTGGCGTTTCTGCTCATGGCAGCCGGCTGCACAAGTTCCTCAAGATGTTCCCGAGGTTTCCAGGTAGCTCTGCAGCTTTCGAACTGTGGTTTTATCCAATGAGCAAAGGTCAAAGTCAAAGGTCGTGTTTGTGATGTGAAAATGTCCTGTTTCTTCAATGAGGTTTACAATCTAGAAGACAAGACGACACAGAGTTACTACAGCCTGTGTGTTCTTTACGTGACGCCACCAAAAGCAGTTTATTACCTGAAATAAGTTCTAAAGAAACATTTTACATGAACTATTTGGATGTTCTTTTAAAACTCTTGACACATGAATGTACAAAGGTAGTTCTTATTTAAAACTATCCATTGAAAAGTACATCTCGTCACGCAAAGAAGAAATTGGGGGAAGGGGGAGCAGCGGTGACTGTTATAGCCACATCACATTATGGTTTGTTTTTCTGAGTGTATATAGCTTGCCGCTGAGACAATCTGCTCCTTAAGCAAACCATATTTTTTTCCATATAGTGACTAAGTGAAAAGGGAAGCGTCTCTGAATAGGTGGTCGTTATAATGTTTTCCTCTTCTGCCCTATTTTCTTAACAAGTCTCCATTGAAAGAAAAGAGCCTCTTCCACATGGTGCCGCGTGTCTGTGTATGTAATGGGAGAGAAGCTTTCCTAACCGGCTCCTTATTGGTTCCAGCTCTCTGCCAGGTTCGGAGGGGATCGCGATGGCGATTAAAGGGGAAGCGGGTGTAGGACTCCGCAGTGTCTGCACGGATGAAACCATGCAGTAATGGGACCCAAACCTGATCCCTTTCACACTACAAAGCCCGACCCCCATATGGAAAGAATTTCTTCTCTTTCTGCTGAACCAGGGCCAGGAACACCGAGAGACTCAGGGGCCTGTTATGACACTGGAGATAGACCTCAGCTGTATAGAGACTCCATCAGAGGAGGAAAGAGGCCGTTTTATTGTTTAAGGTGTCATGGGGGAAAACAGAAGGCTACTTTGTACAATTAATGGCTACCTAAAATGTAAAAATGGCCTCCCTCTTGCTATTTTAGCAGTTTGTTCCCATGCATTCCACACCAAACATTTGTGACAGGCAACGAACCGCATTCAATGACAATGAAGCCCATTTCCCAATTTTTGGTTCTTCAAGCAGGAAGAGAGTTAATCATTGCCATGTTTAATGGCAGAGGATGTGGAATACTTAGCTACACTCAAAAGGATTAGCTTGATTATGCTGTGTGTTTGCACTGTCTCAACCTTGTTTGGAAGTCTCCCAAACCTATTCCATGCCTTTTCATTAGCAAGGCAAAGCAGAATCCTGGAAAAAAGAAGTATCGCTCTCCATTCTGTCAAAACAAATAGGCTTCAAAGTACATATTCAAAAAGAATTATGGCTGCAAAGCATTTACTGGACCAGCACAGGAAAAACAGAATAGGTACCGTTTCTGGTGTGATTTATCACATGCAGATTCTCATTGACATGTTAACGTAGTGAATAAGGGCTTTCGACTTTACAAGCAACTTAGGTAAAGGGCTCCTTGACATCAGCCCTTTTGGAATATCTGGGATCCAGTTTCCTCCTGCACTCTAGTTTTACAGGTGAGAGAGTATCTACCCATGAAAGCCTTTCTGATATAAGGAGCTGTCCTTTCTTGGCTCCAGTAAACTACTTCATGGTTCATGGTACTTCATGGTTACTCTTCACACATTCAACACGTTGCACCCAGTTTACCTGCTGTAATATGTGCCTCTCTCTCAAAGCCATTAGTCGTCTATGGAGCTCCACCAGTTCATCCAAGTATGCCTGAAAAAACATGTGCCATCAGCTTATGAAATTTGATTCGTTTTCCTGTTCCACTGCATTCATTTATTTAAAAACATTTTTCATTTCTATTCACCATCATTAAGTGCTCCGTAAACTGCAAACCTGCATCAATTATCTTCCATTATTACCAACAAAAAGGACTCACTAAAAAATGTTAAATAATATTTTTTAATCAAACTATTCCTTCTCCTGTTAATTTATGCTTTAATGGCTCCCATCTCAAAATTGCAGCACATCCAGTTCTGCCGTTGCAGACCCCGTGCTCTGCACACGCAACTCTAAACGCAGCACTGCTTACCTTGTCATAATCAATGTTCTTGTTTTTGTCCCCTTTTGTCTGCTTCATGGGACTCTTAACTTCTAGTATCTGTAAGGAAGCAGGGTATTTCTATTTGTAACGCCACAAACATCACAGAAGGTCACCAAATTAAAACTGGAAGAGAAAACATTTATACATTGCTATGACAAGTTTATATTTCTTAGCAACCGAATAGAAAAGTGCATTTTCAAGGTGACTGACTGACTCCTACCTTTAACTTTAAAAACATGAACATGAAAAACACTGATTTGCAAGAAAGAAAAGAAAAGAAAAAAAAAAAAAAAAAAAAAAAAAAAGACAGCAAGAAATCAATTTTTTTTGCAAAAAAGGAAATAATTATACATTATAGCTTAATGTGATATTAGTTGCTGCTACAAGAACACAAAGATTTTGTGCAACAAATTCCGATCTATTCACACGAGAGAGAGAAGAAAAAAAAAAGAAAAAAAGCATTTTATCTGATTTGAAACCAAAATACTTTAGAAAACTGTTCCTTACCTGGTTATTGCTGGCCTTCAGGAGAGGTGGGGGCTCGTTGTGTGGGAGTGGAGAGGAGGCAGAGCTATTGTCACTGTCACTGCCGTCACTCAGACTTACCCTGCAACCAGTCACACATTTTCACTGTCACTAGGTTACATCATGCATTGACATTTCTTTAACATTAGCATTCATTTGAAGCTTTCAGTTTAAACAGATCCTAAGCTGTAAATATAATACTACTATTCTTTATAATCATAAAGAATGAATTTCATCATCAGGTTTGCACAATTCATGTCAACATGTCATTCAGCACTTCATTAATATGCATATAAAATTAAGGTAACTAATTCTGCAAGAAACAATAAAAACGGATTTACCTTAAAATCTCAAAACGTGCTTAAAGTGAAAGTGACTAATTGTCATTGCGAGGTCACAGCACAGCACACAGTGAACCACAACGAAATTGGACCTCTGCATTTAACCCATGCAAACACCATGCAGCAGGGGGGCAGCTATGAAATCGCACGGGGAGCAGTGACGGGAACAGTACCTTGCTCAAGGGTACCTCAGGGCAGCCTACTCGTAAGGGGTTTGAACCCTCAATCTTCCAATCCTGTGGCCAACTCCCTAACCACTAGGCCACCGCTGCCCCCAATGACATTGTAACAGGTATCGGGACAGCCTTAATAAAGTATGCTTTATTAAAATGAGGTACACAGTGGACACAGTCACCTGCGATGGCGATGGGTCATGTGTGTGTGTAAGGGTCGCTCCTGGTCAGAGTCTATGTCATTGTCTTCCTCTTCCTCCGACTCATCCTCATTGTCATCTGAGTGCAAATCTTGAATTATCGTCTGTAAAGGACCCAGCACTGGACATGTGCGACACAGAGAACACTAAGTACCTGATTGGCTAACTGAGTTTGAATTCAGAACATATACTAGACATAGAAGTTTAGAAGAAACTTTAATTAAGAAGATAATAAATATTTTTGTTCATCAGCACACTGTCCCTAGTGTAGGACTAGCCTAATACTCACACATACTCTGAAGATGAAGCGGGTTACCTTGGCACTTGTGTGCAGGTCCGAAGCCTGAACTGGAGCTGGAACTTGAGCTTGCTGGACTGGGCTGCTCAGACTGAGGGAGAAAAATAAGGAATGAAAACAAGTATGAACAAATATATTTAATTTATTCATTTATTTTTGGACTGAAGTCCTTCTAGATGCCATGCCAAGTGCTTCCTAAAGTGCAGGAGGACTAGTTAATGTTCAATCCTCAAGCTTCAGCTGAGGAATTCGTTATTCTTAGGCCTGATGAGATTTACTCTTCCAAGTGGTCTGCATGTAGACAAATTGGTGGGGACAAATTGAAGCTCTTCCACCCTCACCAGGCCAGGTCCATCAGGAGAGTTAGGCCACTCGAGACAACAGGGCTGTATGAGACTGGCTCAACAGCCCCAAATACTGCTCACCTGTCCTGCGCTGCAGTATAAACTGCAAAAAAATGAAATGAATTAAAAGTTCACTGTATGCCAACAGCATGTTGAGTTCTGCTCAAAGGTTTGGGAACAACACCTTCAGAAAAGGTTTTAAAGTAACTGCAGAACAATTCTGAAGAAGTCATGCATTTAAAAGCCAACAAAAGTCAAAATCAGAAAAACATGGAACAACGGTGGCGTCATCTCCATGCTCAATTGTTAAGCTACAGCTTGCCTTTCAAACATCATCTGAATAGATTAGGTTTAGGTTAGCTGAGTAAAAGACTATTCTTCAGTGCTCTGTGTGCCCAAGAGCTATGGCCTATCCAATGTGGTTAAGATTAAAGCCTGTGCCTGCCACTAAACAGAGAAATGAGACAGCTAACTGGCCAGGCTCCCATCGTGTATGGGACGCACGCTGCTTTCTGTAATTCATTGCTGCTGCTCACATGCCATCAACAAGCAACAGAACAGTAGTACTCACACTAAACAGTTGGCCTCAAAATACAGAGCATAAGTGGTTTTCAACTCTCAGCTGGATGATTACACCAGCCAACTGTTGTCAATTTGCAAATAGGGAGGACTTGACCAATATTTTAAAGCAAACCAGCAGCGATTATGCCTATTTTAACTGAAGTATTTAACATAAGTATAACATATTGTAGAAATTTAAAACCAACCTGCAGAAATCCCCGAGATAAACCTCACTCTCCAAGAGTTCTGCTATGAGATTCTGATGGCCAGGTTTATTGTAACAAATCAACCAATTATTCAAGGGAAAAAAAAAAAAAAGGAAGAACCCCAGAAATCTCTGCCACATTCGGAGTCCGAGCTCCCCTCTTGGCCATGTTTGGAGGGTTTAGAGTTTCACATTAAGTCCATCCTGCATTTCTGTGGGGTTTGTAACCCTCTACTGACATTCCCCTCTCAGCGCTCTGTGCCTTTTACAGCCACGCTGAAAAAGCTAAGAACTGGAAGAAAAGAGGGAGTGAGGGAGAGCGCAAGAGACCATCACATTACTATTAACTAAATTCCTTTAAGAGAACAATCCAACAGGAAATCTAAAGACGCCGTTAAAACTAATCTGAATTAATGTGTTTACATTCTTCCCTGATGAGCCCTCTGTGAAACCTTATCGGCCCGCTCTCCAAAGTGCAACAAACAGAATTCACTTGGCCTGACTGTAAAGTGAGCAAGAGCAAGTAGGGCAGGAGAGTGAGAGATCAAAAGAATGAGAGACAAACAGAAAGATAACACGCACAATATACATATATATATATAAATAAATAGAACACACAGAGCTGGCAGACTTAGGCAGAAGTACAGAAACTTGTGTAAAAAGCCTTGGCAAAAGTATAAATAGTGATTTAACCTTTTACTCTGCAAGAGTGAAAAGTACAGAATCTGAAAAATTCAGGTATAAAAAGTAGCTTTTAGAAGGACTTTTCAATGGGCTGTATCTGAGTAAAGATAACCGGACCTCCCGCCATAAGATAATTCTTAAACTAAATCATTTTAATTTCAAATACAATCAAAGCAAGCTACTAAAAATGAACACTGATATAACTGCTTCATATTTATCCACATATCTTCCATTTTTGCCATCATAAACATCACATTCATTACACATCAGCAAGGGAGTCTCTCTTTCTTTTGGTTTTCCATTCTTACATGGTTTTATGTGGTTTCTTTCTTGTTACACCTTTTACATTGTTTGAGAGAGAGAGAGAGTGTGTGTGTGTGTGTGTGTGTGTGAGTATTCATGGAGGCATTCACATGCATGCCAGACTAAACAACTACATTCCAATTATTTATTAATAACATCAATTTGAATTGGGGTTGTATTTACGCCCAGTCATTATTTCCACTCACTTTAGTCATTTTCCATTTATATTTGGGTGCATTTATTCACCAAACAGTAATGGTCATTTTTACGCTCTTCATTTTTAGTCTATTTCCAACCTCTATTTAACCATAAAAAATAGGCTGTTTAGTTATATGGCCTTTAAGATGAAACAACGTTAATGACGTGAGCTCTGATGATCTGCTCTTTATTACGCATCATTCAAAAAGCAGTCCATGTGTCAACATTCCTCACACCGTCATCTTGAAGAGGCGGATGTAATATGAAGATGAATGGGTGGATGTAAACATGTTGCTTTCCGTGACATGATGAAAAGAGTACATTTATGCTCAAATGGGCCACACCAGGTAGGGAGTAAAGAGTACACTTTGGAACTTGTGTTTACGGACCGTTTTATCACTTATCAGCATTTTAGTTTGTGATTTGGGGCCTTTAGGACATGAAGAACCTTCATGTAGGGCAAACAAACTAGCCTGTTTCCCTCGTTCACAGTTCTCCAGCTGAAGAAAACAAGCTTCCAGTAAGGTGCAAGTCCTGGGGAAAGAAGTCTGTACTTCTTGTAAAGAGCTGAAAACAAAGCGGCATCTAAATCTACAACAGCTGAACGAAATAGAGAAAATTAAAAGAGAATGCAACAAGGGGTGCTGGCACTAAATTTTGCTCCGAGCAGGCAAGGTGGTAAAGACACTTAACTTTTACCCCTCGCAGAGTAGGAGAGAACTGCAGTACATGTCTTTGAAGTTTCTTTACCCTCTTTCTTTGCTTTTTTTCACCCCTTCTGTCTCTTTACACCTCTCTGCATTTTACGGCCTGTTTATCTGTCTGGGAGTCTAGCTGACATCAAACGCATGCTCACAGTCCTGCGCTGTAAATCACAATGCTTTTCTCCGACTGAGGGTCTAACGTCCCTCCGAACTCGCCACTTGTAAAAGTGCGGACAGAAAAGCCCGCACCCCTCCGCCAATAAAACTGAGGTCACCACTCATGTGGAAAAGCCTGGCAGATCTTTGAGCACCAACATCATCTGGACTGTCTTTGAGCTCTGACCTGAGTGGGGGAGAAGAAAAGCAAGGGAAAGTAAAGAAGAGTTTGTGCTGGTACAGCTCTGCTTAGCTGTCACCCAGACTTGAATAATGCTCAAGCAGTGGCGGCACCGTAAAACGCTACATTACTTTTTTACAGCTAATGAAAAAGCAGCTTCAATCAAAACAGACATGGCCGGCAGCCTCATACAGACCACCAAAACCAAAACGATGCGCTCAAACAGTTTAGCTCCAAACTATGCTTGAGTTCATCCTGTTCTGAAATGACATTATTTCGATAATACTCAGAAGAAAAAAAAAAAGGCTACAATAAACTACGCAGGATAAATCGAGTTGTTCAAAATACTATGCAAAATGGCTAAAACAGCAGCAGCTGCAGATGCTTGTGCTCATTTTGTAATTCAGAATCAAAATCCACAGTTTAAGTTCAAGCAACATATTGTATAAAGAAAGAAACTGACTTGCTTATAAGAGTTTAACACTGCACTGTGATGGTTATACAGCAATGCAAAGATGTGACTATTAGGGAGAATGGACGTTCTTTTAATTATATTTATCTAATCCACCTTCAAAAAAACAAACAAACAACAACAAACCCCAGCGCCATCAACAATCCAGTCCAGAACTTCTGCGGCATTAGATGCAATTAATAAAGAAAATTTCTGTTCTAAAATATATACACAATTTACAAACTGTGGGCCGTGAATGAGTCCTCTGCATTTAACCCATCCAAGCCTGCCAGCGGTAAACACACCAGGAGCAGCCGCTTCATTGGCTGCCTGTGAACCCAGTGTTGTAAAATTGATAACATTACTAGCTGACCGTATGATAAGTCTACTTACTACTCGACATTAACCCTGTAGTTTTGTGCCAACAGCACAAAGCTTATCACTAGCATACCATTTTGTAAGTAAAATGAGTAAATTTGTAATACTTTAAATTTATAATACTTTGTAATACTCTAAACCCCAAGAACAGAACAGAGAATGTGTTATATTATACATCAGACAGAGTACTTCACAACTAACAGTTAAAGCACGAAACACATGGAGGTGGCTTATTTCTCGCTAGCTGACAAGCGGCAAGCTGGAGAAGTGGCAAACAAAAGGCAACAATAGCTTCAATAGCCAGAGACTAGCAGAACCATCCAGCTGGGCTAGGGCTTTACGATCCCTCACCTCAGCCCTGCTGCCATAAATCTCAAACTGCTCTAAAACTGACGACTAGGCTGGTGTAGGTCCTTTGTCCTGTTCACTTCCCAGCCACCAGAGAGCTCCTCTATAGGGAAGTCATAAACAGATTTAGGGCTAGGGTTAACCCCTGCACCCCCAAAAATCAACCTGCAATTAACATTCATCTCAGGACCTGACAGAACAGCGCTGCTATGAAACAGCAGTGGTGCTACACCTGGCCAACGACTGCGGTGCTTAACACAGAGTAAATTTAAGTGCAGGTTAAGAAAAGTTAAGTGCAGGTTTGGTATATGTGGCGTATAAGTGAGTTTTCATTGGGATGATGTCTGCACATTTGTTAGTTAATGTGCAGTACAATTCACTGCAGCCGATTTCGTAAAAAAATGGTTGGACAACCATTGGTTTTTACCGAAGGACTATTCCTATATTAGACATAATGATGTGTCCTTGTGTTATTGGCTAACATTTGGATGAAACACTAACTTCAAAGGAATAGATGATTTTTTTTTTTTTAAACAGATGGACAGGACTGTTTATTCTAGCACATAATAACTGGGTTTAACAAGGTCTGCAGTAGTAGAGAGCAACTGCAACTGGTCTCCTGCTAGTGATCCTGCTGCAGAGGCTCCCTGTAAGTCATATTCACCTGGTTTCTTACATTCAAAGTTTCTAAGCAAATGAAAGTCACATGTCCAATCACACATTTTTAAATCAGATGCTGCACTGTGAAGCTTAATTTTTATTTTTTTTGTGACGAAAAAGTCTAACTGCACACTAAGAGAGAGAGAGTTAAAACTTCATATGCCACGTGTGGTTCCTTTTTATTCTAGAACTACCCATTCAGTTATAATTTCAGTGCTAGCCTGCCTCAGTATATTTGCCATATGTATTCCCAGTTTACGGTCAATCTAGCCCAGCACAGAATCGCAGATGTCCATCTAATGAAAAAGCGAGATTTAATTCAGATTACATTCTCAATCCTGTCCAAACTTCTTAGCTAAATATGCAAATGTGATACAGAATGATAAACCACATGACATTTTTGTCCAACGAATGATGCTTATGGCAAAACACCAACTGCAGTCACTCAGAATTTGGACTAAATTTGAACACTAAATTTGAAATGGCATTTATTATATAATGTGCTTGCTAAATGAATAAAAATGTTTGCTATATTAAAATCACATTATTTCAGTATCTTTACATCAGGGTGCCAACAAACAATCTTTTGGTTTGTTGACACTATGATGTAAAGATACCGAAATATAGCAAACCTTATTCATGTTATTAATTGTGATTATGGATTAACATCTATGCTGTATTTAATGGAATCAAATCAAACATTAATTACTTCTTTTAATGAGTGAGAGTTGGCACAGATTACACGCCAGGTATCAAAATCAGTCAGGTTAACTGCTGAAAATGCTAGATCTGTTACCTTCAAAGGCAGTCATGACTGCAGTGTTGAGCTTGGCATTTGGGGGAAAAAGGAACATGTACTTTTCTTTTCCTGAAGAGCGATTGGGGAGAGAATGCTTTCCTAACACATTCGAACTGGATCAAGGTTGTAGTATGTGATCTTTCTACAGCTCAGATTTATATAGTTCATTCTGTTGCTTTGAGGGGCAATTACTGAGATCAGTTCAATCAAACTGCAATCAAAGTTTGACATTCAGAACACAGAGGAACTAGGAATAAACATGCAATTTCCTTTTCTGTTTGAGACTCGTTATTGAACCTCACAGCTCTCAGACTACTCTGGGTTGCTGTTGCTGCCTGCATTTGAATGGATCTGGCTAGCAGGGCTCATATATGGGGACATGTGGAGAAGAACACCTGGCATTTGCCAGTTGTCATAAATGCAGATGTTTTTTCCTTCCTTTCACTCATTTTAAAGCAGAGGGATTAAGGAAACTTAGCTATTCATTGCATCCTTTCTCTGTTCTTCTGAGGTGCCATAAAGCCATAAATCTAATCTCGCCACTTGCTTTCAAGCTAATAAACCAGACCTCCCTTAGGGGACCTCATTCTTAACCAAAGCTAGAAGACAGAGTGGTTGTACTGCAGCTCTGGTGGACTGCTAAATCCAGTCAATATCTCTGACTTGAAAACTTAATAGGATTCTATACACTGATTGGGACTGCTTTAGGCTATGCTTTGGTAGGCTGTTGAAAGTCTCACTACTGTTTGATTCTGTATGTCTCTAAAATAATTTATTGATGCCTTACACACTTGGCCAATAAATCTGATTCTGATCAGAGAAACACTTCAGAAACCAAGAAGTCCATGAAAAATGGATGGTGGTTTAATAAAAGTCAGGTTAGCTGCTGAAGTCACATACTCAGCAAAAAAGAAAAATCCTGATCTGCACGTAACTCCTGCATTCACTTACTCCTCAAGAAGATTTATAGCTTGAGGCAATTAATTGATGACTGGACTGCGTGTATACGCAGGGAAGGAAAGAAAACGAAGAACTTCTCAATATTAAGAAGTACTATCCTAAGAGGCAAATTACATTTATTGATGAACATTTGAGGGTCTAAATTATCTAAGGACTGTTATATAAATAAATAAATAAATAAATAAATAAATAAATAAATAAATAAAATTAAATGCACTTAACACAGATTATAATCTATTGGGTAAAAGACATCTCCGTTTGTCCATCCCAAAGACTACACAGCTTCACAATGAGCTGACAGGCAGGTAACAGACTGCCTGAGACTGTGGACTTCCATTTTCATCCGTCCCTGCTGCTTGACTAAAATACAACAATCATGCCAGCAGATCAAACTAAGATATATTCTGCGAAATGAAGTCTTGACAAATTCCAAAGAGAGAATATATATTGTGAGTTTCTTTGTCAAGAGATTATGTACAAGAATGATATTCCCACAAAAGCCATGCAAAAGGGCAGACAAGTCATTGGAAATTGCACAGAAGCGTAAGAAGCACTTACATCTGATTTGGTAGAAATGTTGTCGTCCATGTCCGAGTCATTTGGGTCCACTACATCCTGAAAAGGAGGCAACGTGGATGCTTTTCGTCTCTCGGACAGCTCATTATCCCGTAACTTAGCATGTCGGACTTGTGATTTGTCTTTTAAAACCTTTTTATCAGTGTGCTGGAGCAAGCTGGAAGAGGCCTGCAGTTTCTGTGATGGTTCAGAAAAACTACTTTTCCGTTTTTTGGTTACGTGGCCCTCACTGTCCAATGTGGGCCGCCGTTTATTTTGGCCCAAGCTTGAGAAGCTAACCTCAGTAGCTCGGTGCTCTTTAGACATGGCCTTGGGCTCTTTGAAACCCATCTTAGGGATGGGCTGCTCATCCCGTAATGTATGGTTCTCTTTGGGTTTCTTTGAAGAGTCTTTGGAGACTTTGCCAGAGTCCCTGCTGAAGTCTCTGAAGGCACTTTTAGACTCCTTGGAGTCTTTGGAAGGCTTGTCCTTGTGCTCCTTGGACGGCTTATGGAGCTTGAGAGAGCTGCTACTGATGCTGTTTGTCGTTGTGATGGTGAGAGCATTGCTGTTTTTGGATCCATCCTGCAGACAAAGAACAACAGACACAGTTTGGTGTGATATAATCTTTACAAGCTAAGCCTGAAACCGAGCTCTACAGATGGATCATGGTGCCTTAGCCAGGTATATGGAGCACAAATTTGACCAAAAAAAAAAAAGAAGTATAGCTGTATTATCCATTTTGGGAAACCAAAAGAAGGTTCACCATGTTTTTCTGTAGGAAAGGGGAGGAAGTGAAACACTCAAAGAAGCCTGATTGGTAGCTGGGCCTTTGAGGGCCAAAAAAGCACTTCCTTCTTTAATGACTGGGCTGTAGTATCTCAAGGTCAGGCCTGGTAGCCCCTTGTCAATATTTCACTGATGTAGAGAAGCCATTAGGCAAGTCTAGACAGAGGAGGTGTTATGACCCGCCCAAACTGCCTCTAAAGCTTTTTATTTTGCCTATCTGCTGTTGACCCTGAGACCCCCGAGCACAAAGAGGCTTCTTCATGGCTAGCCAAAGAAAACAGTCAACCAAAAAGCTCCTGGTGTACATCTTCAAAGGTTTTACAAGGTGAAGCCCAAAACAGTGGTGAACTTAAATAAAAGTAATCTGGGTCCTTAACTATTTCTTTTAAACTGCTTTAAGGAAATGAAATGTGAAGGATTTCGAAGTTGTAAAAGTTTAAGTGAGGTCCTGAGCCACAGTATCCTTTCATTTAAGCCAATACAAGTTTTTACAAAACGCGTGTGTAAAATTCACAATATGGAGTAGGAAGTGTTTTTGAAACTGTTAGTAAAAGATGTCCAAGACAGGTTACACCTGCAGAACACAGTATTCATATGTGTGCAGTACGTGTGTGTGTGGTTACATAACAGATTCCAAGAGCAAAACAATGCATGTAACTGCTCAGGCCTTACTTACTATGTTCTACTGTGATACTACCCAGTAATTCAAGGCTACGACATCACAGCACCACATTAAGGACAGAAGACAACAGAGGACTGTTTTACTGTTTACTAAGGAGGCTAGTATAGCCTGCAACATGCTGGCTGCTAGTGACCCTTGATCCGCCAGTAATCCATCACATGCAAGGGCCTGTTTAGATTGGGAACCATTTCCATGTGCACTTAGAGACACTTGTAACCCCTCCATGCGTGCAGGCATACTTGCTCAGTAAGCAATATGGCTCTGGAGACTAAAAATAAAATCTCATAGAAGAAGCATGTGGTTCACAGTCATGCACCATTTATTAGTGTAATGGCTAATGTGGTTTAATTGGTGCAGAAAAAAGGTTTTAATCTGAGGATTCCTGTGCAACATTGTTGGCAACAGTACTAACTTTTTTCCATCACCAATGAAGTGGAGTTTCACGTAAAAAAAAAAAAAAAAACATTTTAATCCTTCACATAGGAAAAAAGAAAAAGAAAGGGGGAGAAGAAAAAGAAAAAAAAGAAAACGAGACTGGTGAAAACTGGATAAGTATTTCACAGTTCATTCAAAACTCTTCTGTAATGGGACACACCATTGCCCAGTTTACGTCATTGGAATGCAAGCATGTACTTTCTCAGCAGCCAAGAAATACTCAACCTTAAGCCAAAGTTTAATGTCTCTCAAATCCAGAGATAAATACCATAAACATTTTTTAACATTCCAAATATGCAGGATTAAGAAGGACTCTTTGAAGAGCTGGGAATTGGTTCAGTGGTGGCTGTGGGGGTGGGCCACTCACGTCCGGATAGTTTATGTTGTAGACCCTGTGCTGCTACACCTGGAAATAAACTGACCTTTGACCCTTGAAAGGACTTGTTCTTTTTGCCATCAGAGAAGTTCAGTGTCAGTGAACTGCTGGGTAAAGTGGGCAGCTTCAGGTGCTGGCCGAACAGAGAAGTAGAGCCCTCCTGCATGACCATCACCTGATTTATAACAAAATAATGAGAACATAATTGAATAAGAAAAGCAATTACTTAACAAATTAATAAAATCACTACATGAATAAACCCAAAAATGTGATGAAAAAAATCTCTTACAGCATTATAAACAAAACAGCTTATTTGTGTAAAACCAAATGATACCAAATGTCATACATTCAAATAAATAAAAAAAATTAATAATAATAAATATTTATTATATATATATATATATATATATAAAAAAAACACACACTTGGGGACATGCTTAATAATATCAGATGGAAACATTCATCCTTACTTTAGAGTCCTCTGAACTCCTTTTATGAGGATCACGTTGCTGTTTAAAAAAAACGAACAAACAAGAAAAACAAAGATTAGAATATATAGGCAGAGTCTATATATATCTTGGCTAAAGACTCAATGTGCTAATTTATTTGATCTAAAGACAAAATGCCTTACTTTGGATAAAACAATCTGGTAAATTGGAGAAGCTCTCTTAGTGTCTGCCAAGTCAAATTGATATTGCACCACCCAACAGTTCTTTCTTAATTAAAAGACCTCCAATACAACCGGCCCTGTTGCCAATCATCAGTGTCAATTTGTGCCACACCCCATTTGTACACCAGCCAGCACTGAGGGAGATGAGGTCATACCCACAGCCATAAAACAGCCCAATTCCCGGAACAAACCCTAGGAGCGGGCAAGCTACAACGACAGCAGTGACCTTGCCAGACTGATCATTTCCTTAGATGCAAAGGAATGAGTCATGCTGGATCCGCTCTAAAACTACTTCATGAGCTGAAAGTCTGAAGTAAGACCAAGACAAACAAAAT
Organism: Hepsetus odoe; assembly: GCA_017165825.1. Lineage (NCBI taxonomy): Eukaryota > Metazoa > Chordata > Actinopteri > Characiformes > Hepsetidae > Hepsetus > Hepsetus odoe. The sequence goes on along the minus strand of CM029388.1, from coordinate 17,458,260 downwards.
AAAAATGGCAGCATTTGATTCAGAAAATGTCCGTGTGTGGACTACTTGGGCGTGAACCCAAAGAATGGGTCTTCCGGTAGTGATAAATGCTTTTTGGTAGAAGTAGATGCCTTCATTCAGCATGCTTTCTCACTCTGGCTGTTGAGAAACATAATTCCATTAGGTGCTGCTGGCTGACAATGGATTTGACTCTAGAACCGTGCAGAGCGCTTCACTACCACCTACGAGTGTGTGCGTGAGCAGGCATGTGTCTGTTCGGCTCTCAGTGACGGAGCAAATGAGCCGTGTCACCCGCATAAACACTTAGTTGACGTGGAAGTAGTTAGATAATGCTTGAGCCCTCATCCTGAGCTCTGATTAATCTTCTGTTTGCTGATGTCTTTACACATTTCTGAGTGGAACGCACGTTTGTTCATTACCTCACCTGTTCATCCTGTCTAGGTCATGAGCGGAGGGGAACACAAGGAAAAACAGTGCAATTTGGCTGTGTGTGTGTGTGTGTGTGTGTGTGTGTGTGTGTATTATATATGTATGCATTGTATAGTTTCCTTTACTGGACTTAAGGTAGGATAAATAAACTTATTTGAGATTTGTAAACAGATAAAATGCACTACTAAAACATTAGCACTATGAATACTAAGGCTAGGAAATGTGTTTGCGCGCATCTTTAAAAGGAACAAGTCGAAAAATCGACTTGTTTACAGCAGATAAAAATGAATAAGCACATTCTGTAAGATAAGGATGAATAAGATTAGGAAGTTCTGTAATAAACATGTACTCCTTTAGTACAGCTTCAAATCACTCCATTGGTTGATTTAAGTTGAGAATGATGTGAATATTTTAAACAGGGAGATTTGATTGGATAGTCAAGCTCCATACTGAAACAGGTACATAGAATCTCTCGGAGTACTCGGGAACCTTTGTCTTACGTACACTATACATACATACATACATACATACAAGAAGGTTCATTCAGTCCCCCTCAGGCTTTAAGTGCCCATTAAGTTACCCTTTGCCCAGGAAAGCATGCTGCTCTCCCTGCCCCTCACCCCTGTGTACAGTACCCCTCCAGCCTTTAGCAGCTTTCTGCGGAACTCCTCCGTTGGGTTGTTGAAGGTCAGTTTCTCGCAGCGCAGGTGATTGACAGGTGGATGACCCTCCAAATGTAGAAACAGATCGTAGTCAAAGCGCACTTTTTTCGGTTCTTCCTGGTGAAAAGGGAAAGAGGGACCTCAGTTTATCACATTCATACAACACTAGAGCAAGCACGAAGCAGCGTAAAAAAGGCCATAAAAAGTACCTTATTTCTGAAATAAACTTCAATAGGCAGGATAAAACCCGCATATCCAGACTCCTCCACTTTATATGGTGGATCTTTGCACACTGTTGAAGTGAGAGAGAGAGAGAGAGAGCGGGGGAAAAAAATAAATAAATAAAAAAGTTATATGAAGCTTTTGATCTCACTCGAAGATTATATTTTATCTCAACATAGGCGTCAAAATTTGGGGAGATACTAGACTCTTATTCATTCACACACGCACACACACACGGCTACACACACGCACACGCACACGCACACACACGAAATAGCACAAGAAAGAAAGTATAAGAATATGTTTCCAGCCTATGTCCTTTTGTTCACTCTGATGAAGGCGCAGTCCGTGTTAGAGCTGTTGTGTTTAGAATTACTGAATCGACGGCACATATTTATGCTTGTACACTTGCAATTAGGCATCAGCATGCTCATTACTTAGCAACGTTACAGGAGTCTAGCGTGTGTCAAATTAGGCATGAACAAAGCATTAGCCTCCTGACAGAAGTGGATGACACGGAGTTGGTGTGACTTGAGGGGAAAACACCCCCAGATACGGAGTCAGATGGAAATGAGAGAAAACACATCAGTAACACAAAACAGCTTTTTGTTCAAATAAATCTAAAAAGATACACAAGGCAAGAAGCAAATACCTAAATGGCCAGGCTAATAGGCTTTCAACTATTTGAATATTTTTAGCATCAAACTCGCATGCCCAATCACATCCACAGGGCATTTAATGCGAGTTTGTCAGCATTGTATTTATTTATCTTAAACATGGTTCATTAATGGGTTACAATTTAAAACCACATTTTTGATTTTGACTGAAAACAGGGGATTTTTAGATTTATTTACTTGCACTAATTACAAACACACTATAAACAAACCTGCTTTCATCATTCACACATGTACAAGTGCACACGCGCACATACAAACACCAAAACAGCAGGCCTGGTCTCAATTATGCTTTTGGGATGAAATACTCCAGGGACACTTGTTTGTCTTGCTCTTCTTGGGTCCCACAGGGCCTTACATCAGCACCAGCAATTAGTCATCATCCACTGTGTGCACACAGAGTCAAGGACACCTGCAGATGAATAACTATCAAAGAGAAACCATCCCTCTAAAGCTCTCCAGTCTAGTTTTCCAGCAAATTAAAGCAAAAATGTACTCCTTTTCTATGATGCTTTATTAAGTGCAAACATCATGCAGGTTCCTCACACATCTCCAGCAGCCCAGGTAACACACACACACACACGACAAGAATAGGCCATGCAAGACATCAAAAACAAAAGAAGTGTGTAAACTAACTCAACAGCAGGCAAATATTAATCTGTCTTCTAAATCCCCAGACCACGTGTCTGAGCTAATGACAAGTGCAGCCCTTTTTGGAGAACACTTTTTCATTTTGATATGCAGTGCCAATTTTGCATACTCAAGTTTATTCATGTAACCCTGGGCACTCAAATAAGATTACAACAATAACTGTAATACTTAATAATGCATACAGAACAAACATGATTGCATGTGCAGTATTTGGCAACATACTAGCAGTTGAAGTTAAAGCTCAACAAGCATTTGATACTGGGCACCTGTAACATAGCCAATATTTTAAAAATCCAGATAAAAACACGCATAGAAAAGTAACAAACCATAACAGTGTAGATAAGCAGCTAAACCCTTAGGCCATCTCCTCTCAGTAGTCCTCTTTAAGGGTCCCGTCCCACAAGCACTTGCATTCTCAGATTTCATTGCAACCGTGTCTCTCTCTCTCTCTCTCTCTCTCTCTCTCTCTCTCGGCTGAGTGACAGCTCTGCTGGCTAGAAAGCACATGACCCTGATCCTGAGGTCATGGCACCCCAACTCACTACTTCTGCACAAATATTGTGGGTTGTAATTAATAGCATGACTGGGTCACATTCAATTATGAACTCCTAAGCAGGGCCCACTCACTGTGGCACAAACACAATGTTCCTGATCCTTTTATTCATTATTATTTATTTGAATAAAATAGAATATGAATCTAAAAAATAAATAAATAAATAAATAAATAAATAAATAAATCCCTAGTCTAACATTGTTCCATCCTACATTCAAATACTCGGCATCGTCCTCTGACTACATTTTGACAACATTCACAATTATGTTCCATTATAAATGTAATAACTATCAAGGCTGAAATCGGTCTCTACAAGAAAACCAAATAGCTATTCTGGAAGCTGGCAGCTTGTTATTGTGGCAGTGGAACTCTGTAAATTAAAAAGGTCACTTTACATTTGGAAAGGGGTGCATGGACGAGCAAAGTGCACAATACACTCGTTGACCTGTAACAGGAACTTTGCCAACACACACACACACACACACACACACACACACACACACACACACAGAGACAGTGCGAGAGAGAGAGAGAGAGACAAAAAGAACCCCTCCAACACACTTCGAGCCAGGATGCCAATCACAGAACAATGCCAGTCAGAATGCATTTGCCCTCTCTCCAAGACTGGGTCGTAATGAGGCAGGGCCAGAAGATACTGAGCCAAACGGCAGAACAGGGCAGAGTAAAAAGTGAAATAAAAATTAAAAAAAGAAAAAAAAAAAAAAAACCTCCACTTGACATTTAGATTGCTGGGAGGCTTAACTGTTAGTCCACACTAGTAGATTCTATCAGCATTTCTGCCCCATTTAAACAAGTTAACGTATATGCAGGAAGAAACAAAGGAAAGAGAGGAAAAAAAAAAAAAGAAAAAAAAAAACCCTGTTGATTTGGATCCTGTTTCCTTACATCCACATTGCTAAACATTGTAGTAACACTGGTCTGTGGGAAGTGAATAGGGTTCTCCCTGTGGACTCAGATTACCATCTGATAGTTGAAGAAAAGACTCCACAGTGAGATATACATTAGAAGTCAGTGTTTTTAAAAAAAACCAAAAAAAAAAAAAACCCCCAAAAACCAACCCTTGGGAGAGCAGACCTCCAGCGTTAAGGTCAATCAGGGCCAAATCCTATTACACATGTTCCATTCCCCAACGTAATATTTCTGAAGGTAAAATCACGTTTTAAAAGAGCAGTGGGCAATAGGTTCCTGGAGACAACCTCACAATATACACCCCAATTGAATCTTTGTCTGAGTTATGGTAAGCTGGAACAAACAACAACAACAACAACTGCCCCAGGCTAATAGTAGTACAAGCAAGTTAAAAGCAGGAAACAAGAAACAATTTGTGATGGCTACTCGACTGGGTCAAAGCATCTCCAAAGCGGCAGCTCAGAGTGGCCTTACTGACCTCTGTCCCCTGCTAAAAGTACCCTCTATATGCACACAGCATCAGGGCTGGACAATCCTCCTCTTTTACATTATGCGGATTGCCGGGTGCATGTGCACCACTTCTCCAGAGAAGAAACGGCACCAGATGCACTTTGGGGAGAAGTCAAGCCAATGGAGGCTCTGGGCAATGTTCTGTAGAGAAACCTTGAGTCCTGGCCCTCATGTGGATGTTCCTCCGATGTGTTCCACCTCCCTAAACATTGCTGCAGATCAACTACCCCTTCATGGCAACGGTGTTCCCTAATGTCGATGGGGGAATGTCAACGGGCTCTTTCAGAAGGATAATGCGTACTGCCAAACTGCAAAAATTGCTTTAAAGGAAATAAGACGATGACTGATCAAGGATCTGTGGGAGGCTCTGGACAATCTAGCCTGTTCCACGGAGCCCAAGCTACAGGGCTTAAAGGATCTGCGGCTAACGTCTCCGTGCCAAAAAACAGAGCATACATTCAGGGGTCAATGCTGTTGGGTAGCACAAAAGAGACCCACACAATTTAATTTTTCCCATTTTTTGGAGAACGACAATACTAAATGCAGTATAAAGGCTCAGGCTTAAAAACCATGGCAGGCAGCTAAAAACCTCCAACTAAAAACTTTGAACATTTGGGCACAGCCAAAGAGCATGAAAGTAATCACCCGTTGTGGTCGAGCAACGTGAACGCGTCGCTTTAGTTTAAGCCAAAGAAGTAAGTGTTATGGTTTGCAATAAGAATTCTATAAAGGACATCATACTCCATTAGCTGGGTTTTGGAACTGCATGTTAGGCAGTGTATATTACTGCATTCGCGCTGCTGAAAAACATATCTGTTGATGTTGGTGAAGATCATGCAGAGACAAACTGCTGTATAATCAAAAGATTTTGCTTATAAGTTTTAATGATTTAATCAAATATGAAACTGATTATTAAAATGTGTTATGTTTGATGTTTATTACTCCGCTCTCATTTAAGATTAACAATAGAAACTGTTTGGGACTGATAAACATAATGGCATGTTGTATTGTTTATGGGAAATAAGTTCTGGGTTTTGGTCATTTACCAATAGAATCTAGTCATTGAAATAAAAAAAAAAATAAAAAAAATATGTTTGGCTGACCGGGTCATAGCAAAGAAGTAATCCATTTCTGTATGTTAAAATTAACAGAAAAACTCAAAACAAATCAAATTAAAAGGTAATTTATTCCTTCCTTCCAGACTGCATTTCATTTCTTGCTGTAGGGTGTCAAGTTTAGGCTGAATCATTTGTTTAAATCTGGGAGCATGTGGATCATTTAGATCATTATTTTAGCAGGTAGTTTCATTTTAAATGATTTTAAATGAAAAAAATAAAAATAAATAAATATTTAGTTTTAAAAAAGCCTGACAATATCTTAAAGCCTTGCCAACATTAATAAAGACTGATGTGTCTAAACAAAATGTAACCAGAACCAGTAAATCGATAAATGATTCCAGCCCTACTTAAAGCAGGTTGGAACCTGGCAGTTCACAGCCATCACGTTACACTTGCTATAATATGGTTCATCTTGAATCCGTCTAAACATGTGGTAAGCCACTTAATGCACAGCCAAACTGCTGATGTAAGACAGGAACAGTAAGACAGAACAGTGATGGAATAAGATCAGCGAATGCTGAAAGCTGGGTAGGTTTATGTTCCGTTTGAGGCGGTAATATGGAAAGTGCTGATTAGGTGCCAAGAGGAATGAAGACTTGCACCCCTGGCGAATCACCTGCTAATGTCATTAGGTCACCATGCTCCATGGACCGCTGTTCCTGTGATAAAGTGCCCTGTACTCTCCAAGTTAGCTGTAATCATGCTAGTGATGGGGCCGAGTCAGACGGGACAAAGATTTGAGTCACCGAGAGAGAATGACCGCTCTAAACCACTTTGCTGAAAGACACATAAGGCTCTGACGGCCAGGTGGTCATTTATTCTTTAGAAAGGAGGTGCTGGAGCAAGGCTAGCAGATCCACAAGCCTCCGCTTGGCCATCGTCATATCTTCATTCATTTTCTGTTGAGAGGGGCTGGGCCGAAATAACAAACCATTTGTGAAATGAAATAGGTTAGTCCATAATTGGTCCCAGGCTTGAGCACCATAATGATGCCTGCCAAACACTGGGAAAGCTCCCACCTCTGCTCCCAGCACTAATGGTGACCAGTCCTGCCTTGCAATTGGCTAAGAGGCCATTAGTTTTTTTTTGTTTTTTTACCTCCATACAAGTTAATGGAAAAATAGCACTGATGAATTATATTTATCACAGCAGTTTGCATTAAAATTCTAAACAAGGTTGTGACCAATCTGACAACCTCATCAGCTTGCAGGCTCTTACACAGTAATCACTTTTTTGCAGGAAAGCAGAAAAAAAAAAAACACTTTTACAGTCACCTACAAAATAAAACAACTTGTACATTATTCAGGAATATGCTAAAGGCCTCTCAAAACACCTGTTTTATACCTGTGCATCAAATGAACTTGTTTGCTTGAAAACGCATTGCAGTTTGACCCATTTTCTACATCACTCATTACCTCGCTAACCAATACGCACTGGCTTGTGGGTAATAAACTGAATTAAGAACGTGCTTCTCAGCAATGAGGAGAAGAAAGAAACTTATCTGAACTGTAACTGAAGATTTGTAAATTTAGACACTCCAGGGAGTGCGATGTGCATAGAGCTACCAATGTTCGCTCTATACCTCTAATTGTCGAAGCTCTAATTGTCACATTAGCTACTTTTTCCCTTTGCTCGTCTTCACAGTCCTCAGATATGCCTGCTTTATTGCATGGAATATTATACAAAACATTAAACTGATGAGAGAACCGCCATTCAGTTTGCCAGGAGTTCTCCAGTCACCTGGCTGACCCACTCATCACTTAAGACTTCCTGTTGAAATCCACAAAGCAAGGATTTTATTTCTACCAACTTACTCACTTCATTCCATTTCCATTATTCATGTCTAGGCCAGATAGTTACCCACAGTGATCGTACCCAACTACAAAGAGCATCATACATCAAGCCCTGCTCTTTAACAAACGCTACAAGGCACATACACAGCCCAGTGATAAATAGTCCTACAGAGCTAATGTAGCTCCAAAGAGGCAACTAATCAAAGGCCTGGTCAAGTGGCTTCCTGTCACAACAGTTTGTTTGGACAGGAATTTGCACCAGTTTGTCACCGTGTGGGGAGATGGGTGTTGTTAAGCAGCAGTCCTCAAAAGGCATGCTCGTCTTGGGTGCAGGGAATTTTTATTTTTTTAATTTTTTTTTTTTACTGCCAGTGTTGATTCTTTCCCTTTCTTTCCTGTTCCTATGTTTTAAGAGGTTAACACCATGAAACCCAGGATACTGGAGCACCGAGTGTGTGCACAGAGGTGTAAACTGACACCTTGCATGTGGGAACTATGGCAGCTGAGGAGCTCTTGCCATTAGGGACAGGGTTTCCTTAGGGTAGGAGGTATATCACCGTTTCAAATCTCGGTGCTAGAGTACCCTTGGTGGTTTGGAACCGTATGACAGCTACCTTCGGTTTTTAAATGATGCACGATGAGGCATCACAAGAACTAAACAAAAAGGTCAAACAGAGAGAACTTGGGTCCCTATTCATTCAGCGAACTGTGCTCGAGAAAACGATCTGGCCACAGTTTGGAAACATTCTGTGCCAAATCACTTCTGCGTGGAAACGCTGTTTGGAATGAATACTCTGAACTCAAAAGCCATTAATCTTACAGTGGACAAGACGCTTCAGAAGATGATGAAAACTGGCAAGCACTGCCTTATGCATATGAACAAATGCAACATTAGTTGTGCAACTGAGCACCTCAAAACCTGCATATCGCGAAGCATTTTGCTGACTCCATTAACCCAAACCAGCCCCATTACAGTTGCTAAGCACCTAAACCCCCATGGTGGAAGTCTTCAAATTGCTGCTTCTCAGCTGTGCTTTCTCAAACACTAAAGTCTGTAGAGGGCTAGGAGCTGCCCTTGCTTCACGATACATTTTCAAATCCATGGCCGTCATGCCAAAGGCAAGGAGGCTCAGGTAAAGCATCCAGGTTTATGTGGATGGCAACAAAGCAGCGTGTGAAGGCCCTCTCACTGCAGCTCTACAAATGGCACAAGCTGTCAAGCTTCAATTAAGTGCATCCTGCTCAGAGGTATATATTTTTGGGAGCGTTGAAAGAGGTCTTCATTTGTAATTACAGCTGCTGCAACCCCTCACTCAAGTTAGGGAACCTTATCACCATCCCATTTGTCCTCAGGAGAGGGGCTGTGGGACTAGGCAGTACGCCATGGCAACTCGTCTGGAATGGATAATGAGAAAACAAGCTAGTGGCAGGTCAGCCCACCCATGCCAGTCAGGACCACCAAGACTGACAGTAAAAGACGGCATTGTCTTTCCAGGATGAGCAGAAACTCTCATTAATGGGACGAAGACAAAATGTTAGAAAAAAAGGACAGCACTGGTTTTGGAAAGGTTGAAAAAAAATGGCAACTGCAAGATGCTTGATAAAATAATATGATCACTGAAATTACTGAATAATACATTGTTCATGAGTAGACCATTATGTTGTATAGTAACCATTATCCACTGTTCAATTACAAGGCTTTACAAAAATACTTTTAATCTCATTATAATAATAATAATAATAATAATAATAATAATTAAAAAAAAAAAAATAAAAAAAAAAAAAGGTACTTGATATTAGGGGGGGAACTCTGCATTAATATTAGCTAACATTAATCATTTTAATAATTATTTTCATAATAAAAACAAACAAGCCATAGCGTTCTTCATTTTTGACAAACAACTATTTCCTCCTTTCCAAGTAGAAATACGTCTGGTCCACAAAAATATCCTTTACTAGAAACAACATTACTGCAAAACATGAAGTTGGTGGCATGCTCAGTTACACATTGTAATTCTGTAATTCAAGTTTAGCTATGGTCCATTTCATCCGTCCATTCGTTTCTGAACGAAATATAACACAAGTGCCCAGTATTCAGACCACTTACCTCCTCGGTGTGAAAATGCAGCAAAAATTTCACATAAATGAAACTAAACCCATATGGAAACTCCACTGATCTCTGATCTTGGTGGTCATTCCCTCTGAACACATCCCCGTTGTCCTTTCCAGGAAGCAGATTAAGTATCAGGTGATGCTGTGCTAGTTTTAGAGCCTTTCAAAGGAAGCCTCAATCGCTTCATTAAACGGCCAAACTTTTATCCCTAGAACACTGCTGACGTCGAGAAAAACCGACGAAGGTTCGTTTGCTTAGGGCTGATCCATCAGTTATAATTTAACTTTATGAAGTGGGAAGAGCTTGTTGCAATCTGTTGTGTGGCAAGTAAAAAAGATACAGATCGATTTTCAATATTTTTTTTTTTTTTAAATATTTCGATTAAAAAGGTTTTCAAGCTCAACAACTTTTCAATAAATAGAGTTTGTGAAAGATGGCATACTTTGCTACCGCACAGACAGAATTCATTCTTACTGCGGGTACTTTAATATAAATAAATAAATAAACGGATCGTTCATTATTAATAACTTGATTATATTTGTAATAGCTTAAGGCTTCAGTCGTTTGTAAGGTTAATCAATATGGAGAGCGCCGTTCCTTTTTTACTAAATTCGAACAGCTCTCAAATTCGCCAGGGCAAGCAGCGGGAGGTGAATAGCTCGGCAACTCGGCCCTAGACTAAGTCTCTCAAGGCAATCCTATTCCTCGCTTGCTTTGCGACTCAAAGAAGTCCAGTAATTGACCATTAGGGGCTGGGATATGCATGTATGCTGTGCTACCCATTCCAGACACCCTATGGGCATCAACTGGGAAAGATTTACAAGAACCAAAGTAGTGCACTAACATCCTTTAATTGGCACCACGCTAAGGTGATCAGTCCCTGGATAAGATTTCACGATGCCTCTCATTAAAATGCCATTAATGGCAGCCATTGCAACAGCTTTGACTCGGACGGTTCCTATGATTTAATTTCCTGTGTAGTATTGTTTTCAGCGTATTGCACAAAGCGCTGTGACTCGTAGGGGCCGTTTCAGAAAGCTCGGCTGTATTTTAGCCAGCCTGCGGTGCCGTCATTGACCGGTCATCAGTCTTGGGGAGATGTGTTGGTCTTAAACTGCTGCCTGTTTTCAAAGTCACCTTCAGGATGCAGCGCTTTCCGAGCTCTCCAGCAAATTGTCCAAAATGATCAACAATGAACGTAAATGTACCATTTACTGAGGAAGCGACACTATTAAGCAATTATTGGGCCAGTAACTATACCCAACTAAAGCCAGCTTCTTGAAATGGAGCAGCTGGACCACCATTGTTGCTTCACAGTGCCTAAAAGGCATTTGCACAAAGACAAATCCTGTTCTAAAGTCCTCCAAATAAAATTCATCAACTTAGACATCTACTGCAGATTACAAAAAAACACTGTGCTGCTTTTAAAAGCCACGGTCTTAAAAGGCCACTTTGTTTAAAAAAAAAAAAAAAAAAAAAAAAAAAAAGGCAAAACACTGTGCTGTGCATTAAACCACAGCCCACAGGATTCACTAGGGTTACTAGCTTGCCAGTTATGACTGTATGAAAGTGTTCCATCCATGTAGTTTTAGAAATAAAAATTACTTGGTGGACCCAATGATTTTTCTGAGAATGCAATCATTAAAACTAAATGCAAATACACGTATGCAGAGGGCTTGGATATGAAACGAAATTAAACACGGGAGAAAAACTTACTGATTCACAGAAGGCTTGAATGCAGATATTGCAGAATCACACACACACACACACACACACACACACGTAATTAGATTTACTGCAGGTACGGACTATTGTAAAGCAATGCATTGTAAAACGTCGAGTATTCATCCTACCGGCCATCCCTACTTATACATTAAAAACACATTTAGATGCATAGATTTTCATTCAAATAATGGTACAGAAGAGGCATCACAAATGAGGAACTAACACGCCTTTCAGTGTGGAACCAAGTTCTGAGGCTGGTATGCAGAATTTTAAGACGTTCTTTAATTCTCATTCGAGTCTCTTGCTCACTAAAACTGTAGCTACAGATGCAACACAATCTCCTCTTATCGATTTGGCCATCTCCCTCAGGTTCAAGGGCCAGCTTATTAAAACGGGCTTTGACGAGCCACATTAAACAAAACGGCAGTGATTCCAAGAAGTCCAACAGGACTGCAAGAAACACACAGTCCGGTGCAATTCACTAAAAGATATATTTTCCCCATTAACATTTTTGAACATTTTTAAGAGTTTGTCCAGAATTCTGCAGGAAGTGAGAGTTCAAGAATTCCTGGCACTATCACAAACTTCAAAAGGCTAAAACAAGGGAGCCTCTGAAAAGTGAACACAAAATAGTCTGCAAAGAGCTGCCATTTATTTGCCAAAAGGAATAAAAAAAAAAATCTATTCTTTTCTTTTACTATTCATGACTGACATTTCACACTGAGCTTAGGCTGCATGGAATTTATGACAATTTAAACAGCTTCTTGCTGCCTACCAAGCAGACAATGGCCACGGCAGGATTCCCCCACTGCCAGAGCAGAGGCTCAGATTTCACTTCACACACACTTGCCAAAACCACAACTACAATACTATCCTCTAGTTCCCCAAAACGCAAAATAAGACATTTAAAAAATCATTCATTTTGGCTCCATGATGCATGCTGAGTGCCCATTGCTGTTAGAGACACATGAAGGATATGTAATTGTGAAATCCTGCCAAAGCCCAGTTGAAGAATCAGCAGGAAATTCCCCAGAAAACAACACCATTTCATCACAATTAAGATGTCTTATGAACACGATGCTAAAACAGGTCCAAAAAAAAAAAAAAAAAAAAAAAAAAAAAAAAAAAAAAAAAAAGTCAAACCAAATCTGGAAGGTCCTTTAACTGGTGATGGTGTTGGGGTGTACCCTACCAGCTTAATCAAGCAAGATTTTATACTTCACTGCGGAAGAAAGTGCTCCTTTCAGAGATTCCCAGGCCAGCAGTAAATTCATCATGACTTTAAATAAGGATTTTCTTATTATACATGTCTGCTGCAGTAATGTTAGGAGAGATTTCATACATTTTGGTTCTGTTAAGGAAAAAGGTCGTCACAATCATGATTTTAGACATTCATCCATATGAAAATGTTTTTCAAGCGCAAGATCAATCCATTAGAACAAACAGAAACACGGGATTTACAGACAAACAAACAGTCTTGCTTATCTGCTCGAGTGTTTAATTTTATAATTTCACTTAATTTTTTCCCCCCAAAATGTTTACTGCAGTGCAATTTAACGCAAATGTTAAGCAATCAGACGAGTTATTTATTACATTCAATAACAGTAAGTTTAAGTGATTTTACATCAGATGTCCTCGAGTTAAAGAAAACTGAAGTGATGCTACAATGATGGAAAAGAAGAAGAAAAGAAAAAAAGTTCTTAGTTCAGATGCAGCAGACAAAAGGGGCAGACAAGTGGCATAAGGCACACAAACCAGGGTGGAAAGTCTAAAAGACTTTGCCAACAGACAGCTTTTATAAACCGTGCTTCAATAAACCACTTCCTTCTGCCCCCCCTCTCCAGACTCCAAACAGGGGGAGCAAGCATTTATTACCGAGTTCCTGTTTTGGACTGCTGCTCACAAGTCACCCCTCCCCTCCCCTCCCCTTTCATTCCCCCTCTCCCTCCATCCCTCCCTTTTCCGCTCTTTTCATAGCAGTTGAGGAGGCAGCCTGCAGTCTCATGGCCTCAGCCCTTTGTGCACCACCTATACAAGTAGGTACCGTTTCTGCCCAGTCGTAAAACAATTATGAGCCCGTTCCTGCAGATGTTCGATTTGAAGCTTGGCCGCTCACTGACGGGGCCCAAAGGCTGTGGCTGAATGACGGGAGGTCGCCAAGTAACTCTTCACTCACCGCCAATGTAAAACACTGGAGAATCTACAGTAATTGTAAGGCTTTTGTCCTGCAAAGGTTAGCTGCTCTGTGACTGTGGTGATCAGACCTCCTTAAGAAAGTGCAGGGTAAGCTTTAAAATGCACACATACCAGCAGATATTCAGAAAACAAAAGTTCCACTATTCCAGCTGTTTCAAGCACAAGACGGCATATTATATATTATATATCAGCAGATGTACATGTTCACAACAGCATAATTTAAACTGATTTCCGCAGAGCATTGAGCCAAAGGGCTTTTCTTTTTTTACTTTTTGTATAGTATTTGTTAAATATAGCACTACTGACTCTGTTGTGGCTTTGTCTCAGTTCCATCTTATCAAGTAGCAGAACCAAATGTGAATATTGAACTTACTGAAAATTGCCATTTCCTCTATTTATACATATGCTGGGGGGAAAAATAAATAAATAAATAAATCAATCAATACTAATCCAAGTTATTTACTCTTAATTTCTTAAAAATGTTAGACGTTGGAATCGGTATCAATTTCCAGCACAGCCCTAACATTAATCTGAATTTAACAAACATGTCATTCCTGAATAATAGTATATAAATGCTTCATGCTTAAACGAAACAAAAGGTAAACCTTTCCTAACACAGCACAGACATGATGTAAAATATGAATGTGTCAGCGACATCTTCCATTGGCAAACAAGGGACCAGACAAGGGACAGACATATCATGCCATACAGCCAGAGACCCAATTATTTCAGCTGTGTGTGTGTGTGTGTGTGTGTGTGTGTGTGGGGGGGGGGGGGGGGTAATGCTAAAGGCATTATGAGCTGGTAAACCATCTCTGGTGATCACTTATTTTACCAGAATGTCTGAAGAACAATGAACATCTGCCAAATTAAAAAAAATAAATAAATAGCTATCGATATGCCCCCCAAACAAACATGATGTGAAATGTATTAACTTATGACATGAAAACACATATATACACCCACACTGCATGATTTATCTGAAGTACCATTGAAGGGGGGAAGGAGGGGGGGGGGTCATTTTAAACACCTGTTTAATACTTGATAGTCTCCTGCCATTCACACAATACAGCAACATGAACCCATCTATTATCAGAGCAAGAGGTCTGTACGGCTCGAGGTGGATTACGTCTACTCATACAGCACAACGAGAAATTTTCCATGAAGAGCCTCAGACTCAACGGACAGGCTTAATCTGTGTCCATGGAGAGGGAGGACACAAGGAAGCTGGCATATCAGCTCATCGTTTCTTCATCACTGCAACCCAAACATTTTAACAGTATCTCCTAAAAGACAATACATCCAGCAGTGAAAACAAACAAACAATGTAGAAAAGATGTAAAAATAAAAAAATAATGCTCTCCTGTTCAGTAAATTTTCTGCATTTGTCTCCCTAGTAGAGAAAATTCCAAAACGCACACCATATTGGGGAGACCCCCTGATTTAAACTAGGTATTTTGCCTGGAAAATACTCAAAATCTAGTGACATTTTTTGACCCAAGTTTAGATCACATATTTGCATTAAAAAATCACTCTCGATATTGGTCAGAAAAACTGCAATTAAACATTCCCCCTTGTACAGTTCAGCCACATGCTCACCCAGAACAAAAGAGCCTCACTGAGAACTTCAGACAAGTCTTTGTTCAACGTGTACAGCTTCCCCTCTCCTTCCCTGCAGGACAGATCGAGCTTCTGACAAAGATGATCTCTGGCAAAGCCACAATGAAAGAGTAGTTAAAAACTGCTTAGGCCCAAACGACATCTTATTGGCTCAAGAAGAGAGTCTGCGTGAAAGGTCATATAAGGGTCTTTCTGGCATGTGCATACAAAACCACAGTCGACCGATCACCTACAGCAACGGGCAGGCGAGACAGTTAAAGGCACGCCAACATAGTGACCTGATCACTGGGGGCTCTGCACAAGGGAGAGTGGAGAGGATGGTTGTAGTTCAGCTTGGCTTGCATGAACATTAAGAATAATGATGGGGAAAGACCTGATCTAAATGTTCTTTTTCCCTTCATATTACTAAAATGTCCAATTGCTTTCAGAAAGTCAAAATTCTGTTCCTTTCTTGCACTTAATGTAAGCCACTGTCAGGTGTCCCAAGTTCAATTCTCATGAGCATTTCATAGCTCCACTCATGTTGTAGCCTAGTATAAGCCACCTATCCTTTGTCCAAACAGTTCGATTAGCCGCAAATGTGAACAAGCACATCGTTTATGATCTGAAGTAACACACCACAACACACAGTGAACCACATAAAACCCATCCTCTGCATTCAACCCATACACACTCCGCAGCCAACAGTCCTAACCAGCGCTCAGAGAGATTCCGGGATTCGAACCCACAATCATCTGATTCTGGGACCAAACCACTAGGCCACCGTTGTCCTTTCAAAGAAAAGGAACTAATCAGCTCATGTTAAAAGGACCTCAGACCTAAAATAAAAATATTTTCAAGAAATCACTACAAAAAGCTGGACAACCCTAGCACTAGAAACCAATAACCTGATTCATAACATTTCTAAATGGCCACAATTAAGGTTTAAATTGCACTCATAAAACATTCATAAGCTATGAACGGTGTTTTTTTCAACTCGCTCCACATGTCTAGGTGAAGCTGCTTCATTAAGATTATTCTACGGTATAATGATTTCAAAAGTTGCAAATGTTGCAAGTGCTGGAGACCGAGCCGGGCTGGGACCAACAAACTCTTAGTCCGAGGATCCCAGCTCTAGGCTACGGTCCAAGCTAATCCTCTACTCATACATCCCACAGTATTACAAGCAAAATGTTTTTTCCTGTGAATAGTTATCACAATATTGGTCTCATCAGAAGGCTGCAATATGGAGCTTGTCACATGAGGGGGGCGTAGTGGCTTCTCATTTGTTACAAAGATTATCAGACAGAGCCGGATTCAACCCTGAAAGTCTGCACCTCCAGTCGCAGAGTACTTGGAGCTGAGCTCCTCCTTGGTGAAAGTGGAAAAAAGTGAAAGTGACTATTCTTCTCATTGGGAAATGCGTGCAGCAGGGGGCAGCTATTGAAAGTGGCGGAGCAGTGACAGGGACGGTACCTTGCTCAAGGGTACCTCAGTGCAACGTACTGGTGAGGGACTCGAACCCACTATCTTCCGATCCGGGGCAACTCCCTCAGCACTAGGCCACCGCTGCCCTGGTATTTGCAAAGAACTAATTAATTACAATGCAGAAGACAACAGTTAAGAAAACTCATGTTTACAGGGATTTTAACAGCTGGCCATTTGGAAAGTGGACACCACAGACTGGGGGCAAGTCTCAAATCACTGATAATCTACAGGTGGCATGGGCTTATAATAATGTGTGATGAGTGAGCACCGGTCACAAAGAAAATGCCCAAAAGGATGATCATCAATGCAACACCATTTTATGATCCCTGTCAGCTGTACATCACAAAGTAAGCCGGTAATAAAATATTAAAAAAACAAAAAGGTAGCGCTCATAGTGTGCATTCTTTAACACTAATTGCTCCAAAGCCACCAGATTATACGCAATGTTATCTCACAAAGTTATTTACTAGTTTAAAAGACGACACGTGGGGGTTACTGCCCATTAACCAAAGCCCACCAACTTAAGAGATCTCGTCTGTAAACACCGAATACAACGACGAAAATCTGGCAGGCGTAGCGTCAGAGCAGGAATGAAAGGCAGGTTTAGTTTATCCTACAGATCAGGTGTTCTTTCAGAATAGAGGAGCAGTTAGCTATAATTCTGGCCTGATCTTGTATCAGGCAAATCTGTATGCATGACCGTCACGGTCTCAAAAACAGATTTTTAGATCAGCGCTCCTCTGGAGCCGCTTTGTGGGGTGGCATGAAAAAAGAAAAAAAAAAAAAGTATATATATATATATATATAAAAAATACATACATAGACACTGTGTGTGTGTGTGTGTGTGTGTGTATATATAATATATACATACACACACACACACACACACAGTACTGTTGTGTGAATAAGGGCGTTGTGCTATGACAAATATATAATCTTGACACTTTAAGAAACTTCCAGGAAACACAAATGTGTCACTTTTCTGACATCTATAAAAGAGAAAATAAAGAAGCATATATTTAAACCGAAATAATTATACTCTCTTTGCAAAGATACATGCAGCTGGTCAGGGCCTTTCCCCCCATTTCAGATACCACAATAAATTAAACTCACAATATTTTTTTGTAATATCTAATACTGTAGGACCCTACACTACTTTGCCAGTGCAGTAAAATGGTAGCTCTGGTTTGACCCCATGGCCTTATTTGCTGCAGATGACAACTTTTCCTAAATGATTCTGATCTTGAAGCCTTGATATGCAGGCCGTGTTGATCTCAAATCAAGTATTTTTTCCTCATTTGCAACTGCTTACCTTTAAAATGAGCTGTTTTTATTTCAGTGTAATACACTTTTACATTAGATCATGTTCAAACCATTTACTACAAAAACACAAACACAGCGAACACTAAACCACACAATGGCGGGTGTGTGACATTTCAGGACCATCTGTACTCTTTATTGACATACGAAGATTAGCAGAGGCAGATCTCTTTAAGGCATCTTTTAACAGCCTGGAAGAGAAAATCTAAAATCTCCATGAAAAACATTCCCCCCCTCCCTCCCCCCCTGATTTTCCTTCACTTTTCTTTTGACTGAAATACTTCAGATCTCCAAAGACCAAATATGATGCATCTTCAGTGCTGGCATGATATTTTGTTTTGGATGAGTGGTTCATCTGGCTCATGACTCCCCCCATCTGCGGTAAGATTTCAGCGAGTCTTGGGTTAAGCTGCAACAGATGAGGTGCATAATGGGTGGAGTACATACAATTTAGTTGGAGGAATAGAAATGCCCATCTTTTTCATCACAGCAGGAAGAGCAATGCTGTACTGTAGTCATGTCACACCAAATCCTGATTCTGTGGTCATCCACAATATCCACAATGTAAAGAGGTCATTTAGGATTTCTAAGTAGGTTAGAAAAACATCCTTATCACCAACCTTATCAATAGCAGAATGATTTGGGATCAGTCCTTTTAACAGAGACTTTCAGAAAACAAACCACGTAAGAAGATACTTTGTTTAATCTTCTATTGTTGGTAAGTGCGTCCAAGCAGACTACAACTATCTGGCATTTTGATGCAACAACCCTGATGAAAATACATGGTGGACAATGGCAGAAAGCAATCCTGGAGCAAAGAAAAAAAAGTACTTCCTGATGCATACAGAGCAAAAACGCTCAGATTCCTTAGTCACATGGACTTTTAACTGCTGACTAAAAATCCATGCACAAAACCTGTGCACAGGTTTTCATCAGGCTCTACAAAAAAAGACTAGCAGTCAATTTAGCATCCCTGAGCCAAGGCAGGAACAGTGTGCAACACCTTCTGCAGTCATTTCAGTGCTCCACTGCTAAATCATGGATACCCACTTGTGGCCACCCAAATGGCACACGGCTATATTTCAGCAATTTTTCCTTTTCTTAGGCTGGCGTAGACGGCTGCAGGTGAAATGGACGACTGTGTTCCAGTCCATTTCTTTTGAGTTGGTTACCCTGTGCGCCCCCCCTCCATTCCCCTGCTCCCAACACTAAATATCAGGTTTCCAAGGCTACACAGCATAGCCACTAATCATAGCATTTTCCCCTCCAAGTCAGACACATTTTCATCCCCGTTTAATAGACTGTGGCTCACAACAATTTCTCCAAAATCAAATAATTCGCATATAATCTATTCTCACACAGTTTCAGCTTCAAAACAGGTACAAAATGGAAAGCTGTAGCTGTTCAGCATTTTTGGAATATTCAATGTGCAACCAAAAAAAAAGATCAGGGTGCTGCTTTCTTTGTGAGTGAAGGAATGGCACTTCAGAGCCGATTTCAGAAAAGGGCAAATATAATAAACAAAAGCTTCTCTTAAGAGAAGGGAGGCATTTTGTGTAATACAGAACAGCTGCTGGATGGGCATTATCTTCGGAAAAGAAAGAAAAAAAAAAAAAAAAAACAGGGTAAGCAAGAAATTGAATACTTTCTTTAGACAGGAAAGCTGGAAAACGAGAGCGCATAATAAAGCAAGAGAAAGCGAGAGAGGACGCGAGAGAGCGACTGAGATACAGCTGTTCTCTTCCAGCTTGGTGAGACTGTTGGTATTAAACTGTCAAACACGCACTCGTCTGTGCACAAGCTTTCCCTCCAAACTTCCCTCCCCACTCCTCTTGACATTGGCTGGCCCTGATCAAAGCCTGGAGCCAGAAGGAGGGAGGGGGGGAGGTTTCCAGAGCCTCACGGGACCCCAAATAATAAGCCCGATTGTTTACGTTACTCGCGCTCCATAAATTCTGTCCCGTCTGTGAAAGCGGGTTATCTGTATCCAGTGTCCACAGAGAGCCCTGCTGTGGATTATCAAGAGGTCACCCTACAGAGCCGAGGGCTCGGGACCCCACATTTGAGTGGTTTGGATTTGGAAATATAAAGAAATGCAGGTGCAGGAAACTCTCTCTCAAGCTGACTCTAACTTGGAGGCTGATTAGCGCTGGCTGGTTCAACAGACGCTGGACAGTCGAGAATCTGGGTGAACCGGGAGTTCACGCGGACTATAATTTCTTGCTTTCCACACTTCCAGTCGAAAACGACCTTACATTAACTTCACTGGTGATGTACAGCGTGTTTCACTGAACATAAACTCCCACTTCCACCCCCCCCCCCATCTGTTCTGAGTGTTTAGTCAAACTCATTTTAAACATCATGTCAAACTAATTAAAAAAGACCCCATTTTTTGCAACAGTTTTGAAAAACACAAGAAACATCAGGAAGTGCTTGCGCTTCTAATTTGTCACGGTGCAAAAAATACATTAGGGCGCGTACCCTATACTTTTAGGGGTGGGGGTGTTGGGGGAATCTCTTAGGTGGTGTCAGAAGGAAGGATTTATGGGAGGTTAAGTATCCTCCTGCTGGTTTTGAACTTTTTCGGAAGGCCCTGCAACACATTCGTCAAGGGGAGCTGGGGGGGGTTTGGGAAGGGCATTAAAACCTTTGGCGCACCTCTTGCCATCAAAGGCCTTCAGTGCATGTTCAAGCAGTTTCCAAATTAGGAAAAGGTGATTTACACTCAGTTCTAATGTTCAGAAAAAAAATAAATATGGTGTGTGTGTGGGAGAGGGAGGTGTTTCACCACATTGTCACCACAAAACCACACACACACACACACACACACACACACACACACACACACCGGAGCTAATGTAAACACCAAAATCTATGCTTTCCTGTGATGTAAATCAAATCCAGTAGAGTTCCAGAGTAAATGGAAAAAAAGAAAGAAAGAAATGGAAAAATATTCCAGAGCTTACAGCAAAACAAGGCTTAAATTGAGTGTTTAATTTTCCAAATTTTATGGTACGTCTCCCCAGTAGAGCACATGGCGAAATCAAGTTGAGTCACGGCACAGTTTACAGAAAACCCCATGTAGTCCCTCTCTGGTTTGTTTGGATTCAGATGAAGACCATTACAGCTCCAATCCATGAATGAACAGCACCCAGCTCTTTACTTGTTTCGGCCTACCACATACTCTTCATGCACTTAAAAAAATATATATATATGCATATATTCTCATTTCTTGTTGTCATGCCAACTACATAATCTAATCACATTTTCATGCACATGTATTTGTGATCCCTTCCAGACATGTCTTTCTTTCTCTGCCTGCAGAAAGAGCCAGGAGGGCAGAGCACACCCCTCAAAAGCAGCACAGTCTCCACAATCTGGTCCCAATAAAGTGTCTGCAGTGCGAGTCATGTGTAATGAGGGTACGAGAGCGAGCGAGTGAGAGAGCGAGAGACTCTGTGAGGCACACACACTCTGCTTGGCACGCTGCCCAGCACTAGTCACGTCAGAGCAAACCCGAACGCATGAGCGGCAAAGAAAGGCGAAACTACTTCAAACCAACAAAATATTTGAATTGATCCCTTCCGTTCTGCAAGCTCCACCATGTCCCCTGCAGTCTAACACGCTGAACTCAGCCTACTCCATTCACTCGTTCACACCCTCCGCACCTTCACCCCCCCCCCAAAGCTGGAAAGTATTGATACAATTTAACACCTGAGCACTTTCCAAATAAAGCACAGTGTGACGGTTCCAGAAGATGCTAAAATCTATACTAGAAGTTCAGAAACCCCTCCTGAAGAACGCAGCTAAAAGAATCTCTCTGATGAACCTGACAGTACATTTGGCTTGTTGTGTCCATTTACTCTTCGCACGATGGGAAGCGTTCACAGGAAACGTGCGCTCCAGAATTACGGCTATTTTAGTTCATTAACTTCAGCTTTCAGTCAAAACTAGGAATGCATGACCAGTACTGTTGGATTTTTCTCCACGCAACCTACACGATTTATGAAATGAAAAGTGAAAGTGACTATTCTTGTCGTTGCGAGTACACGGCACAAAACACGACAAATTGCACCTCTGCATTTAACCCACACACAAACACGTGCAGCAGGGGAGCAGTGACGGGGACAGTACCTTGCTCGAGGGTACCTCAGGCCTGGGATTCGAACCCACGATCTGATCCTGGAGCCACTTCCCTAACCACTAGGCCACCGCTGTCCCGTTACTCTTGTCGATGAAGGTGGGATTATTTGGATCAATCTGCAGCACAGTCTTATGCCATAATTTCACGATAACTTTAAATTTTACTAATAAAAAAAAAACTTAACTTTAAAACTTATGCCCTTAATGAACCTGCTTAGCGATTACTAAGTGAGTCTGAGTAATAAACCGGTAATCCACAGGTCAGTATAAAGGCGTGCTTCGCTGACCGAACATTCTCCACGAGAGGGAGCATAAAGAAGCAAATCTAAACAAATGAATCCATATTAAATTATTCATTATTATTACTGTTAACTGAGGAAACAGCAGCAAAAGGTAGATTCACAGAATCTGAATTAAGATTTTAAAAAATATACATTTATTGTACAATATATATTGTATATATCAATCACAATCACACAGTTTAATCACTATTATTGTCTAACGTGAGGTCTGGTCATGAAAACCGTCTCTACTGTTTCTTTTCATGGAACACCGTATTTAAATAGGCAAATAAATAGGCAAAATATTCAAATAGGCAGAAATCCCACACATTTAAGTTCCAGTTTACCTCAATAAAAAGTAAATAGCTGCATTTATCTTGCAGTTTTATTAATATAAAGGTAGTCAAATTCATCATCATACCGACAGACAATATATTTAACCACCCACCCATCACACACCCACACAAAACCAGCCAAGATGAAGTCTGCAAGACCACAAAGATCACACTTTTCATTAGAGACTGAAGCAAATAGTGAAAATTGAAATCTCAGCCGCCTCTCAGTGTGAGCGTGTGTGACACACAACGCTCAGAAATGGAAACAGCCTCACACTGTCAGATTCTTTTGTCCATGAGCTGCAATGGAACAGCATTTAAACTTCCAACAGGATCAAAGGTACACGGTCACATTTTCACATGTTCACAAAAACACAGAGGAGACCCTGAAGTGTAAACACTCCCCAACCCCATCCATCCATCCATCCATCCAGAAGCACACTGGCCCAGCTGCGCTGAGAAACACATGGGCTTTTATTAGTCCATGCATTAGCCCGAGCACTATGTGCAAACACACACACACACACACACACACACTTTCAGAGCAGGTCTGAACACAAGCATCCAAAACAGCACCTTATTTAGTCAGACTGTAATAAACAAGACTCTTTACCTCTTTTTGGCTTCGGAAAACTTTCGTGCAGATGGAACACCACTTTCTCCACAAAGTGCTGGATGTTGCTGTGCTCGGGTCCACGAACAAACACCATCCAGTCGTGTGTGAAGCCCTCCGCCGTGGGCTTCCTGCGCACCTGGGCGCGGTGGCCAAGCTCCAGCTTCACCTGAACAGCGCCCTGGAGCAAAGACATGGAGATTAGACCTGGCCAACAGTCCACCATCCATACTGTCCACTCTCAGCCTGTCCCCTCTGCACAACCAACCAGTGCACTATCCATGCTGTCTACAGTCCATACTTAGCCAGTCTACGATCCACGCTCATCCAGTCCAGCGTCCATGCACAGTCCAGCGTCCATGCACACTCATCCAGTCCAGCGTCCATGCACACTCATCCAGTCCAGCGTCCATGCACAGTCTACCATGCACGCTCGTCCAGTCCAGCGTCCATGCACAGAGTCTACTATCCATGCTGTCTACATTCATCCAGTTCACTCTCCACACTCAAACAGTCCACTATTAATGTTGTCCACACTCGGCCAGTCCACTGTCCATGCTGTCGACACTCAGCCAGTCCACACTGTCCACACGCCCTCATTTACTTTCAAATAAGACCGCACAACAAAGTAGGGGCGCTAAATGTGTCTTTTAGTCACTTTGTGACTAAAGTCCCACCTTCTCCCAAAAAATAAAAGGGGAGAAAAATCATGGTGAGAACCATGCAGCAGAGCTGCTCAGCTGCACGGGCTCTCGAAACACGTTCATTCAGCGCGCAGCCACGTCCGAGCAAAAGCACCAACTCACTCTCTCGCTCTCTCACTCTCTCACTCTCTCTCTCCAGCGCACTTTAATCCACAAACCCTGCGCCTTTCAGCGCACGAGCCCTCTGTCCTCTATCAGACGGAGACACGGAGAGAGGGAAGAGAGGGAAGAGAGGGAAGAGAGGTGAGCGGACCCCTCGATCGAGGGAGAGGAGTACTCACCGAAGCGGCCATCCTGGAGGCCGGGCTGCGTGTTATTGGATGGAGAGCTGAGCGCGCGGGCGACCGATGGCGGACATGCTCTCTGACTGAGCTCTCGCCGAGTTTCAAAGGCTGAGCAGCGCAGCGGCGCGCATGCGCAGCGGCACCGGGCGCGCGCACGGTGCGCCGCAGAGCGCGAGCCAATGAGGAGCGGCCAGAGCGCGCGGGCCGGACTTTCACCCGCAAACCTGCCGAGGACTGACGCTGCTTTCACGTGCTGAGCGGATCATAGTAAACACGAGTTGCCCACTTGGAAGTGGCACAAACGCGTCCCGGCAAGTGGGAATGTGGCTGGAAAAGTCGGAGACGAATTTGATGCCCGACTTCAGGAGCTGGGGTTTAACCTCCCACCAGGGCAGACATGAGGGCAGGCTCAGGGTCATCTCTTTTTAAACTGTGCTTCTACTGTTGGTTGTTGCTGATGTCCATCGTAATGTGTAATCTCGGTTTAAAGTCATTAATGTTACATTATCTGATGTTGATCATAGTTTTATTTTGAAGCTCCTCCGTTTTCCACTCTTCTCCAGCAATAACACAGGACTCTCGAAACTCCCATTTCACCAGCAGAACTAGGATCATCAGACCAGTCAGCACGAGATCTCGCCTCACACCTTCTCCCGGAAGAATAGTCCCACTCCTTTCTTCTCTTCAGTGCACTCTGAAGTCTCGCAGTGGATAGATGGTCTTTCTGCTGCTTTTAAAGGGCAACCCAGCTGAAAGATTCACTTTACACCAGAATGAACCCCCAAGTCTTTGCTGATGGTGCACCAGGGCTGGTTTAACTAATCTCTCAGCCTTGGGGTGTTTCATTAAACAGGATTTTCCAGTTCAAGCCTAGGAAGAGAACTGAGAGATGCTCCTATTGCACACCACTCATATTTAGGCTAAAGTTATCTGGCTAACTCCGAGATCCTGCTTTGAGGACCGCCGCCACATGATCGTTCACACAATTAAATGATCAATTGATCGTTTAAGCCTGACATGAAGGTCTGCACTTTTCTACTCCAGTCTGTTAAACTATCATCCCAAATGCAGATGAACTGCACCCAGTCAGCCTTAGATATGCTGACAGTCTATTTAAATTAGGACTTTTCAGGCTGCAGGCTTTCAGCAAAGCAGCCGTGCTAACCAGCATTATGGCCGGGAACATCTGACAGCTCATGAATGAACATACTTTTGTTCACACAGCTGAAATCTGGATCAATACAGCGAACCACACTCAAACGAGAACCGCAGTGCTTTTTCACAGAGTGTTATCGCAGACCATCTTTCAGTTACAACTGGACAGTTGTGCATTTGAATAGTAACACCTCAGACTCATCGTCTGCCTTTCATTACAGTTCGTTTGGTAGTGCATGCAATGTAGACCATGTGTGAACATAGTCTGTGCACTTATAATGACAAATAATAAATATAATAGACAACTGTGTGGGGGCAGCGGTGGCCTAGAGGTTTGGGCGTTGGCCGGAGGATCGGGGGTTCGAACCCCTTCCCAATAGGTTGCCCTGAGGTACCCTTGAGCAAGGTGCCGTCCCCGTCCCCCTCCTCCCTGCGATGGGCTGGCGACCTGTCCAGGGTGCGTCCCCCGTCCTCGCCCTGCGTGCGCTGGGTTGGACACCAGCACTCCCCCGCTTTGCACTGTCCCCGTTTGGGACAAGCGGCAGAAAATGGATGGATGGACAACTGTGTGAGCGTGTGAATCAATGAGATGTAAAAAGATGTAAAATAAGCCATTTTGAGCAGTTTGGTGTGAAATGATTCATTGTAGAGAAACTTAGTGAGCAGTTTCTTTACAGTTGTGGAAGGGTTGCAAAATCTACAGGACTAATACCGTTTACCTGCTGTCTAAAATGACCCGTGAGCTTGCGCATGTCCTCTGAGCTTTTGTTGAAAACGGTAAATTGGTGTGAAGTCGGAAAGAAAGCATTTTCTTGAAAACTATTTTGCCTTACATTACCCAATGTGCACCAATGGATTTTAAAACATTTTAAACACGCAAAGCAAATGTATGTGTCGTTAAATGCTCCAGATGTTGGATTCCTGTCCAACATCACCACTGGGAACATTCTGGCTCCATATGTTTCTCTAGAATAGAGCATTTCACACCAATCCCATTGGAATGACTTTGTTTACATCTTAGTCATTTAATTATGCAGATCTGTGATAGAGAATTGTAAAATTCCCCTTAATAATATAAAATTCTGAGCATATCACAGTAAATAAATAAAAAGGCCAATAATAAAGAGAAATTGTGTAAAATGCAGTGTGCAGGGTACAAAAGGCATCTGAGAAAAGAAAGTAGATGGTGGTTAGGGACTAGGCCCCAGGATCATAAGATCATAGGTTCGAATCCCTTACCAGTAGGCTGCCCTGAGGTACCCTTGAGCAAGGAGCCGTCCCCATCACTGCTTCCTGGGCGCTTTCAATAGCTGCTCCCTGCTGCTTTTCGTTGCGGTCCAATGTGCTGTGTTTTCACAATGACAAGTTGTCACTTTCACTTCACTTTCACTAAGGGAAGGGCTAATGAGTGCCTTTGCCTGCTGAATGGCTGCTGACACAGGAGTGCATTCCTGTGCAGATAGTGTGATAAGCTGCGTGACTGAGCATGTGACTCCAGTGATAACCAGATAAGCAGTGATATACAACTTATGATACTATGCAGAACTGAACTGACAGCCCTTATTACACTGCCAAGTACTTGGGACAGACTGCTCACGGTCCGCATTTCTGAGCAAGCTGGAGTTCAGAGTACTGTCAGAGGATCAAGAAAGCATGTTTCATGGTTCACCACATCCTCACTTTTGGCTTTTAACTGAAAATGAATGCAATTGCAACTGGCAGCACCAAATTTTAAGAAAGCAGCTGCTGCTGAGACCACACTTGACAGTCCAATATCTCTGCAACAGTTACAGTCCATTCATGCTGACTTCAGCAAACCCTATCTCTGATGGCCGTTTGTAGGTGTTTATGCCCACCATTAAAAATTGGGGTTCCATGCTGAACTAGCATGTCTGTTTCATCTTTCTAGCATGCAGAATTCATCCAGCTGTTGCTAGTTGGCCACAACAATGTGATCAGGACCAGGATCAAATATCACCCCAACCGCTGTCTTTCTCCCAGCTTCTTAACTACCATCACTGACCATGGTAACACTTCTCCCTCCCTGCAAAACTCACAAATAGCTAGTCTTGAAGCACCTTTTAAGGCAAAGCTTCAGTTAAATATACTAGTTAAAGTATGTGTATATATGCACTCATATGTGTTCATAATTGGCATTCGGTAAATCAGCCTTCACAACACATACTGTTCAACATTTTGGCAGAAGAAGGCAACATTTGCTTGCCATCGCTTGAAAACAAGCCTCACCACCTGCTCTTGAGGCACCACAATGGAACTGGACAAAAAAACCAAGAAGTTTTCAATCAAACCCATGACTTTATTCTCTCAGCGGTCACTGGGATCTTGCATTCACTCTTGTCAATCAAAGCTCAAAAATCAGGTTCCACATGTCATCCACATCAGCTCCAGAGGAGAGCATCACTATAAAGTCGAACGCCCGGTTAGTAAAGCAGCGTCTTCCAATTCCTCTTGCCTTTTACTCGATAAGAGAAGTTTTCACACATTGTCAGGAATCACCACGATGGACATCCAAAGTGTCACTTGGAACGGTGCACGGCCTCACAGCCGGGCCAAATCACTTTAAAAGAAGAGGCACACATGGAGTTCTTGTTTTTATTCTTTTGCCTTAGAATGAAAGCCAAACATTTGCCACACTGTTTCTCTTTACACCACTGCAAAAAACAAAAACAAAAGTCTTTTTTCTGCACACTGCAGTAATTTGCACCACATGAGAAACTACACTGTAGATACTGCGAAGGGGTAAAGTAGGCACCTGGGGGCAACAGGGGCATAGAGCTGAATACACTGTCTACAGGGGACACTAGAGCTGAAGGATAGCAGGTTTACAGCCTTCTACGTAGATGCGATGAACAAAACATCATCACACAGCGCTGTGGGTGAAATGTGCAGCAGGAGATTTAAGAATCGCGTTTTGCCCGTCCGTGTGGTCCTTCTCGCGCGCCGTACGCTCGTGTGACGCGCTGCGCAGAGCGCTGAAGTGGAGCAGCGGAGAAGTTGAGAGAGCCGGTAAGCTGCACTTGTTCAAACTGCACATACGAGCTTTAGTGTTACACAGCGCAGCTTTACACACACACACACACACACACACACACACGCACACTCACACTCTCAGTGCACAAATCGGGAAGAAGCAGGCAAACTGCAACGAGCTGACTTGGAGCATCGTCCAGCCACGCAGCTAATAAACTTAGCCCCTCTGTCCACAGCTCCTGTCCCGGGACAGGGGACACACCCGTGACTGTGTCCCCACTGTGTGCTCAATGTGTCCCCACTGTGTGCTCACTGTGTCCCTGCAGTGTGCCTGCTGTGTCCTCACTGTGTCCCTGCAGTGTGCCTGCTGTGTCCTCACTGTGTCCCCACAGTGTGCTCACTGTGTCCCTGCAGTGTGCCTGCTGTGTCCTCACTGTGTCCCCGCAGTGTGCTCACTGTGTCCCTGCTGTGTCTTCACTGTGTCCCCGCAGTGTCCCCACTGTGTGCTCAATGTGTCCTCACTGTGTCCTGTTTTCCCACTGTGTGTCTTCTGTGTGTCCACTATGTACCTACTTTTTGCCCCCAGTGTGTCCCCAGTATTACCCACTGCGTGACTCTGGATCCACTGTGTTCCCACTTTGTGTCCTCTGTGTGTCACAAACCTGCAGGACTGCTGGACGTGGCTCGCTGGACTTTCTGAAGTCCACACCCTGTTAGTCCGCTTGCCCTGGGCCGATGTGTTATTTTATGAAGTGTTACACACACTTCGCCTGGCAGCCCTGGTGGCTGTTTGCAGGACAGAATAGTCACAGACAATGTAGTATTATTTGCCGGCACACAAGCAATGCAGAGCAAGCAGTCCAGAGGCAGCCACATTGTTTGGAGCTAAAGTAAGTAAGTGCAGCCTGGAAATCCCTAGAATATTTCCACTCCTGTGCTTTGCTGACAGCTGCGGTGTTTGCAAGCCCTGCTTGGCCAAGCCAGTTCTGCGGGGACTGCTTTTAGCCGTTCATTTTCAGGGGAAGACTTTCAGCTGCAGCTGCAGAGCTGCTTGGCCAAACTTGGAGGACCAGCATCGTGGAAATGTCCCCTGCTTTTCTCAAGTAAATAGGTTTGATTTCAGCATTATTTAAAAAAAGTACCATTTGCTCTTCCGTCTACAAGCGCACAAATTCAGTCTGCAAGTTTAAGCCCCTCCCATTTACACAGAACTGGTAATGGGCAGCCAATCGGAACAGGGCTCATTTACATATACCTCTCCTAAAGACAGCAACAAAACAGCCTGTTCATTTCTAAAGGGGTTGAATTATGGTCATATAAAATACATCGCTTAATAAAACCACAGAAATGTCATGCTATGAGAAAGAAAATTTGTAAGCCTTTAAATGCTCCTGGGTTTTGCACTAAAATTGATTTTGCTATATTTTTTATTTATTTATTCTAATTAATTTTTTTTTTTTTCTTACATCACTATCATGACTGTGCTCTGGCTTTGAGCATCTCTGTTAATATGCAGAAACAGCTTCAAAGACAACATTTTGTTTCCCCAGAACATCCCGCATCCAGCCTGTCAGAATGACTTGTATGGGACAGCTTTTAGAATGAAGAATGACCCTTGCTTTTCCACAAACTTTCTGTTGCAATGCATCTAAGAAAGCCAACACTGAAACAGCCATCATGCTCAGAAAATGTTCCTCATTTATAGGAGTTTGCATCAAGGCCTACCTGTTTTCCTGTGTATACAACACTTGTTTCCTCTGCTGTCTTAAAAGTTGTCACTCACTAAAGAGAAACTCACAGCTTGTGAAACGCCACACCACGCTGCCTTGTCACTTATCGCTGCTGAGAGGGTGGGGCAGAGCAAGTCCGACTTCTGTCCTGACTATCATGTTCCCTCTGTTTGAATACGTGCCTTCATGTCCTGTGGCCAGACGGCATTGTCAGTCAGACAACAGCTGCTAGCCCCATGACTCGGCATTGTCATTCACTATCAGTAAACCTGAGACTCCAGCAGTCAGCAACTGGCCACTGTTGCTTTGGCCAAAGGAGTCTTGTGAATAATGCATTGTGCTGATGAAAAGATGTGTGCTTTGCACCTGTCAGCGACTGTATTTGTAAAGCTTGGGCTCCGCAGTAGTGCGTGGCTTTTTTTTTTTTTGAGCTGAGCACGAAACTCTCGCCATGCAGTGGAATTCGTGGACTGTTTAAAACCACTTTGGTCCTAAAGGTTCTTGTTGTGTGAGTTCAGCCTGGTTACTAGACTCCTGATGGTTTTGATATCCAAAGTCAAATGCTGTTTATTAAAGTCAATCTTTTTAAAATGATCTTAATCAAGCTCAATATTGGCGGATATGATGTCTCTGTCAGACCTTAATAGGACCTTTTCGCTGAGGCACACGTTTAGGAGAGAATCGGCAGCGCAGCAACTAAAACATGCACTGAAGCATCGTTTTTCATTTAATGGAAATGGCGGGGGTGCGTTAGAAGTTTAGTTTTCACTTTGTGCCACCACAGTACAAGCACGCACAGCCTGGAGGGGTTTGGTGGATGGTTGGTGAGGTCGTTTATTGTGAGACGTATCACATTAACGACATGTTGCGATTAACGTTCATGTGTAAATGTTTGAACGCTTCCCATCAACTGGCATGTTACGTTGTTTTGTAAAAACTTGAGACCACTCCTCTGCACATTTAGGGCTTTATTTGATGTTCGATACTGGAAAACAAATGCTGTACGCACAGACTGGACTCAGAGGCTCATATTTCCCACCATGTTAACTATTTTGTCCTTTGGCCAGGAGCACCCCAACCTTGCCATATGATTTGTTTAGGGCTTGTTGTGGTTTAGGACTTGTTTTTTTTATAACTTTTACGACATTTAGCAGACGCTCTTATCCAGAGCGACTTCCAGGTCCTGATTACAGGGACAGTCCCCCTGGAGACACTCAGGGTTAAGGGTCTTGCTCAGGGACCCAGTGGTGGTAGTGCCAGAGGTGGAATTCGAACCTGGGACCTCTTGAGCCGTAGGTCCACAGGAAAGTACCCACCACTAGACCGCCACCACCCTAATACACCTAAAAACACTAATCTACATGGTAGTTAAAGTCTGTAAATCATGTTTCTTTTCCCCAGCAGTATGGACCACTGAAAGAGATGAATGAAACCCTAAAGAAGAGATTTGAATTCCCCAGCTCCCTCATTCAAGCCCAGGTAGAGAGCAGACTGATTTTCAATTTGCAAGCATGATTTTCTGACCTTTTTTTTTTCTTGAAAATAATTTTTTAAGAATTTACCATACAGCTGAAATGAAGCAGCCATTGGAACATCAGAGCATGTTCCCTGGTTACTGCGGTGCTGAATCGTGTATCAAAGCTCCAACCTTTTCTCTTGATGAGCAGCAGTTTCTCCAGACACACTGTACCTTTTAACCTTTTGATCGTCTTTCTTAAAAGAGAAGAGAAACTCTGTTAGACCTGAGATTTGATTACAGTACTAGACATTCAGATGTTATGTTCTGTGTGTGTGCTCTGTACCCGCAGGCTGTGAGGAGTCTGGTTACTGCAGTGTTGAAGGAGAAGGGCCACAATGAGAAGATATCCGAGTCCACTGCTAAGGTAGGTTTAACGCTTACAATAAGAAAGAGATGCAGAAGTCACCATCAATCAGACAACTGGTGCAACCTTTTTTTCTTAGTACTTAGCTTTTCTTTTTCACCTGACCACGAAAGAAATATCAAGGTCGCCTGTCACAGCTTTTAATTGACCCTAACACTCGCATGCCATTTAGATTTGAATATAGGAAAAGTAAAAATGACAGTACATAACCTTTCAATATCTATTCCCATTTTTAAAAATAGTTTTATGAAGACTTCGTTCTGAGTATTAAACTGCATTCTCATTTGAAATGTTACAGGAGCTCTGTTTATCGTTACAGACGCATATAAACGTCTTGCGAATGAAACGTGAATTAAACGTAATATCCGGAACCAGAAAGGTGCTTACTTCATGTAACAGTCATTTTACAATGACATACCAGACTTTTGAGCAGTTGCGTGAGCCTGTTTTCTTTGTTGATTTAACTACACATATAGAAGCTGATAAGGTTTATTACAGGAAAACAAAATCTCTTCTTAATATTTATTGGAATAGTTACACACCCCACACATTCTGTTCCCTGTTTTGATATCAATTCTCTTTTTTTTGGTGCTTTTCTCGCCTGCCTTTGGATCAAAAATGGTTTCAGTATGTCAAGTCAAGTCCACTTTATTTATAAAGCGCTTTTTACAGCTGTTGTTGTCAC
The DNA here is from genome assembly GCA_017165825.1 of Hepsetus odoe. NCBI lineage: Eukaryota > Metazoa > Chordata > Actinopteri > Characiformes > Hepsetidae > Hepsetus > Hepsetus odoe. Next base: position 17,425,473 of record CM029388.1, on the reverse strand, counting down.
AAAGCAGCTTTACAGAATCCGGGTCCGAGGCCCATCTGGGTAAGGCGAGGAAAAACTCCCCAAACATGAGGGAGAAACCAAGACCCAGAAGGGGAACTATCGTCCTTTGACACTGGATATAAAAAGGAAAGAAAGAAAGTGAAAAACCCTGTTTAGTGATGACTTCCAGTAAGCATGAGTTGCAGTAGAAGTAAAAAGAGCCCACTGGTGACTGTAATTTGAGGTTGATGATCTAACGGTAGAAGCTCTGTTTGGGGGGGGGCAGCAGCTCCTGCAGAAGAGCCAGCCTGATTTAGCTGATCTAAAGTTCAGGTCGGGAAAAAAATAAGATGATGGATGTTTTGCAGACTCGGTGTAGCTGCTGGTATGGAATTCAGGAGACCCTCACAGAGATCAATAGACTAGCTTTCCATAAATACCTAAACCCATCTCCCACAAAGAGAAAGGAATTAGAGCTGTTTTAAACTCATTGTAAAGACCGTTTAAGGAATGCAGTAATGTGACTCCGGCAAACTTGCTATTACAACCTGACTAAACAGGACTGATCTTGACTAAACAGGACTGATCTTGACTAAACAGGACAGATTCGAGGTTTTACCAACACGAGAGCACCCTGTGACACTGGCGTCCCCCCACACCACCCTCAACAAACCCAAATCTGTCTAGACCAGGTTTGTCCCTGAGTTTTAGTTTAGTACGTGCCTGATGAAAAAAACAAAACAAAGGTTTTTCAAATATACAAAATAAATAATTAGCAGATTCTTGTTTTCTGGCACGGTACATTGTTGCAGTGGTCAGTGCTGTCCCCCAACAATATCAAATTAAGAGGTCCATTGAACATATTTCTTCCATTTTTATTTCCTTCCCTGAAGTCTGTTTGATACCAGTTGTTCATTGTTTTTTCACGACCCTTTTTAACCTTTTATCGCTTAAAATTGAACAGAGTCTTTTATGAAACTGAAATATGTAAGGAACCTCTTCTGACTGGCTGCCTCGAATTGCTCCTTATTTAAAAGCAGTCCTCTTTTGCCGCTTAATTTTTTACATGATCTCGGGATAAAAGTTAGCAATGCTTTATGCTGCTTAAATAATAATTCAAATTAAAATATTTAAAATAATTAAAAAGCATTTTTTTTTTCTTTTACTTGGAAATGCTCTTCTTGGTCATCTTCTCTGCTGATCCTGTGTGTGGTTGTTTTTTGGAAGGGCCCTGCTTTGGAGGCTCTGTGGGAGCAGTGCAGCAGTGAGAGTGGGGTGGTGCGCTCGGCCTGCTGTGATGCCCTGGTGCTGCTGGTAGAGCAGGGTCACGCTGACCTGCAGTATGTGCTCCACAGCATTCTCAACCTACTGCCTTCTGCAAGGTACACTGCCTTGACCATTTACACTGTATTTGTTTGATTAAAATGCATTTCAAATGATCTCTTTTTGTTAAGTAACCATATATTCAGTGCTGGTGGTGGTCTAGTGGTGGTACTTGCCTGTGGACCTTTGGCTCAAGAGGTCCCAGGTTTGAATCCCACCTCTGGCACTACCACCACTGGGTCCCTGAGCAAGACCCTTAACCCTGAGTGTCTCCAGGGGGACTGTCCCTGTAATCAGGACCTGGAAGTTGCTCTGGATAAGAGCGTCTGCTAAACGCTGTAAATGTTTAGATAGATAATTTATTATTTATTTATAGCTCCTTAGATAGATAATTTATTATTATTTATTTATAGCTCCTCTTTTAATCTCCTGTACTTGTTCCTGTTCTCCCTCTGTATCTTTATATATTTTTTTCTTCTCTTTCTGTACACCTGTCTTTTTTTAAGAGCCCTGTAACGCCCAAATTTCCCATTCGTGGGATAATAAAAGATCACTCTACTCTACTCTACTCTACTCTACAGTATTTCAACCCCATATAGAGTTGAAAATGCTGAGACATGACAGTTGTTTTAGATTATCAGTGGCAAGTAAGTTATTGTAAAAGAATGTTATTTAGCATTTCTTATTTCAAAACGCCTTTTGTTGCGCTCGTGGTGTCTTATCAACATGCTCAAGGGCCTGCCACACCCAATGGGGGGGTGTGCAGGACATGATGTCAGCTTTAAAACTCAGTGATACAGAAAACTAAATGTCTACCCAAAGTGATAAGCCAAAATGTTGTAATACATAGTTTTGCCAGCGATAAAAGAACGTTGTGATTGAATTGTTTTTGTAGAATTTAGGGGAGGGCTGGCGTTCAACACAGTTCGGTCGTTTCCCTCCTCAAACACGGTCACTACACCTGCCAAGTGTGAACCAGATGTGAGGGAACTCGCCAAACTGTGCTGGTTTCCGGCCCTCCAAGGACTGGAGTTTGACACCCCTGATGTAAATGATTGTTCAGAGTGGTTTCATTTGGAAAAAATTATTTGTAGAAAACATCACTGACTGGAGGGGAACTAAAGGTCTTAACACAATCATTGCAAATTGAGCCATATTATTTCCTGTCCAAAATAGGAAGTAAGCCTACATGTGGCTTTTAAACGCATTAGTGATACGGGTAACATAGCAGCAAATAATTATACATTTATATTAAACCTAGTGGTTAGGGAGTTGGCCACAGAATGGGAAGATTGTACCCTTACCAGTAGGTTGCCCTGAGGTATCCTTGAGCAAGGTACTGTCCCTGTCACTGCTCCCCGGGCGCTTTCATAGCTGCCCCCTGCTGCACGGTGTGTGTTTTGTGCATGGGTTAAATGCAGAGGTCCAATTTCGTTGTGGTTCACTGCTTGCTGTGCTGTGTGTTCTCATGATGGCTTGAATAGTCACTTTCACTTTCACCTCGATTAGCTAAAAATGTTCCCCCTGTTAGGCAGTGTATTTATTAATGAAATAATGTTCCATAAGACAGATCTGGTTTAAACCAACCTGCTTAAACTCATCTGGATGGCTTTGTTTGCGTTTTAATCCTTTAGCATAAAGAAATGTAAGAAAACCCTTTTAAAAATGTTAAGGAAGAGCTGCCAATTACAAATCCGCTCCATGCTGTACCGGAATTATAGAAATGCAATTTGTGCATAAAATGCATGTTAACTGAATGGAAGAAATCTGAGCTCCTGAGCAAATTGATTTGCAACCTTAGACATTTTATAGAAACAAAGCTGGTTTATTTATTTTGAATTTTTATTTATTTTTTGGACTTTGCATATCCGGTGGTTCTGCTTGCTGATATGATCAAATGCCTGTATGACTCTTCTTTGCTTAGAGTTGGCTACTTGGGTGACAAAAGCAGTAGACTGTGGGAGCTCATCTGCATATTCAGATATTGGAGCAGAGACACGGCTTAAGTGCAGCCTCCGCCATCCACCAGCTCTCATATTTATTCAGCACATAGACACACATAAACAGCTCATGCTGTCACACTCACCATAGTAATAGCAGATCCGTGCCCACGCACCACGTCCTCTTCCATCTTCATACTGCTGCTACATGAACAGAAAGCCTTGCAGAGATTTTCATATGAACCAGCCATCAAATTTAGAGCGAAAGCTTCTTTTATTTTTTTTGCATGATTATGTTTAATTTTCCGTTCAGGAGGTGGCCAGTTTGATCACTGGTGTTCATGGTGTTCACGGAGTCCATAAGAACACAATTGGCTTTGCTCATCCTAGATGTGATGCTCCTCACCCTCGTCAAGATGATAGGTTAAAAAAAAAAAAAAAAGCTATTCTAATGTAAGCTTTTTATTCTTGCAAATCAAGGTTATATGCTTTACAAAAACTTAATCCAAACTCGAATCTTGAAAAAAGGTCACCAAGCTTGTAACCAAGCTTACAATCATAAATGCACAATTTCTTTCTTTTTTTTTTTTATCCTTTGTTTCAGTGAAATGACTTTATAATAAACTATTTATATATTATATAAAACAGTTTTGGTTTCGGAGACATGAAAATGCATGCAACAAATGAGCCTTAAGAGGAAATTGCATAAATTTTCTTTGAATGTCTTTTGTTCTTTTTTTTTTTTTTTTTTTTTTTTTTTTTTTTTAAAGCTATACCTCAGACTTCTTCATCTATATTTTCATAAACATATTCAAGCTCCCTCCCCCTGCCCCTAAATACGCTCCTTCACACTTGCAGAAATGGATCAGGTGGCGGGCGAGAGCATGTTGGCAAATGCCTCAAGTCAGTGAAATGCCGAAGTCTGCAAGCCACTGTTACCTCCACTCACACTCAGAACTTCATAGACGCGTGGAAATAGAAGATCAAAGCAGAAATGCAGATGAATTTGCTGTCAGCATGGAGTTACGACTTCCCTCTTGCTTAAATATAGACTAATCAAATCCAGAGGAAGAGGGGATGCGCAGGCCTACTGAAAGATGAGTCCAGGATGAAGGTGGAAGAAAAGCACAGAGCATGCTGCCACTGCAGCTTGATTTATAATGGATGAGAGAGCCTAGTTCTGAAACCGGGGCACTGTCTCCCACGCCCCAGTAAATCATACCATCTATATCCACAAGTTAAGCTTGTGCTTAAGAATGGACTCTTTCATGCTCTTTTGCTACTTTGAACAAGCCTAACAGTGTCCTGGTGAAAGAATTAATTTCTAGGGTCACTTCTTGATGGGGAGTTTGCAGTTTAAAATGCTGAACTGTCCAGCTGCTCTACTTAAACTTATTTAAATAATGAAAAAAATCCATCCGTATGAACGTACATTCACAAATAAATATATATTTCATTTCATTCATTTATTTATTTATTCTTTGGAGCGTCTTCTACTCTTTTTTAAAGGAAAACAAAAATTGTTTAAGAGTACAAACGCAGTCCTTGGATGGTACCTTAAATGTTCCATCACCTTTAGTCAGGGAACATAACTTGATTCAAACTCCACTGCAGTTATATTTAAGTGTCTACATTGCCATATTTAATACAGGTTTTTTTTTATTTCATTCTTCTACTGGAAAAAAATTTGAAATGCTCTCCTTTCCCGTTCCCTTTAAATGTATTTTATTAAACAGATGGATCTCATGAACTATGGTCTGCTTTTGGGGGTTATTTTGTTTTTTGGGAGACTGTACCCCTTTTTTAAATTATTATTATTATTATTATTATTTATTATTATTATTTCTTTTAACTCTGGTGTACATGACGAAGTCAGTTTGTATTTCATGGGGCAGCGGTGGCCTAGCGGTTAGGGTGTTAGCCGCATGATCGAAGGATCGGGGGTTCAAACCCCTTCCCAATAGATTGCCCTGAGGTACCCTTGAGCAAGGTACCGTCCCCATCACTGCTCCCCGGGTGCTTTCAATAGCTGCCCACTGCTGCACGGGTTTGAGTGTGCATGGGTTAAATGCAGAGGTCCAATTTCGTTGTGGTTCATGTGTGTTGTGCCGTGACCTCGCAATGACAAGGGTTGTCACTTTCACTTTCTTAAGGTTTTCTCATTGAAACAGCCCTAACAGTTTGTATGATTCAGAATATTATATTCTAAGCCTTCGATCAATACCACTTTTATGTTGATAAATAAAAAATTCTTAAAAGGGTGACTGATGCTTACAGTCTTGTTTGTTGGAAAGAACGTGAGCCCACTCTTTTACCACGTTTGTGTCTTTGGTTAAATGGCAACACATTAGTGCGATCTCCTCCGTGTACAGCAAATATGTACAATTGCAAATGTCATCAGTAGTAAGAGGGGTTTAGTGTAACATTTGTGGGAGATGCACTTTCTTGCATTTGTTTGATGTTAAGAAAAGTAACTTGGATCTTTTTTGAATTCTTGTCTCTGTTTTGGGCAGGAGTGTACAGGGGCTGATCAAGGTGCTCGGAAGGCTGCTGCAGATCCAAGCTAGTCAGAGGGATAAAAGAACATCCTTCACCTGTCCATACTCCATCAGGTAAGGACTGCTACATCTGCCATACTTTCAGCCAAAGAGCCGCCACCGTCTTTTATGTGTGTAAGTCGAGGTGAAATGAGAAATATAACTGAATCGAGCATCGTGTTCAGATCAGACGAATATCCCGAGTGGCACATATTTGAAAAGCAGTGAACAAATCACAAAGGAAAAGTTACCATAAACAGATCACTTCTGTTTATCATTTTAGTGCATGTGTCTTAGTGCAAGTTTAAGATATGTGTGATGTAAAAGTTTTCATTATTGCATGTAAAGGTCCGAATATGCTTCGTTCTGTTAAAATAAATGTCCGTTTTGGTGAAGATATGTAACCCTCTTATTTGTAGAGGTCATACATCTTTGAGTTATTGTCCATAAATTGTCCTCCTAAAATGATCAGCCCCTTGGGGGATGGTTGTCTCATTAGTGGTGATAAATCTGTAAATGGGCGTCTTCTGCAGAAATCAGTCGATCCTAATGAGCCTCAAGAATCTTGCATTGATTTAATTCAGAGTCAGTAGCAGTTAAGTGTACCTATTGCTTACCATCTAGATAACCTTTGAAAAGTCTTTGGGGTGTGGGCTTTAGGGGTCATCAAGATGTCAGGAGACTGGCGTCAAGGCAGGGGGAGGGGAACCTTTTCACTCAGGTTGTTGGGCTGGAGCCTTGTTTCGGCTCTTTATCATCAAGCGAGGCTTCCAAACTGGCCAACGACAAATAAAAATGAGCAAGCTTTGAGATTTGTTCGGCTTTTTTTACTTCCTGGTGAGAAGATGAATGGCTGGAGAACTAAGAGCTTGTCTATGATTGGTGCCAATAGGGCAAATGGGGAAGTCTTCAGGAATAAATGAGAGGCCTGCTGATGCCCAGTGTGTCCATCTGGCAGATGCCACCTCATGCAATCTGTTCCAAGGTCACAAGGTCACTTATGGAGAGGGTTATCATCAGCTTAGGAGCAAAACCCAGTCCAAGAGTTCCATTGTCTGTTAGAATCTTAATAATAACATTTTGTATGATGTAAAAAGCTTGGTTTTGGTTCTGAAGCAATTGGCAAAGATATAAGGGGGAAAAGATGACCTCGAACTATTTGAAAGAAAAGAGAATTAGACACGTTTGAAACGAGCATCCAGTAAATGAATCCGTTTGCTTGCTTGGAAAGGGGCTTGGACACAAGGTGTTTCTAAAAGTGGCTGGAATAAATGCCAAGAACCTGTGCTGCTGTGGGTGGCCCATATTTAAGCGCTTACATTCATTAAAACACACCAATAATGTATATAAGTACACTTTAAAAACCAATCAGTTACATTTGTATTTCACATTTCTCGGTTACTTGTTACTCTGCTGAAAGAGGCCCGTGCCTTTAGGGGATAGTGCTGCTACAAAGGGCTGTTCTTGGTTTGCAACTTTGTTTACATAGGTGCTACATGTCAAAGTATCATCCTCACTCCAAACCCTTTCCCAGCAGAACAATACCCAGAGCAACACATCACCTCTTCCAGCTTGCCTCTTTCCCATAGTGCTCCCTTGACAGGAACTGTTGGAAACAGAGATAATCTGAGTTCTATCTACTTTACCTGTCAGTGTGTGTGTGTCCCCCCCCCTCTCTCTCCATTTATGTTGTGGCTGATGGAAGTATTGTGATAATTCTGAGTATATTCTAAAACTTTATAATAAAACAGGCTTTTTTTTTGTTACTGTTACGGTGGCACACTCTTAGGGCTACGTTATTTATTTATTTATTTATTTATTTATTTATTTTTTATTTATTTTTTATTTTTTTTGCCACAAACCAATCATTTTCTGATTCCTCATTCCCCCTTACATATCGGGAGGCTCCTTTTTATAGCTTTTTCTGAATTTGTATATTCACACCTTTTTTGGGAATTAAAATTGTTATTCTGGGATTACTTAAGTAACTCTTTGTGGCATGTTATTTGATATGCCATCAGACTTCTAGTTCCAAAAGAGAATGCAGTGTCCCCTCCCCCGATTTTAAAACCGTAGCATAGTAAAGGTGTTACCTAGAACCAAACACGCAAGCCAAGAACCGCTATGTCGTATATATTTATAAGCTGCATAAGAAACTGAACCCATCACTTTCAATCATGTTTGAAGTGGTGCTGAGCATGAAATAACTTCCAGAATACCCCTGTAATTTAGTACAGCTTTTCTTTTACTCTGATGGTTAAATAACACATGTCAACAGTTTTTTGCTTGCCCACGTGGTCTCCGACTGCTCTGTTCATGGATCCCAGCCTGGTTGGTGAACTTGCAGTGAAGAGAAGGTCAGGGTGACAGGCAGTTATACATGTCCAGTCTTTGTCTGACACTGAAGGCAGGTAATGTTGTGGCTGTCTGCCCCAACCTGAACGTGATGGATGGGTTCCAGTGATGTGAATGCTGGCTTAGTCGAACGGAGAACACCAGAAGGAAGATAAGAAGATAAGTCAGAAGACTGTCTGTGAGAATAATGAAGTGTTTCTGTTCGGTTTGAACACTCCAGCCGAAGTTAGTCTGATAGTCGAGGTCACCACTTCTTTTTCAAGAGGAATTTAGCACATGCTGTTGCTTGAACCTAGGCTTAACCAAGGACAGCTCTTTTTTTCCTTTTTTTTTTCTCCAGGTGCAAGGATATTGTTGTTACTACAGCACCTCTCTTAAAATGGCTTTGGGTATCATTTCTATCCCAATAGAAGACAGGTTAGGTTGGGTTTCTTGTGAATAATGCAATAAGGCCATACATAGAATTAATCTTAATGTAATTACGAGCATGAGAGGGAGCAGCTGTATGTGGGTTTTATCATACAATATGAAAACAAATGAAAACGATGCGTGGCAGAAGATATCCCTGAAAACAAAGGCAAATAAAGAAACTAAAAAAGCATATTAAAAGTGCAAATTACAAAACAAGAAACTACCAGAGCTAGCAAACAAAAAGTTTATTAGCTGGAGGAAAAGGGTTATAAGAGGTGAAATAATGCTCAGCAATAGAAGAGACACATACAGGGGGTGTAAATTCAGGGAAAAACATACCAGGAATACCTGAGAATCATTATAGGGTGGAGCCACAGACAGAACAAAGGTGTGACACAAGGGCAGAGCAGGGCAATCAAAGCTAAAAGCACAAGGAGAAGGAGAACAAGAGAAAGGGAAAAACGGACTAAAAAGCAAAGCTGGGGCTGATGCTACGTCATCTACTAAGCATGTTTATGACGGTGGAAGAATTGAAATATTTGGAGATTTGAAATGAATTAGTAATGGCTCTCTTTTTAACGAGCGCTGCTCAGTTCTTTAGAATAAACTCCAAAACCCCCTAGAATTTGTAAGTGATTTCAGAGGTAAAATTCTGGCATTTATTTTCCCCACTGTTTCCTAGCTTCCCCATTTATTACAAAAAATGATCAGCCTATGAATGTCGTCGTCTTTTTTTTTTTTTTTTTTATTTTTTATTTTACTTTATTTTAAAAATAAAAATAAAATAATTTATTTTAACCACTGCAGGGGCAGCGGTGGCCTGGTGGTTAGGGAGTTGCCCTCGCATCGGAAGATTGCGGGTTCGGTTCCCTCACAATGGGTTGCCCTGAGGTACCCTTGAGCAAGGTACCGTCCCCGTCACTGCTCCCCGGGCGCTTTCAATAGCTGCCCACTGCTGCACGGTGTTTGAGTGCGCATGTGTTAAATGCAGAGGTCCAATTTCGTTGTGGTTCATTGTCTGCTTTACTGTGACCTCGCAGGGTTGTCACTTTCACTTTGTCTTTTTATTTCCAAGCGTTTTCAGGGAAATCATTCATTGTCGTTCATGTTGCATTTCTCCCATTTAAATTTTTTAATTGTTACATTTATTTTCTAAACTTTCAGATGCATAGCTGTAGTTAAACTCCCGGATTTAAGCTATCTGCCGCTGTGACTAGTTTGTCTTTTGGTCCTGGTGTCAAGTGATTTCAGTTCTTTTATCTGTTCCGTTATTTTAGAATCCCTCTGCAAACGACACCGACCAATTGTTTAATTTTAACGAATTATTTATTAATTTATATATGATTTACAAAACCATGAATACAAATTGAGCTGCAGTTTAGCTCCTACATCGACTGTTTAAACCAAAGACGATATTCTGAAGGTTCTAGTGGACTGGATCAGAATATCAGGACTTGCTTTGCCATAATAGAAGCTCTTTTTTGCGTTCTCTGTGTGGATATATATTTGTGTGTAATGTTTGCGTGTTCAGGAGCTGCCCTCACCCGTACATCACAGTGCTGGAGAACCGTCCTGATTGCTGGCCTGCTCTTCTGCAAGAGATTGATGACTTCATCCAGCTGGCTGCTGAAAAGTAAGAGTTCTCCTTTAGTGCGGTGTTCAGAGAAGAGGCCTTGAGAGTGAGAGAGAAAACCGTTACACACTCATATGCTCTCTTGCTCTTGATGTTTCCATCAGAAAAAACAAACTACTCTTCGATGACCTCCTGGCAGATTGAGTTGCTCTTTTGTGCTTTCTGTATAAACGATAGGAGTGTATATTTTGTTCTGGTATGCTTTATTTCATGACAGGCTGATTTCTTTCAAATTGAATGAGGACACAGGTGAGTGTTAAATCCAAGATAATAATAAAAAAAAAAAAAAAAAGAGAGAGGGGGGGGGCAAACCAGTCAGCAGCTTGAATAGAAACCGCAGTATGGGTGATTCAAAACCCTCTTGTTTCTTTCTTATGAATATGAAAGTGCAGATTGTCTTGATTGCTACTGACCGAATGTTTTTTTTCTAACATGCCAGAGATGAGCCATTGTATATCTCCATGTTGGCTCCGTTCCTGCGGTACCTTTACTGTGAACCCCAGAGGCTTGCGGAGAATGCCCTGCTCAGACACAGCCTGCTCAGAGTCCTGTTCCAGCCCAGAGAAGGTCAAGGCTCTCCTTGCACTCAAGTTACCCACGAGATATTGCGTTGCCTCTTCCAGCTCTTCCCTTATATATTGGTGAGAAGAGGGGATGTCTCATATGGGCTAGATTTAAAAAAAAAAAAAAAAAAAGGTCTAAAGGATTTTAGCAGTTACTGAGGAAAAACTTAAACCAAGAGATTAATTAACAGTACACTGATTTCAAATAACTAATTGGAGTATGGACCCAAAGGATTTTTTTTTTATCCTCTCGGTGAGCTTTTAGTTAATTAGATCTTTTCAAAGGCTTTTACTGAATGGGCCAAACAGCCATAGGCCTCTCAATGCAAATGTGTTGTGTGTGTGTTTTTTTTCTGGTCCAGAATTTTAGTTGCGTTTACATGATACAAGTATACACACATGCCTGCACACATCGATAAACTCATGCTTGGATACATCTGTTTCTCAAGACCATTCAGCACCATCCTGGCAGCACGTTTTATAGCTGTTGCAGTTGTTACAGTCTCTGACGGTTATTCTTATCATTGCTAATCTTTACAATTTAGATTTGCTCTGTTTTTGTTGACGTGCAGCTAAACCTTGGTATAAACATTGAATGATCATAGGAGTCATAAAAGGTAAAAGCTAATTTAACATTTGCTTAAGGCTTCTAATTCTACTTTATGCGACATAATTACGATATAATTCAATGCATGATTTTGATTTCCGATGTCCACTGGTTTATGTACACTTCTGAATGTTCTCTGTTATTTATCTGATGAAGCAACAAGCCAAAAACATTAAAGGCTATTTTTCCTTTTTGTTAGGTATCGGCACTTAGCACTTTGGACATAATTCCTCTATTTTAATGAGGGAGAAATATTTTTATTAATGATATAGAACGAGGGTTTTTTTTTTCCCAGCAGAAACATCATATGAGCCAAAGGAGAGTTTGTAGAAACAGTAAAAGTGAGCTGAGTCTTTGTCTCTTGTGTTTAGGTGGACAGTGTTACAGCAGTAGTGGAGCTGAGTTCCTTCGCTGAGTCCCTGACCACTGCTCTTCTCAATGAGCCGGACTTCTGGAAGGCTGAGTTAGCTGAGCTTGTGTTGCAGCTGGTTTGTGCCTGTCAGCTCAGCCTGCAGCTGGGAGGAGAGCTCAGGTCTCTCCTGCACACTCTCCACCAGCTCCTACCTGTCTGCATAGAGGTGAGCTTTTTGTGTTGGTCAATCTCACTAGAAGCTGAACTGAGACCATTGTTGAGAATGAATTCATGTTTTGGTATGTACACTTTTTTTTTTTTTTTTTTTTTTTTTTTTGGCTAAATAATGTTTGAACCATATTCAATATCAAATTTGAACCCAATTTGATCTTGACACTCATATGCAGAACAGGGAAATTGCATTTTTTGAGAATGAGTGTGTCAGTAGAAGTGACTGAAATTGTTTCACTATTGCTCATTTAGAAATTGCAGCCTTGTGCAACATCACTCCTGCCAAGTCCAATGTAATATATTTTTCAGCCTGTCTTTAACCTGTGAAGTGTTTGACAGGACAGACTTTAAACAGTATGGATGACTTAAGCTCAAAGTAAGGACTGTCAGATAAAAAATTGGTGGCCTCTCCTCTCACAGAAAAAGTGAAAGTGACTCTTCTTGTTATTGTGAAACACAGCACAGCACACAGTGTGCCACAACGAAAGTCAAGCTCTGCATTTTACCCATACACACAAACACGTGCAGCAGGAGACCGCTACTGAGGAGCTGTCGCCCAGGGAGCAGTGATGGGGACCGTACCTTCCTCAAGGGTACCTCAGGGCAACCTACTCGTCTGGGATTCGAACCCCAACACAGTTGGTAGCACTGTTGCCTAGCAGCAAGAAAGTCCTTGGTTAGATTCCGAGGCAGGACGGTCCGGGCCTTTCTGTGTGGAGTTTGCATGTTCTCCTTGTGTCCGTGTGGGCTTCCTTATCCAAAGACATGCACGTCAGGTGGCCTGGAGATGCTAAATTGTCCGTAGGTGTGAATAGTCTGTGTGTCTGCACTGCGATGGACTGGCGACCTGTCCAGGGTGTTTCCTGCCCCCCCCGGGACCCTAATCAGGACAAGTGGCTTTGAAAAAAAGAGAGTGAAAGAGAGAGAAATGATCTCCAACACTCATTTATGTGTTTATTTTTTATTCGTCCAGATATTGTTTAACAAACAACACATTCATTTTACAGAGAAAAAGGACTTCCGTCTCTTTAAACAAAAAGACGTGGTTTATTTGTCTCCCTCAGGCTCTGGGATTTGTTTTTGTTACAGTGAGCGTAATGGAAAAGCCGCGACGGCTTCAAACGAGGGTTAGCTGTGTGATGCTAATCTCTTCAAAGCCTCCCCTCTCATCTCTCTAAAGGCTTGTGGAAGCTTTCACACCAGCCCGGAGCAATTGTCATTCTCCATTCAGGGCCCTTCAAAGACTCCATCTGCGTCTGGCTCCTCTCTGACTCCTCTTTTTTCTCTCAGCAGGATCTCCCGTCTGAGCAAGTGATCATGGGGATCTCCCTGCTTCTCCTCAGAGCCTCCGCCTCTCAGCAGAGCGCCCTCCTGGAGCTTGGTGAAGTCCTTCTCCTCATCTGAACCCATGCTCACTGATAGGGATAGCTTTATTTTCATGCAGCTATACTGAGAATAGTGTTTTTTTTTTTTCTCATCTGTAATCATTTGCTGACCAAATCTAAGACCCTCCATTTAACCAAACTAAAAGTGTGATCAAAGTTTCCCCTTTTTTTTATTATTAGTGTAACATTTCATACAACTAAGAACTGCTCATTGTAGCTCATCTGTATTACTCATGCACGGACCCCTACTTCAAATTAAAGATGATAAAATACTGGAAACCTACCCTGAAATTGGTAAATTCATTACCGTTTTTATCCAAATTATTCTACTAAAATAATCGGTCAGTTCATTCAGGTTTGAAACCCTGCACAGTAAAAGTCAGTGCATTGGTAAATTATTGTATTTGCTAATAAATTTTGAATATACCCTTAAAATGTTTATTTGTACTCACCAAGATAGCAGACTGCTCACCTGTTTTACTGTGAATGTTTTTTCTCCAATAGCGGTGAAGATTGTCCCGCCCGAGGCGAGGCCTCCCTGGGGTGCCTCGTTGTTAGTGATGCCCCTCCTGCAGATCCTTTCCGGCTCAAACCTCATGGAGGCACTAACAGACCCCCAAACAAAGGCGAAGAACCTGGAACTGGCTAGCTCACTTCTACAGACCGTCCAGAGGGAATCATGCAGTCCAGTGCAGGTATATTGCCTGAGCTTGGCCATTGCTTAACCTTTGAAGTTGAATCTTTTAAAAGCTATTTCATGGAGCTGCCAGCATGAGGACATTTGAAATACGAATCGAATTTGTGCAAATACCCTTGCTGATCAGTGTAAATAAAAGAAACACTACATTATTTTAATATTTTGTGACTGCATTGACCAAAATCCGTTATTCCTATTCCGGTTATTTGTAATTCAGAAAATGTAGATTTCTGTATTTTTCGACTTTGTTAGGTTCTTTCCAAAAAACTACAGCAGCATTGAAACATTGACGATAAGTAGTTACATAAGTATAAACAATAGAAAACTCTTTCTTTATGAATGGAATAGAAATGATGTTCTGTATTTAATGAATAAGCAATAGAGGTGCATGGTACCTATTGCAGTTGTATGAAAGAATCAATATTTTTTATTATTGGGGTTTTTAAATGTTTAGAACACCACCAACAGGCCAAATTCAAAGGTGCCTTTTCTTTAAGTTTCAAACCATTTGTCCAAAGTTTGGATCTTTTTTCCACTCTGAATCCTTGAGTCATTATTATTCATATTTTTTGAAAAACAAACGATAGCAAACTAGATGCTAGAATATAGATCCGATCACCTCCACTTTGGTACTTTGCCTACAAAGGATTCTGACCCAGATTTATTGATTAATTGAGGCAAACACAATAACCATTGTACCAAATCAGAAGTGAGGCATATATCAGCGGTGCTTGCTTGAAGGCGTCTACACTTGGTATACCTTATTACCGGAGGGGATATCATGAAATGTGGATGTTATAAGGGTACTATAGCAGAAAAGTGGAGAAACACATTCTAATTCTTGTCACTGTGGAGCCAAAGAAAATGCATCAACCATTTTTTCATGTGCGTGATTGGATAAAAGGACCCTAGTTGACATTCTGTCTTAGTCATCTTTTGTATTATTGTTTTTTTTTCAATTCCTTTCTATGGCAGACCGTGCGTCTTGCAGCCTCATAGACCTTGGTATCAAATTTCAAACCAATTTCAGAAAAAAACTCAGTTTGGGAAATTGTCCAAGAAAGGTGATCATATTGCCATCAAATTTTTCTTTAATTATCAAGACAAGGTTCTGACCATAGGGTCGACGCAATGGATGGCTGTTCACCAGAAGTGAGATGAAAAACTCAATACAGTGTAGTATTGTATACAGTGTATATTCGGTGGCAGTAGTTATCAGCATTTATTACTATATTTTAGTACATTCAAATGGTCAAAGAAAATAAAGTTAAGAATGTGAATTTGACCCCCCTCCAAAAAAAACATTGCTTGTGAAGTTCGTAAGATGAGAAGACCTTTTTTTACAAGAATGTTATAAAATAGATCACCAAGAAGGCTGAACTGTAATAGGCTCAATGTGATAATCATATGTTTATTGATATGACATCATTAGTATGTTTAACTTCGGTTCAGTCTTGAATTTCCCTCATTCTCTCTACAGAACACCAGACAGCTGACACTACCTCTCAGCACATGGTATAGTGAGCTTCAGGTGGCAACCAGTGTGTTACATCAGATCTCGGCAGACCCCATGGCTTCTGCAGAGTGGCTCTACTCCATCCAGTCCACTCTACCTCTCTGTGAGCATGTCCCAGATGCTCTTCCTCTTCTGGTTGCCCACCTTATCATCAACACTGAGGGTCATCTCTGTAGGCTTGCACTGGACACTGCAGCAAGCGTTGCCGAAGCTGATCCGACTCAGGTAAGGCCAGGATTAAGTATTAAGTGAAAGTGAAAGTGACTATTCCCATCATTGCGAGGTCACAGTGAACCACAACGAAATTGGACCTCTGCATTTAACCCATGCAAACACACAAACACCGTGCAGCAGGAGGCAGCTATGAAAGCGCCTGGGGAGCAGTGACAGGGACGATACCTTGCTCAAGGGTACCTCAGGGCAACCTAGTGGTAAGGGGTTAGAACCCAAATCTTCCTATCCTGTGGCCAGCAGGATGCTCGAGAGGATCATTAAAGCTCTTTTAGAAATGTGAAGGTGTGGATAAGACTGCTGAATATGATTTAATGATTACTATTTTAACATCCAAAGATTTTTAAAACACAGCGAACATAAAGTGATTAGTGGAGATTCACACTGAGGAGGACTTACTGAAGGCTCCCTTCAGTAGGGACTTTTTAGAAATAGAATTAGAATTAGAATTTTAGAAATTAAAAAATACTTTTTTATAGTATGTAGTGAAATTCATCTTTTTTATTTAGAGCTAATTCATAATTTGGAGCTAATTAAAAATTTTAAGTTCAAAAGCTTAAATGCTCTTGACAAGTTAGCTAAATACATGACGTTTGTGATGTCTTGTGTTATGTAATCATGAGCTCAATATCGACCAGATTTATCAGGTCATGATTTTTGCCCTGTTCCAACAGCCTTAGGCAGTGGCATGGTAAAGATGTTTTCCACACCTAAACATCATAGTTGACCATTAGATACTGGATCCATCTCTCCAGTGGGCTTATCTTTTAAATGAAAATGCCAATAAATCACTGGTATTTGTTCTACATTGTACCAGTAAAGCTCTGATGTCATATGTATTCATTTTTGAGAGTTGCTGTTTCATCATTTTATACAAAATTTCATACAAATCTTAGCTGGTTCTCACCTACTGCTAGTACTACTGCTGCTACTATTACTACTAGTATTACTACTGCTGCTACTACTATAACTACTGCTGCTACTATTACTGCTGCTACTATTACTACTAGTATAACTACTGCTGCTACTATTACTACTGCTGCTACTATTACTACTAGTATAACTACTGCTGCTACTATTACTGCTGCTACTATTACTACTAGCATTACCACTGCCAAGCTGCCACTACTATAACCACTGGGCTGCCACTATTACTGCTGCCACCATTACCACTTCAGTATAACTACCGCTGCTACTACTATAACTACTGCTGCTACTATTACTACTAGTATAACTACTGCTGCTACTACTATAACTACTGCTGCTACTATTACTGCTGCTACCATTACTACTAGTAATACCACCGCCGCTACCAACATAACCACTACCATTACCGCTGCCACCATTACCACTAGCATAACCACCGCCGCTACCATTACTGCTGCTACCATTACTACCAGCATTACTACTGCCGCTACTATTACTACTGCCGTTACCATTACTACCAGTATAACTACTGCTGCTACTATTACTGCTGCTACTATTACTACTAGTATAACTACTGCTGCTACTATTACTACTAGTATTACTACTGCTGCTACTATTACTGCTACTATTACTACTAGTATTACTACTGCTGCTACCATTACCACCGCTGCCAATGACACACTCGCTGGCTACCATTACCACTAGCATTACCATCAAGCCGCCACCATTACCACTCAGCATAACCACCGCCGCCACCATTACCGCCGCCACCACACTAGCATTACTACCGCCGCTACCATTACCACTGCTGCTACCATCACTACTAGCATTACCACTCGCCACTAATACTACCGCTGCCACTCATTACCACCAGTAATACTCTCACCGGATGCCACTCAATACCACCGCCGCTACCATTACCACCGCCGCTACCATCGCTGCCACCATTACCACCGCCGCTACCATTACCACTACCACTTCACTGCTGCCACCATTACCACCGCCGCCACCATTACCACCGCCGCCACCACACTGGGCCAGCACACACCGCCGCCACCACTACCGCCGCCACCAATACTACCTTCTCAGGAACTACCACCGCCGCCACTATCACGCCCCGCCAATTAATACCGCCGCCACTATCATCACTTCAGAAATCACTTCACCGGCCCTACCATTACCACCAGCATTACTACCGGCTGCTACCATTACTACCGTTGCCACTATTACTACTAGTGCATTACTACCGCTGCTACTAATACTGCTGCCACTATTACCACTAGTATTACTACTGTCGTTACTACTACTGCTGCCACTCATTAATACCAGTATTACTACTGCCGCTACTATTACTACCGTCATACTATTACTGCCGCTACCATTAATACTAGAATTACTTTACCGCTGCTACTATTACTTTCACTAGCATTACTCACTGCTGCCAATATTACTATCTGCTGCTACTATTACTACTACATTACTACTGCTGCTACTATTACTACTAGTATTACTACTGCTGCTACTATTACTACTAGTATTACTACTGCTGCTACTACTATAACTACCGCTGCCACGACACGCTTGCCACTATTACTAGCATTACCACTGCCGCTACCATTACCGCTGCTACTATTACCGCTAGTAATACCATCAAGTTGCCAACATTATCACTGTTGCTACCATTACTACCAGTATTACTTACTGCTGCTAATTAGGAACCACTGCTGCCACTATTACCGCTACCATTACTACTAGTATTACTGCTGCTGCTACCATTAATACTAGCATTACTCGCTGCCGTTACCATTATCATACTACTTAATACTACTAGCATTACCACCGCCGCTACCATTACCGCTGCCACTAATACTACCAGCATTACTACTGCCGCTACCATTACCGCTGCCACTATTACCACTAGCATTACCACTGCTCGCTACCATTACCGCTGCTAATATTACTACTTGGTATTGTCACTGCCGCTACTATTACCGCTGCCACCATTACCACTAGCATTACCACCGCTGCCACTATTACCGCCGCTACCATTACCACTAGCATTACCACTAATCGCTACCATTAATACCAGTCACTACCACCACTGCCACTGCTACCACCATAACCACCGGCTGCCACTACTTACCACTAGTATCACCACCACCATCACTGCCACCACTCACACTGCCACCGCTACCACCATAACTACCGTCGCTAATTTATCACCACCAGCATTACCACCACTCACTACCGGCCACCTACTACTATTACTGCTACTGCTACTACTATAACTACTGCTGCTACTATTACTACTACTATAACTACTGCTGCTACTATAACTACTGCTACTGCTGCTACTATTACTGCTGCTACTATAACTACTGCTACTGCTGCTACTATTACTGCTACTGCTACTACTATAACTACTGCTGCTACTATTACTACTAGTATTACTACTACTATTACTGCTACTGCTACTACTATAACTACTGCTGCTACTATTACTACTAGTATTACTACTACTATTACTGCTACTGCTGCTACTATTACTGCTACTGCTGCTAATATTACTACTACTATAACTACTGCTGCTACTATAACTGCTGCTACTGCTGCTACTATTACTACTAGTATTACTACTACTATTACTGCTACTGCTGCTACTATTACTGCTACTGCTACTGCTGCTAATATTACTACTACTATAACTACTGCTGCTACTATAACTACTGCTACTGCTGCTACTATTACTGCTACTACTATAACTACTGCTGCTACTATTACTACTAGTATTACTACTACTATTTGGATAAGAGCGTCTGCTGAATGTAAATGTAAATGCTATTATTACTATTACTGCTGCTGCTGCTGCTGCTATTAATACTGCTGCTAATACTGCTAATACGATTACTGCTACTGCTAAACTGCTGTTGACTTTATATTTAATAAAGAAATTGGGCTGGGTGCAGCTGTGAGGTATACAAATTTGAGGTATAAAAGCTATAAAAAAAATTCAGTGTTTTCTAAACACATCAGTTTATTTGGAAGAAGTGTCACAACGGGGGGAAAAAAAAAGATCCACGATTTGTGTCCAATGCTTTTTGAGTTTATTCTGTTTGATGAGAACTGAAACTGACAGCATACCAACTTACATGTAAGCAACTTTTTAGCTTGAACTAATGCAATCTGTTTACTACAATATTCAATTAAATTGGTCAAAATGAGCATTTATCAGATTTTTTTTTTTAAGCTCCTTAAAATCAGCATCTGTTCAAGTCACTAAATGCTCAAATTAGCTGGCCCTTAGTGGAAGGTGTTATCAGTTTTTTCAGGGCTGCCCTCAATTTTATCACATTTCATCATTTTACAGCAAAATGACATCGTTACTGAAAACCAAGCATGATGGTTGGTGCTGCAGGGTCTAGTGCATGTCCAGTCACACAGAACTGTTACTAGTTAGAGCAGGTGGCATTTGAATTGGAATCATACACAGAGTCAGTCTTCCCTCTTTTTTTTTTTCTTTCTTTTATTTTTCCCCCCTCTCTCCAATCCGTACCCATTATCCATTCAGATGCCCGTGTTGCTAGGCAACATGGTGGCTGCTGAGGAATGGGAACAGTATGCGGTAAGGGTAGATGGAGCGGTATCACGAGAATGGCATTAGAACCTGCAGCCTCTACTTATACCTAATTAAAGAAACCATTCTTGCCACTTTTTCAGTTTGTTATTGGACAGAAAAATACAGATGAATTCATAGCAAACTGAGGTCAGCATGTGGATTAGGTGAATTTGTTTTATACTGTCAGCAATGTAATTTCATTTTATTAGACTTAGAAATGCATTCTTCTTGTGGTTTAACAGTGCTTCAGTGCTAGAGCCTCTGTAATATATATATATATTTTTTTTTTATTATGCACATCCTTTAGCCCTTACAGTGTTTAGCTCCTTTTAAAGGAAATTTGGGAGGTTTCAGGAAATGGAAGAATCCTTGGAGAAACCTCAGAACTGCTTTGGAGCATTCATTTAAATAAATAAAGCCAGTGGTTTGTGTATATTGTGAAATAAAATCCACACTAAACTGATTTTAGCAGCCCACAAATGGTGCTCATGGCTAACCAAATGACTAAGTTGTTTAGATGTTGGTTATTCATAAAAAAATAAAAATAATAATTTTAATTAATTAATTACATTTAGTGACCATTCTTGTCATTGTGAACCACGGCACAACACACAGTGAAACACAATGAAATAACACGCATTTTACCCACAAATACAAACAAGTGCAGCAGGGAGCAGCTATTGAAAGCACCCAGGGAGCAGTGATGGGGACGGTGCCTTGCTCAAGGGTACCCCAGGGCAACCTCCTGGTCTGGCATCCGAGTCTTCCAATCTGGGGGCCTAGTCGCTAACCACTAGGCCACCGCTGACCCCCCCACCACCCAGTTTTCAAAAGATTGTGTGAATTAATAAAGGCCACCTGGTGGCGACCAAAAAGTAACTTTGAAAGCAACGTTTACAGGAATCAAACCGGGGACGTCTTTTAACAGCTGAACGGAGAGTTGCTGCTTCATGGCCAAGCTCGTTTAGCTTTCGGGTTGTATGTTTTTAATTGCAAATGTGAGCACTGTAGTTGTGTTACTGACTTGGTTAATGTTAACTGTTATTACACTACAACTTGTTATTCATAATTAAGACTGTGTTATTATCAGAGCCTGATGCTAGTTTTGACCTTGAGTTGGAAGTGTGTCCTTCCATATAGTTTAGTCTGAAACAAACGTCTTTTCCTATAAAAAAAAAAACACAAAAAAAACATTTCCGTGAATACCCAACAATCCCACCTGACTTACCAGGGCTGCAAATCTCCCTGAATTTGAACAGGAATTTCACTTGATGAAGTTTTGCAGTTCATATGGACCGACTCTGTTCTTATTATGCAAGGTTTTTTGTGTGTTACCATGACAGATGGAGCTTTCCAACATTGTTAGACAAACTTCTGCTCTACTCCACACCCTTGTTAGATGCTAATGGAGCCCAGTGAAAAATGCTGCCACTGGTTACAGAGCTCTCAAAGGCCAGTGTTGCACAGAGGTTGACACTTTGAAAGAAAAATGAATTGAAACGATAAATAGAATATAGTTTTTTTTTTTGTTTGTTTTGTTTTTTTTCCATCTCTTGCTACTGCTGCCCTCCTTTTTTTTTTTTTTTTTTTTCCTTTTTACTGACATCCAAAAATGTTAATATTGTACAGTCTGTGGTCTTTTTCCCCTTTGGCGTGTCCCTGCATGATGCCACACTCCTCACATTGGCTTAGCTGTCCTCATCAGGCTTGCTAATTGGCTAGCTGATGGGGTCAGAGGTTGAGACAGGTCTGAGGTCTTAGAGGTCTGGCTAGCCTTGTTGGGCCCCTGTGGTGAGAGGCGTGTAGTGGGATGCTTTAGGGTTAATCCTCATTTCAGAGGTTACAACATCCAGCCCTGCATCACCACCAGGGGTTAGAATACCTCTCAGTGGAGGGAGGCACTGCTCTGATGTCTTCTGCTCTTCAGGGTCAGCCTGGGTGTGTCCTGATGGCTGAGCAGTTTTTCAGACCCGCTCTTAAAAAGGAACTTAATGAGTTGACAAGCCGGCTGTCTGTTTAGGGAGGAATCCGCTGCAGTGTGAAGGCTTTTCCACTGCATTGTCTGGGTTTAATAAGGCGTGACTGCTAGTTTTTCACATTTAAGGATTTTCTTTTGATTGCCATTCTGCTTGTGCGTGAATGCAACATTATCTCAGATAGGTCAACATTTTTGCTTTTTATTTCACATTACTGAATTTCTACACACAAATTATTAAAACCCACGGAGTTGATATTTATAAGAAATGGAAAAGAATTCATAATCTTCATAATAATTCAATTATTGTCTGCATACAATTTGCAAGAGGAGAGCTTTTTTCACCTCATCTTTTAGTTGGTTTATTAGGGATTTACTTGGTTTTGCGTACTATAAAACATTTTTGTATTTCTGGATAAATATGACCTGAAACATTCTCAGAGTTTCAAAAAAGCTCCAAAAATGTGGGGCAAAAGTATGTACACCTCTAGGATTAGCACTTAATTTGAAGGGTTTGGGGGAAATTTTGGGAAGCTCACACGTAGCAGGCTGAAAAAGGTGATCCAGTTTGTTAAAGATCATCAGGAGTGTAGCTTTGATTTAAATGAGAGCCATTGTGTTTGGAGAAATCAGCATTCCACCATAAGAACCTTGTCCCCGCTTTAAAATATGGTGGTATTAAATTACACTAATAAAAGTATTAAATGGTTGGGGTCTATTTTGATAGGGACCTGGGCCGGGATGCTTTCTATGAATTCTGAATTCTAACAAACAATGAATTCTTAATGAGAACAAAAAATTAAATGTTCTCCCAAACAACGGTTAAAAAAACCTTGAAACAAGCAATTTGTGTGAAGAAACCCAGCAAAATCTGACACTTAAATCTTTACCTGGAAATGGGGTAAATTTCTTCCAATAAATGTTGAAAACTGCCTAACAGATACTGGAAATTTTGAGTTGCTTTAATTGGTGCACAAAAGGGAGGTCACACCACATACTGAAGATACTGAGCAAAGGCTCATTCCCACCTTCGTCACAGTTACATATTATCTGATCTTTTTTCCCCTTCATAATTGAAAGTACAAATATAATTTTGTCTCATTTTATGAATTGTGTTTATGTAATTTTTAAGACTTTTTTGAAAATCTGGTGATGTTTAAGTCATATTTATGCATCGATTTTGAATATTTGAAAGAATTCATAAACTGTCCATTCTTATTTGGATGGATTCCTTCCTATCAAAGAGTATTTTGTATTTCATATCTTACCATGTCCAGGAACCTCCCTGCTTTCATGGGATTGTTTAACTGACATGCTGAAATAACCAGCTACAGTCCAGTTTTATTTATAATGGCAGGCGATGTTTAGATTGGAAACAGACCCTGAAAAGCAAATCTGCATATGCATTTGCAAACACACAGGGGCCTCTCATATGGTTGCTTTTAAATGCTTTTTTGACTTTTCAAAGTATGATGTTGTTACATGTAATGATGTAATGGAAAAGTGGCTAGTAGCAGTTGGTTAATGGACTGGAGGACTGGGGTTCTTAACTATATATAAATTAGGACATTAAATATTTAGTTCGTTATTAAGAAATATTCACACATGTATGTCTAATCTTGTTTTGATTTATCTCTGGAAAAGAAAGTGATTTAATTGCAGGTAAACAACAAAAATGAACCTTGATTTATTCATTAAATAAAAGATATCAACACACATGTGTATTCTAACTGAGGAAAAAGTTAGGACCTACCCCCTAATAGCTAGTGTTTCCCCCTTTGGCTGAAATAATCGCAGTGAGACTCTTCTTGCAGCATCTATTGGTCTCTGGCATCAGACTGAGGAAAGTTTGATCCACTCCCTCAATGCAGAATTTTTTAAGCTGTGAGATGTTTGAGGTGTTTCTTGCATGTACAGCCCGTTTCAAGTCACCCCACAGCATCTCAATGGGATTAAGATCTGGGCTTTGACTCGGCAACTCCAGGACTCTCCGTTTCTTAGTTTTCAGCCAGTCCTTGATGGATTTACTAGTATGTTTAGGATCATTGTGGTGCTGCAGGGTCCAGTTCAACTTCAGCATTAATGCTCTTACAGATGGTCTCCTGTTCCTCAAGCACCCTCTGATACACAGTAGAATTTATGGTGGATTCTATTGGCCAGACCTGGGCAAGTTGGCAGTTGTTTTGGAAGTCCTCCACTTGTAGACTTTTTTCCAGACAGTGGAATGGCTGATTGCAAATTCTTTTGAGATCTTTTTAAATCCTTAACCAGACTTATAAGCTGCTACAATCTTTTATCTGAAGGCCTCAGGCAGGTCTTTAGATCTCACCATGGTGTTCACTCTCACCTCAACAGTAAAGAGCACCAAACTAAATGTCTGAGGGTTAAATCGGGCAAACCTCCTTCAAAATGCTGAGTAAGGATATTCTAATCATGCACACCTGATGTGCTACACCTGTGTGTGATTTGAGCCTTTTTAATTGGGGGCGTCCTAATTTATTCCGAAAAGTATTTTCTTTCGTTTTCTTACTTGACTTTCCTAGTATTGTTAAAATTGAGATTAACTATCCATATGTTGGTTACAACTATGTTGATCAGAAAACAACTTATGTCATTTGAATACATTTAAATGACATAGGTAAATACATTCAACTCCTGGGTTAAATTTAAAGTCCCAAAAATGTGAGTTCACATTTTCATTCTTGTTGGCTTCCCTACAGCTCATTGCAGTGAAGCGATCACGCGCTAACTCAACAAAGAATCTCATTCATGACCATTGTGTTCTTGGTCATCTGTCTGACCAAGTTCCTGTCATCCTAGTTACTAATGTTGTGTGGGTGGCCAGATCTAGGAAGACTATTGGTCCTAAATTTCTTCAGATTCAGAATAATGGATGTTACCATGCATTTGGGCACTTTGAGTTGTGAAGGACTTTATTGTCCTTTCCCTGATCTGTATCATGACTCAATCCTCTCGCAGATCTGCAGACCATTCTCAACATCATGGTGTTGTAGTGGCCTAGTGATTACGGAGTTTGCCCCAGGATCGGAAGGTCATGGGTTCGAATCCCAGACCAGTAGGTTGCCCTGAGGTGCTCTTGAGCAAGGTACTGTCCCCATCCACTGTTCCCTGGGTGCTTTCAATAGCTGCTGCACGTGTGTATGTGTGTGTAGGTGAAATGCAGAGGCTGCATTTTGTTGTTGTGGGACTGTTGTGCTGTGTACTCACAATGACAAGTTGTCACTTTCACTTTTTTACTCTGTTTTGATCTACAGAGCAATAGCATGCACAGCTTCCACTGTACAAATGTGTCATCTTGTTGTTGAAAAGCTCTACATGAACATGTTAGGAGCATTTGAAGAGCGTTATATATTCAGTGGCCGCACTATTTTCAAACTTCAGACTGATTTCTAACCCAGTTCATTGATCAGGTGTAGTATAATTTCTTACAATATTTCCTGGAAGGTCTCAGTTTCCTCCCTTTTTGTCTTTCTGTCTTCATGAAAAGACTGTTGACAAACGCACAGCTCCGTTTTGACTTTTGCTTAAGCAGAGAATGCCGTTCTTTTATCCTGTATTTCGGGGGCACCGCAGCCTTGCCTTATTTTGACACCCTTTTGGATCCCTGAACATTTTGAGTTCTGCCCTCAGGCTCCACGCATCACAATTTTCTCAGGACTTTAAAGCCAGAGAAACATCACCACATGCCAGCAGTGTAACGTGATAAAAGCCACCGGAGCAGCGTTTAAAACTCAGCAGCTTCTTGAGCAAGACGGAGTGCGTGCAGGGGAGGGGGTGTGTGTGGATGGAGCTGCTGGAGGCACTTCAAAGCTGAGGGGCTGTGGACACTCCCTCTCTGTGTGGTGTTCACTAAACGCAGCGCAGGAGATGGATAGGATGTGACAGTGTGGCTGGGTTTAGCAGCAGAACTATTGATGAGAGGCAGGAGAAGAATTCTCCCACTCTTCCCCACACGATCTGCTCCGCTCAGGCCCGAGTGATCTGCTCTCCAGTTGCTGCTCCGCACACAGATCTATTCACAGCCCTGTTCGGTCTCTCTCCTTTCTTTCTTTCCTTCTGTCTGTCTTTTTGTTTCTTTTTTTCTTTCTTTCTATGTTTCTACCTCCTATTCTTTTTATATTTATTAATGAATTTCTCTCATGTCATTTAATATCTTTCTCTCTCTTTTTCTCTCTCTCTCTCAGGTCCCATGCATTCTTCTAGTTCTGATGTTTAAACTAGGCAGAGTGTCTGACTCTGTTCTGTCTCAAGCCATTCTTACCACCTTGCCAAGGCTGGGAACACACAAGGTAATGATTCACAATGTACACAAATTAAAAGAGTGTTTATGCAAAGAGCAGAAACGCTTATTTGACATTTCACATTTGTTTTACACTCTGAACTTCCATTAAATCCTCCCATTAAAAACAAAAACAGAATAAAAAGGAAGCTGCGGTGATAAAGCTCATACTGTGACCTGCACACTATTCTTCAGTGTTTGCCACAGTAATAGAAATCTGCTGGGTTTAGGCCATAATTATGCTTCCCTTGTTGTTATGGCAACAGCTCACCTGGCACTATACACCACCATAAAGCAGTGTGTTGTGCTTGCCGCTGTTGTTATTCATTGGTGAATCCAGCAATGCACATTATTCATAGCTGCTCTACGCACACGTGCATACGGAGGAGAGAGACGCTGACATTTTGCTTGTTGAACAATGCTACATCAACAAAATATATTCCTGCAACATAAAAAGATTACCAAGGAGTAGCTCTTGTTTAGGATTTTGTTTCTTTCTCCAAGTAAGAAAATACCTTTTTTTGTATCTCTTTTTTTTGTAATCTGTTGTAGTCATCAGGTCTGGGTAAACAATGCTGCGCTGCTGGGAGAGAATTAATGCCATGTTTGGCAGCAGGTTTAGATTGCTGGACAATGGCTCCATTGCTTCCTCTCTAATGAGATTATAATGTTAAATTCTTTAAACAAAAACTAATACTAGACCACTTACCCTGGAGTTCAGCCTTCTGATAGAAAGATTTCAGTGCTGCCATGCGTTCAGGTCTTTTCAGTGGAGGGCTTTCAGGAGAATTGCACTGTTCAGGATTGCTCTGAATGGGCCTGCAGACTTTCGTCATTATCATAAAGGTTGTCTTTGTTCTCTGAGTTTTGTATACCACAGGTTTTACATGTTCTCCAGACGCTGGCCAGCTCCCCCAAGCTGAGGGCTGTGGCTCTGCGTCTTCTTACCGCCCTATGGCAAAAACAGGTACTGAAATGAGTTTTCTGTTCTTTGGAAAAATGCTATTTGCACATATTAGTGAACACTTTTGCCCAGCTTGGTTTAGGGTCAGTCTTTGTTGATTTATGCATATGGTAAGCATAATGCCAAATGCTGATTAGCTTTGATTCATTTTGCCATCATTAACCTATTTTGACTATATTTAATTACTGAAATAATTTTCAGTAATTTATGCTACTTGTAGCTCTTTAAAGGGCATCTTTCTCAATTACATGAATCAAAAATGTTTCCTGTCAAAATGAAATATATCTGAATTATCGAATTCATTTATGACTATATTATGTTTTTCGCTCTGTAGGACCGTGTGTACCCAGATCTGCAGAAGCTGATGGCGGTGCTGGAGAAGTCCTCTGTGGTAGTGGGGAAGGACGCTCAGTGGGAGCAGATCTTGGCCAGAGCGGCCTGTGTTCGAGACATCTGCAGAGAAAGGTCCTTCATTGATTCACATTGAACATGCACTGTGGTCACTTTCCATCTCTTACTTTCATCACTCCCTTCTCTTTATACTCAGCTGATTCCGAGAGCCTAATTGATTTGCTACTTCCAGACCACAAATTCTCATGCATCGTTTTCGCCTTTTCACAGTGATGGTTTTAAATGTGGTTTAAAGAGATTCCATCAGATTAACAATTTTGGTTCCTGAAAGAACCTTACAGTTAATGATTCAAGAGTGAACCATAGATAATATTTAGAGGAACTCAATGTATTGCAGAGATCCTAAACCTGTTAAAAGCAAAGAAGCATTTAAAAAAGTTGAGAGTACGTTCTTCTGCAGTACTGCAGATATAATGTTTAAAGGTAATTTAAGATTAAATACGGTTCACCAGCGCATACCAAGACCTCAAGACCATTTTGGACCATTTGTTTGACCAACAGCAAGATCACAGAAACTCTAAGCTCACTAATGTTTAGGAATAGCATTAGCTAGTTTGTCTGCTCTGATCCCATGGAAGAGCTACTGTATTACTAAGAACTAATAAGAGTGGTGGGGGGGGTCAGAACACAAAGTGCATCATATATGGAGATGGGCTCTCGCTGACTGGTCAGAGTGTCTATTCTGACCCTTGTTCACCCCCCTAAACGCCAAATAAGCCTTAGAATTGCACCGTGGTGTAGTGAAGAAAGCCTGGTCTGATTAATTACAGTTTCTTTAACATTATGTGGCCATTTTCCTGCCTTTATGTCACTTACCTGGTTAAAAGAGGGCACCAGGATGCACTATGAGAAAATCAAGCTGTCAGAAGTGGTGTGATGCTTCGTGCAGTCTTCTGCTTGGTCCTGGCATTTACCACCTACCTAAGCACTGCTGCAAACCAAGTATGTAGTACTTAAGTATTTGATTGATTAAGACCTTACCAATACAATAGTATTAATGGAAACAGTAATCTAAAGTTAAGCCCCCTTGGCAGTATTTAATATAAAACTTCTTTAGCACATCTCCATCTCATTACACTTGTTTTGATGGCAATTTGCCCTAAAATTGCTTGAACATACCTGCTTTTCGAATCTGCTGTCTCTTTATGTTGTTACGGAATGGTAGCACATTGGGTGTTATAATTTGGCAAATCCAGCTGTGTGGTACTGTCTTTGGACAGTAGAGTCTTTTCTAAATGAACAGAAGCCCATTGTGCATGAATTTTATCCCGAAGATACTGGCATGCTGCCAACCGTGAGCTCAAAGAGTAAACTTCCTTTGAAATGTTGGCAGTGGAATTAGTCATTTTTCTGTGAGACATTTGACAGCAGGAACTGTCAAAGGCTTTTGAAGGTGAAATTGCTTCAGACAAAGGAGGTGTGCGTGAAAAAAATGTAAAACCTCAACACTGTTGGGTTTGGTATTTTTTTTCCTCCCCTTTGACTAGGACACACCACACTGACTGTCAGCTATTAGACAGCATCAGGCTGTTGGTGTGTGCTCATGGCTGACAGTTGCCCCTAGTGAGTTTAGTTTAGTCCTTTCCTAAGAGAGAATGTATAAGCATAGAAACAAAACCATGAAAGAGAAAAACTAAATAAATAGCTTTTTTGAGAATAGTCTGATTTCGTTTCAAGTATTAATGTTTTCTCTTATAGTTTCTGCTTCTCTGTCAACATTTATTTCACTGATTATTGCACAATCATTTTGTAACCTACTGGTTGCCAGTAGTGGTCTACTTTTCTTTACACAGTGGGTTTAGCTTAAGCATGAATATTCAAAGTTGGTCGGGCTTAATGCTCTTTTCTTTTACTTTACAGTGTTAAAGACTTCAGACTTCATGCTAGTGAGATTTTCTTTCATTGAGGATGAGTGCAGTGATAGTCAACTGTTGTCTTTGGCGTGTGTTTGAGTGTGAAAATCCCATATTAATATTGGGGGGTGATGCGGAGACCAAATTGCTTTATGCTTTCAACATGGGTAAGATTAGACTATACACCTTTGAAATTAGAGGTTTTTTTTCTGGGTGCTTCTGTTTCCTTTCACAGTCCAAAGGCTTGCATGTTAGATGGATTGGAGATGAAACATTTTCTCCAGGTGTGACTGTGTGTGTGTTTTTCTGTGTCTGCTGCGATGGATAGGCGACCCGTTCTGGGTGTTTCTCCACCTTTAGCCCTATGAGTGCTGACACTCCCACAACCCTGATTGGGATAATCACCTTGGATTAAGGATGGATGGGCAAATAAAATGAGAGAAAAGCATGCTGAACTTTTACCATTAGTAAGCTTCAAAACAATGGAAATTCTAATAAATCTGCCTGGAAGAATGTGTATGTTAATTATGCTTCCACTCACAGTCTCCAAAAGTACATCAATATCGTATCCATAATGCCTGGAAAACATTTTCTAATCACAAGTGAAGCGACTGGAATTACTGGAGCTGGGTTCTAATTGCCGATCAGACAAAATCAAACATTTTGGCAACAAACACTCCAGGCTGATGTGGTCTCAAGAGGCTTTGGAGCCTCTGCCAGAAGGCAAAAACTCATGGTCATGGTTGGATCTCTATGTTGAACGATCATTCAGAAACATGTTCAAATCCACACAAAATGGTCACAGACTTTTGAAATAGATTTCAACCTCTGATTTCTGCAAAAAAAACAAAACAAAACAAACTCATTGCTGTTTTGTTGCCAAAGGCAGGTTTTGTTCTTTGGTTTCTTGTTTTTTCATATTGTGAAATCAGCCACAAACACATTTGTACCTTTTTACTACTCTTTAACAAAGTGTGCCACTAATTATGGAGCTGACAGGGATAATGGCTTGAAATAATATTTGGTCAAATATAATTGGTGTTGAAATAGTGACATTTAAATTGTGTAGTAAAAGGAGGAGAATGATTTCTGATGGCTAAATTTAGCGGTAAACTAAAGATAAACATCTGCACCGGACACAGTGTTCTAACGATGTATTAAATTTAGCACATAAACGGTAATTGTGTTTTCGAGTGTACAGATGTTCTCTGGAGAAGATGTGTTCCCACTTGGTACATCCAAAAAAACATGCCATTTTACCAAGATTGTATAAAGGTACAAGCTGCTCCTAGCCTTTTTATGAGTGTACCAAAAAATCTACATAGATTTTGAATGGCTTTAACAGGTTCTTCTTCCATGGTGTTCCCTTTGTTCCATCAGGCCTTACCAGCATGGAGGAGACATGCTGGCAGCCATTGCAGACATGCTGACTCAGTGCTCGCAGAAGGATCAGGCCACTCCAGCAGCACTGGCCCTGCAGGGCCTTCAGGAACTTTGCAGAACTGAGGTCTGAACCATGTGTTTTGGGATGAGGTTTGCTACATGGGGTCAGTTGTGTTTGGATTAAAGTTCAAAAATCAGTTTATCATTATGGTGTCTTTGAACAGATATCTAGTCTGTGCTAAAGACAAAATGTCTAAAATGTCTAATACACTTAGATGTGAAGTGTAGAGTTAATTAGTGGAGATTTAGGAAGGAATAGTGCAGGATTTTCCTGCCTAATCAATCCCTGCTGCATCTGCAGTGCGCTGTTTATTTTCCATACACAATAATTTAAACACATTCTTGGGAGCAAAAAGACATGAAGCTAATTGGGCAACCACAAAAGTCTGTGATTAAAGAAATATATAATATGTAACACATCTTTAGCTGAATTGCAGCGCAAGGTTTAGGCTGAGACATTAGAGAATGTGTTTTCAGCACTCTTCTTATGACGTTTTGTCGGTTTCCAAACACTAGAAATTTTGTAAAAAATGTCAAGTTACTAATACTTTTCCAAAGCTTTCTGTTTCTGTCACACCACTGTGAAGTGACATTTTTGATAATTGTTACAAGGAAACATGAAACTTGAAAGAAGTGCAATATAATGATACCTTAACAAATAACTTTGGCTGAAGAGTTTTAAGAAAAGGTTTTCAAAAAGTTTATCAGGCATCACTTTGATTATTGAATTCTCTACAGCCTTCCATTATGAATGTATTTCAAGATTTTTTGTTTTGTTTTGTTTTTAATCTTACGTTTTTGATATGGCAGATAGAAATTAGATGGAAAAATGCTGTTTGTTTCCGTTCCTGCTCCAGGTGGTTGATATCAGATCAACGTGGAAGGCTCTCTCTCCTAAGCTGAGCTGTGATACTAGACCTCTGGTTTTAAAGGCCACTGCTGAGCTTCTTTCTCTGGTGCCTTCACTGCCTGTCAGAACAGAGCAATTTGAAGTAGGTCTATATAATTTCTCCCACCTCTGCCCACACTAAAAGGTGCCACCAAGTGCTGTTTGAGCAACACCATAGAAGAAACTTTTAGTTCACATATCGTAAAGTTTTTTTTTTTTTTCTACAGTTAAGGCTCTTTTTAAAACCTTCTTTTAAGAACCTTTACCTTAGGTTTTAGGTTGAAAAGGTTTTTACATTCAGGTATTTCATTAGATATTTCTTGTTTCTTGTTAACAATTAATTGATTCTTAAGGGAACCAAAAATGGTTCTTCTATGACAGTTGTCGTCAGTCCTGTTCCTGGAGGTTTACCCTCTGCAGAGTTTAGTTTCAGCTATAATCTAGGCGGTATGTTGGAAGCGAATTGGAATTTGATGACCCTTTCTGGCACTTGTGCTTTCTGATGTTTGTATGATGAAATGTTATGCTGGAGCGAAGAACGTAATCTGGCATTTGCCTCATTTGTTTCTTTTCCGCACAGAATTTCAAAAGCGAAGTGGTCAGTTTCCTGTGGATTTATGCTTTAAATCAGGTTAGAATTTATGCTTAAAACAACAGCACTGTCTGCTTATGTATTAAGTGTTTAGACATGTTGCTAAGCCCTTAATTGTTGTGCACTTCTTATGTGCATATGGAAGGTGTTTCTACCATGCGTTTGATTGCTATTTCCGTGTTAGAAACATTGTGAATAACAAAATATGGGAATTTAGTGTGCAGTGCTGGTAATGGTGATGTTTTTCAGGATGCAGAAGTGGCTATCAGTGGCTACAAAGCACTGTCCGAGTTCCCAGAGTCATCTCACTCCGTCCTACACCTCCCTGAGCAAGTAAGAATCTTTTCAGATGTATACACAACGGAAGAGCAGCTGTAACTTAAGTCCCTGAGAATGTTGAAGCAGGACTTGATTATACTATGTGACAGCAAGAACAGTTCATTTGACAGTGGTCTGTAGAGAAATGGGGAGTAAAGGGATTTCAAGGTGAATCATCCTCCACAGTATTCTTCACAGCTTTGCAAATGTTGGTGTACTCCTTAACAACGATATGTTTGGTTTATGCTCCTAGGCCAGACCAGAGATGAAGCAGCCTGATGATCAAGATGAAGAGGAGAAAGAAAATAAAAAGGAGGAAGATCTAACTGTGCCAGGGGCCTCCTACATAAAACTTGTTAGTCTCACACCACAACCAGTTCTAACAGGTATGACAAGATCCAGCTTTCACACTGAAACCAGGTTGTGTAAAATATGAATATTATCTTTTTATAATAATTCAGGTAATGGATTGCATATAAAAAACACCTCACCATTTTGAAATAGTTACTTTGTCATGCAGGCTAGAATCAAAGCCCATTTTCAAAAAGAAAAAATGTACTCAGAATTTGTGAATGTAGCTGGTTAAAACATCAAACTACTGAAAATAATTTAACAGCTAGGAAAATGAAAATGCAATAAAAATGGCAACCCAGAAAATAGAGTTGGAAAAGTTATCAGCCCCCAGAAATAATGCTCATTAGAGACACCCTTTGCTCTAATTACAGCCCTTAATCTGTTTGGATTTCTGTACTCTGTATGCACATCTAGACGGGGAATATTTACTTGCAGGATTGTTCAAGTTGAGTCAAATTCTCTGACAACATAATGCTGACACCATCACGAGTTTGCTTTATGCCAAACATAGTGCTTGTAGTTCAATCTAAAAAGGCCACATTGTGTCTTATCTGACCATTGCACCTTTGCCCACATGGCAGCAGAACCTCTCAGGTGTGTTCTTGCATACAGCAAATCAGATTAATTGTGGCATGGTTTTCATTAAAGGATTATTTTTGCTGCTGTACCATACATGCAAGTTTTACGCAAAATTATCACATGCATAGACCGACCATTCTAAGCCATGAAGCTGTGTAAGTTTCCTTTGGCCTCTGATAATTGCCCTTCCAGCATGGGCATCCGATTTGAACGGACAGCCTGGTCTTGGCAATGTGTTGTTGGTGCACCTTCATACAGCTTCCTTTATATTAATCGTGCTCTAAACAGCACTGGTAGTAACATCGTTAAAAGATATTAGTTTTTATTCTGAGGCAATCATATTCACTACAGTCATGTTGGGGGCAGCAGTTAGTCGTTTTTTAATTCATTTTATTTTCAGTTGTGTAATAGAACAATAGGTATTGTCCATATTCCCCAGGATATTTTCACGGAGTCTGAAGACTTTCTATAGGCACTGCAGTTTTCTACTGTAATTAAATATCATCAGATGTCTACTCTTGCCTACAGGACCATGGTAGGGAAACAATGGCTTATGGAACCAAAAATGATTATTCTACAGCGTTGCTCCCAAGAACGATTGATTTTGCAAGGTTCCCATCCAGGGAATCTGCAAAAGCAGGGAATCTCTAGGATTTTAAGGGCAGAATAGCAGAAGCAGGGTTAGGAAACTCTGCCCAAAACCACATTTCAGCAGATGTTTGAAGAACTCTATCTAAATGAGACATGTGGTTGTGAAGAACCTTAATGTAAGTAATGTTCAATATGAAGGTTCTAACACTATTTAAAGTCTTTTTTTTTTTTTTTTCTCCATTTTGTATTCATATTACTGAGTACATGCTCAGTTCATATGATTAAACTGGCACTAAGTTTGAAACATCAACCAGCGATCAATCTTATTTAGTAGAACGACTTATATTAAATCTCTTTGACATGTAAGTGTTACTCATGCAAGCGGATCTCAGATAACACTTTAGACTTGTGTCCAAAAGTGGTGACTAAAATTTACGGGACTGCTCATGGGAGCTTAGAGGGCTGCTGATCTTTTTACCGAAAAAAAACCATGGATAGTCGAAACCTACCACACAGTCAATGAATAGTTAGCATTCGCCCCCAAGTATTGGCTTAACATCTGTGGCTTTCTTTGAATCTTTAATTCCATGTTACAGAGACCTGCAGCTATTTTTGCCCCTCCCAAAGTGTTTGAAAAGATGATACTTTGCATCTTTTCTATGATTTTCTTTTCTCATCCATTCATTCCTTAGCTAAAAGTGTTATGTATTCCCCACTGAAGAGCATAGAACCGTTCATTCTTTACGAATACATTAAAATGTTACTATTCTTCATTTAGCTCATTAATAAACCTTTGGAATGAACTGATCAGAATCCCTCTATATACAAAATGTGGTGTTACATATTCATTTTTATTACTTGCACTGGTTAATAATATAAGAATGGAAAAATATGAAACATTTTTACGTTTGTAGGGGGGGTTCTATTTCTCGCTCCCTTGTTTTTTCATGCATGTTAGCAGTGTTTACACACTGACTGAAAAAAACATGGTAAGTAGATGGTTATTTCTGAAAAGATGAAAATCAGCCAAGCATCCTTAATCTTTGAACCCAGAAACACATGTTGAATGCATTTTTGCATCTTCTCAGTTTCTTAATACCCCCCACTCCTCCACCCAAGTATTGGAATAACGAGGCCAATTTGTTTTTGCTATGCTCTGAAGACATTAGGGTTTCAGATCGAATAAGAAAGCCGATTTTAAGCTCTTCAGCTGTGTCTCCCTCTGCCTGAGAAGAGACAGATACAAAATGTGTTAAGTCAAAATGTAAATTTTTATTTTAATTTAATTAATAATATTTCCTAAATACCAGGAAATAAAAGCTGAAATTCTGATCTCTCATCTGTTGATCTCAAACTCGAATGTCTTTAGTGAGCAGCAAAAATAAAAGAACTGGCTTTGCTATTTCAATAGTTTGTTGGGAACTGTATATATTGGTGCTAAATGTTGTTTTGTCAACCGTAGGTCATTTATTCTATTGACTATAGGGTTTGGGGACATGATAGACTTCTGTAGAACACTGTAGAAGTGGAGATGGTGCTTGCTGGTTTACAAAAACGCCCTCGTTGTTTAATGATTAAATGCTGTAGTTCTCAGCATAGCAAGTGCCTTATTTTAAATTTGTTGTGCTTGATTAAAAACTGAACATATTTATGCTCCTTAATAGCACATGTACCTTTTTAGTTTGTTTACTAATGTTAATTATTCAGCAGATGTAAAAACAGCACACCATTACTCTAAACAAACTAGTCCTGTGCTCTTCCTTCTGTGTGAGAAGAGACAGGGCTTGTGAAGAGTCTAGAGGTCAGCGCCTTCACCCTTGTCAATGAGTGTTTCTCCCATACAAAGTGTTCAACCACCCCATTAAAGCAACTTTGTGCCCCCTTAATCCTAAAAGTCTCCGAGCTAGCTTAGGGTATAGCCTGTGACCTTGTGCAAACATTATGATGGGTTAACATCTGCAACATAAAAAATGCACAATTTCTTTCTTCTATCAATTATTTATTTATTTATTTATTTATTTATTTTTTTGCATTTTATTAAATTATTCCTCTAATCAGTCCATAAATGCAAACAAGCTGTGAAAATAACAAAAAACAAAAAAACACCTTTGAATTCAGCATGGTTGTGATATCACAACAATGAACACAATCACATACGACTACACTTTTCTTAATGTTGAGTTATTGGCTTAAAAGAAAGGAGTGGATGACAAAATGAGCACTTATTTCCTTTTAGAAATGGACGATGTGTTCCTTCTGATTTTAAATACGTAGACCAGTTGTGATTTCTATCCCATCTTTAAGTTTTTAACCCCGTTTCTTTCTATCTACAGCACTTGAGACCTTCCTGACCGCTCTTGTAAGACAGGAGATGAGTCAAATGCCCCGTGGAGTTTACCATTTAGCAATGAGAGGAGCGAACCTGCGCTCAGACCAGGGCAAAACTGTGGCTGGAATCCCTGCATTTATGCTGAAAACATACGAAAAGAACAAGCAGCCAGGACTGAAACCCGGTCTAGCAGGTATGGACAGAGACACAGAGGTCATGGGTATTAGTTATGATTTCAGAAAGTGCACAGTGAATAAAATATGAATTCTCTCACGTGTTCAGCACATTCACATATTCTTTTTGATGTATATTTCTGGAATTGACACTGCCTTGCTGTGTTATATATTCAGACTGAAAGGCTCAGTTAGCTGTAGGACTAACTAAAAATAATAATTGTGTGCGTGTATTACGTAAGCTAATGAAACCTAATGAAAAGAACACACACAAATCAAAAAAGTTATATCGAAAAAAAAATCATCTTTTTAAAAATACCCTTCTGGTGCATTGGTAAAGGAAACAGTTCCTAAACCACATGTTTTTTCCATGGTTAAAGCAGAATTATTCTGGAAATCAGATATAGATGTCTGGGGAAACCTTAAGCCTTATTAAACCTAAACCTTATTATGTGCTCATTACTTTACAAATGTGCTTTTCTGGAACCTAGGGGCTTAATTCCCTGTATTAATCAATTGCTTTAACTGTAAAAAGGACTGGAACATTGCCCTCGCGCTCAGGCCTTGTTAATCAGATCAGCCGATTTGACCTGTAAATATGTAGTGTATGAATGTGATGTATGTGGAAAAAAATGTGCATTGCTTGCCTGCAATTGCTATTATTTTCTTAATCAAGGGTTAAGAAGCATCATATGAGTGGCTTGCATTTGCAATTTTATTTCAGCTGGTCTGCTGCTATGTTATGACCTCCCTGTCCAGACTGACAGAGATGGGCGACCAATAAGCCGCTTCATGGTCAGTCGAGGGCGGAGCTTCCAACAGACTTTAACAAGCCTCATCCATGAGGTAGGATACCTATTATTTCGTTTAATGTAATAATCAAGCTATTGTTCAAATAGAATTGCCAGAATGGCCCCACTCTGTATACGAATCTATGCGATCAGAGATTCACGATAGTGTACTTTAATCCTGTCAGCCCATTGTCAGCCTTTCTCATTACATTCTGTCTTAGCCAATGGAAAGATGCAAGAAAGGAAATATTCAGGATCATATTTTCTAGCACTTGCCTGCTTTTATATTTGATTTTTATGGAATTAAGAAAGAAATTTGCACCAAAATAATTTGTTCATGAGCCATATCAAACTGTGTACGAAAGCAAGTGATTCTAAGAATTGGTGATGACCCATATTAAGTGGTGTGAACTTGCTGCCAGGGGAGTTACAGTGCATTCATGTCTACATTTGGCAAACACATCAGTGTGTAGAATCAAAGCTGCCTTATTTCTGTCACTGTATAGGGATTACGCAAGGCTTCCTCTGTGGTACAGGTTTTCAGAGACTAATGAACAGCCAGCAATTTTTGAATAGTTTTATTTCAACAAGAGTAACAATAAAATGTGACCAAAGACCCAGTGTGGTATTCACTGAGCAGAGCTCTCGATCGCTGTATGTGAATTGTTTAATTCCACCATCCAAAGGATTTGTCGATGCCTAGCAAAAGCTTGGCAGATATCTAGCATGTTGAATATCCTTGCCTGTCAGCGGCCACAAATCCTGTAGTGTGTAAATGAAAGACTGGTGGGAGATCACTCATGATGAAAGATCTTGTAACGAGTGACCCCCTGTGTCTGATAAGTACACGCAATGTGCAGACTCGTGAAAATAAAATATCTGTAATGGGCAGCACAGCAATCTGTCCTCTTTGTTAGTTATTTAGTGTTTCCAACATCTGTTCATGTATTCACTTGTTCAAAAAGACAGTTTGTTAGATAAACTACGTATTTTTGGCTTTGTTAGTTCATGGTTATACATAATAAATGCAATATTGATGCAATAAGAAATCATGTCAATAATCGGTGAGCGCAGATTCATTTTTCGAAAGGGATTTAATAATTAAAGTATCGATTATCAGAATACATTAAAATAAAAACTTTTTTTTTTATTTTATTGTCAAATTTTTATTGATAATTAAAAAATATTTATAAGTTGCTTTTATGAGCCCATCCTCAGAAGCCGACAATTCCTTGGACATTTCTCCAGATACATTCTACCTGATGGAGTCTAGAATAAGAAAATGCCAGTGGCATTCTCTTTTATACATCTGTCTTTTCTTTAGGTGAACATCCAGCCTTCAGAGTGGCATCGTTCCCTCCTCCTTCCTCTGGCCTGGCGTGGCTTCATGACTCGAGCTTACCATGCTGTCCTGCAGGTGTGCGTGCGTGTGTGTGTGTGCGCATGTGTCCAGATTGACACTTCCCCCAGTATTTCTGTTTTGCTTGGACCCCTCTGAGTGCATCTCTCAGCACTCTGACAATCTTTTCACTCACGCTGTCATGCCAACTTGCACCATCAAAGAAATGAACAGAACTGAAAGCTCCACACACATATCAAATTGCTGTTAATTATCACTCAGTGCTATCAGGAAAAGAGGAAAGCTTTTAGTACACCACCTCAGGCATGAAGGGGTGAAAGCCTGAAGACCTAAAGACAGATTGCAAACACTATTATGCTCAGTGACAGCAAAAGTTAGTCACATGCATCTGGAAAAAGCTACGCACTTTGGAGATAGAAAGCCATTTTATTCATCTGCGCATTGCTGTAAGTTATTAGTATGTGAGGAGTTGCCTCAAGGCTTGTATTTAGCAAGTGTCTCAGAGCAGGTAATCAGCCATAAGTGCTTGAGGTCTCCAGCGCTCTGGTAAGTCCTGATGTTTTTTCTTTTTTTCTTTATTTATTTAATTTATTTATTTTTTCTTAAACCCATTTGCAGGTGTCTAAGCTAAAAGCTTTGCTTTTTTGTAAATGCTGTAGTGAATTCTTTACTTGTTTACTCACTGGATCAGGAGCAAGGGGGTTCTAATAACTGATTCTGAGATGCTCAAGAAAACGCATGGCTTTAACTCTTCACATGATCTTTACATTACATTTGATACTTGAGGTTTGCACCGGAGTTGAAGCTGATGAATCTAATGCAGCTGATAGCTAATAGAAAATATGTCCCACCAACTAGCATCACACAGCTGGAACATGACACGTGCTTACATAACTGCACTGCACTGAGTTAAGTGATTTCAGATGACTGTAATTTGATTTCTGACACTGATGAATTATGGACTAAATGCAACACATGTTTAACATTTGATATAAATTGATATAAATTGTCATGATACTTCAGTTAAAATAAATTGTCACAGTTCTTAATACTTTAAATACTGTATTAAGTACTGTTTTTAAGTCATTTTTCTGAGAATGTCCCGGTGGGACTGTGGTTCACAGACTTTGCTCTCTCAGACGTGAATTTTCAGCCTCATTTGTATCAGAACAATAGGTTGTCAGAATGAAAGGTGTACTGTTTGTTTGCACAGTTTATTAATTTAATGTCCATGTACGTGAAAAAGAGACCTTATGAAAATGTTGGAACAAGATCTAAATATGCGATTACAACCTAGTAAGCCGTGGCCAAGACGTATTAAAGTTATTTAATAACTTTACTTTACAAGATATTTTTCTTCTTTTGGCTGCTCCTGTTAAGGGTCACCACAGCAGATCGTCCCTCTCCATTTGTTCCTGTCCTCTGAATCAGAGCTTATTATTCTTTCTTTGAAATAAAATGTGTGTATTCAGTGTGTTTTTTTTTTTTTTTTTTTTTTTTATTTATTTTTTTTTTTTTTGTATTGATGAGTATTGAAAGTATTGATGAGAGCCGAAATATGTTACGAGAAGCAAATTGTGGCATATTTTATCTTAACAATATATTTTCATATTGCCTAGTCCTATGACCAGCCATCGTTAGACTGAGATTTTGTCTGTTTTTTTAAAGCCTTTCTAATCTACAGTACTGTGCAAAAGTTTTAGGCAGGTGTGAAAAAATGCTGTGAACAAAGAACGCTTTCAGAAATGGAAGTGTTCATCATTTATTTTCATCAATCAACAAAATGCAGTAAATGAACAAAAGAGAATCTAAATCAAATCAATATTTGGTGTGACCACCCTTTG
Source organism: Hepsetus odoe (assembly GCA_017165825.1). Lineage (NCBI taxonomy): Eukaryota > Metazoa > Chordata > Actinopteri > Characiformes > Hepsetidae > Hepsetus > Hepsetus odoe. The sequence continues at coordinate 17,384,404 of CM029388.1, read as the reverse complement.
CCTTCAAAACAGCATCAGTTCTTCTAGGTACACTTGCACACAGTTTTTGAAGGAACTCGGCTGGTCGGTTGTTCCAAACATGACTGTGTTTCAACCTCCGTGTGACATTGATGATCATCAGCACCTGTTTGGTAAAACTGGTTGATCAGACACCGACTATAATCCTACAGAATCCCTGACTTTGTGCAAGTGTACCTAGAAGAACTGATGCTGGTTTGAAGGCAAACGGTAGTAACACCAAATATTGATTTGATTTAGATTTTTCTTTTGTTCGCTCACTTTGCATTTTGTAAATTGATAAAAATAAACAATCATTATTTATATTTCTGAAAGCGTTCATTGTTTACAGCATTTTTTCACACCTGCCTAAAACTTTTGCACAGAACTGTACATTGCTTGTTAGCTTCATAAGCCTCAATGCTTTTGTGTCGGGGTCTTTCAGGGTCGTAAGGCTGAGCTGGAGATGTTGCAGAAGCAGGGGAAAGAGAGTCCAGAGGAGCTTCAGTATAAACAGCACTGCGCCTGGCTCTGGTGAGCATCTGATGATGCCACGCACACGCACGTACAGCCATGGCCAATAGTTTAGAGAATGGCACAAGTTTTGGTATTCATGATATTTGTTGCTGCAGTGTTTTTAGATCTTTTTGTCAGTTGTTTGTATGGTCTACTGAAGTATAATTACAAGCTTTTCAAGGTTTCAAAGGCTTTTATTGACAATTTATATTAAGTTTATGCAAAGAGTCAATATTTGCAGGGTTGGCCCTTCTTTTTCAAGACCTCTGCAGTTCGGCCTGGCATGCTGCCAATCAATTTGTGGGCCAAATCTGACTGATGGAACCCATTCATTGCATCACCAAGGCTTGTTTATCAGAATTTGTGGGTTTTTGTTTGTCCACTCGCCTCTTGAGGATTGACCACGAGTTCTCGATGGGATTTAGGTCTGCGGTCTGTGCTCGCGTTCGGGTTCGCCTTAGCAGATCATCCATCTCCGTTTCGTCTGATCCTTCTTCAAACCAATCACCTTCATGCCTTCCTCTTCTGCTCTTGCCTGTCAGATCAATCCTTAACATCCTTCTCCCAATTTATCCCTCGTCTCTCCGCTGCACATGTCCAAACCAACACACCTCTCTGGCTTTTTCATCAAACTTTTTTGTCCAGCCTAAGCCGTCCCTCTAATAAACTCTCTCCTAATCCTGTCCGTCCTCGTAACCTCCAACACAAATTTCAACATCTTTAACTCTGCAATCTCCAGTTCCACTGCCTGTCTTTTTGTCAGTCCCACTGTTTCCAACCCGTAAAGCATAGCTGGTCTCACTTCCATCCTGTAAAACTTCCCATTCACTCATACTGGTATCCAACTGTCACTCTTTTCCACACATTCCAGCTTGCAATCACTTCACCTCCTTTCTGCAGTCCTCATTGCTGTCAACTGTTGACCCCAAGTGTTTTAACTCCTCCACTTTTGCCACTTCTGTTCTGAGTCCTCACTATTCCACTGTCCTCACTTTCATTGACACTCATGAATTCTCTGTCCATACAGTTTATACGCAGTCATAAAATGAAAGCCTGCTTTTTTTTAATAGTGTGTTTAACAAAGCAGAAATTAAAATTTTGGGAATTTAGAGGCCAAATCAAAGGTTTCCTCTAACCATTTCTAAACACTTTTGCAGTGCTACAGGATCATTATCCTCCTTTAGAAACTGCCATTTCAAAAACTGTTGGCATGGAGGAGTGAACTTGATTTCCAACCATATTTAAGGCAGCTGTGCACGTCACAACATCTGAATAAAAGCCAATCCCTAAGGTTTTCTAGCAGAATGATTCTTTCTTCCAACAAGACATCCATGTGTCCTCGCCTCTCCTGGTAAACAAGAGACACACACACACCAGGCTGTCCCCTTGATATAAAAGAAAACATGATTCATCAGCCTGGGCACCTCCTTCTTCTGATGCTCACAAGCCTTTTGTAGCCACTTTTGGCAGTGGATTTCAGTCAACATGGGCATGCTGAAACTGTATCTGTCTCCTTTGGTGAAAATAATATGGTTTCAATAGTCTTTTTTCATTTTATATAAGATGTTTGCCTATATCATGTACAGCATATGGCATGACCATGGGAATAGTAGGAAAGCACATCATGACTCACACCCCAGGACTCCATTTTGACATCCGGAGAATGAGTGAAATGGTGGCAAGTTCAGTTAGTTCCTGGGGATGTGGAGCCATCCTTGTGCCATCAGGAACATGGGAACACAGCAGCAGGAAGCGAGGTGGTATGAGAACATTGAGGCCTTAAGGGGTCACTGATATCACCCCTAAAAGACTGGGATGTCAGGTGAAGGATGACTTAGTCTGGCAAGCACTGGGACATTGTAAGGCAACATGTGGATGAGTGTGTATACACATGTGCATATATGTATGTTACCTTCACTCTTAAATCATGGCCTGTAGGGATGAAAGGTATTTTTTCCCCATGTGTCTACAGGCTGCAGTAAATCAGCTCTCCTTTGCTCTCTCTCCTCAGGGTCAGAGACCAGCTGACTGATGTGGTGAAAACTGCAGCCAAGTGAGTTACTGAGGCTATTGATGGCCCCTCCCCCAGCCTCTTCCTTTTTTTTGTTCATAGTTCTTATCAGTGGATGTTTCTTATGTTCTGCTGCAAGAAAAAGGACAAGAAAATGGTCAAAGGTGTCATTCCCACCTTATTCTTTATAAATGGGCAAGTACATGTATTGACAGTACAGGCCTTGACCCCTACATCATGTGGCATTGTGGTAGTGGAAGGTGTTTGGCTGCCATAATTAGATTTCAAATGTTTCATTCTGGGAGAAGAATTACTGCAAAGGTACAAGGCTATTCTGACTGTATTCTGTGATGTGTCGCTTCTTCTCTAATGGGTTTTTTCTTCCCAAGCTGTCACTGAATGGATTAATGTCTATAAAAATGATATAGATCATATGCTGTGTCCTTCATCATTCAGATCATCACCTATCGGTGATTTTATTTTTTTTTAATTGTGTTTTTGTTTTTTTTGGACCAGTTTGTGGATAAATTAAAGCTGTTCTGGCCCATACCTTGCCAAGATCATTTATAGTCTTATTTTTGTATCTATATTTCAATTAAATATGATTATTAAACCAGAAGATTTTTTATCAAAACTTGGATATTTGAGAACGTGATGCTCAAAATTATTTCTTGAGGAAGGCTAAACATATTGTTTAATTGTGGATCAGTAGCAGTTTGCAGGAGAAAGAGAAAGTATGAAACACATTGTTCTGATGGTGTGTGTGATTGCAGGGACAGTCCAGTGGTCCAAGGTAACTGTATCCTTGCTCTGAGCGGCGTGGCTGTGGCTCTGAGTCGCTATGAGAGCAGCCTGCCAGCACAAAGTGGTGGAGCAGTTGAGGTGAGTCCCTGCACGCTCATCATAAATCTTTTTTTTTTTTTTTTTTTTTTATAATTCAAAGCATTATGCAGGGTGTGTTTTAAAAAAAAATAAATTAAAATGAAAATATTATGCCTTATTCATTGCTAACAGATTTGCTTCTAGATAATGACAACTCTTTTGTTTAAAGGTTGGCCCAGAGATCCTTCCCACTTCCCATTGGTTGTCTATAGTGATTGACACTCTCCTTAGCATTGTGAGCAGCAGCAGTCGTCCCAAAGGACAAGTCTTCCCTTGGTTTATTCATGTGAGTTTCCTACGAAGTTTGAAGTGTTTGCTTATTTGTACTAACTGTGAGTGGCCATGTTGAGATGCACAGACCTACTCAAGAACCCCAAGCAGTGAAGTCTTAAAAAGCACAGGATCGTGTTTTCTTCAACTGTTGGTGTCACTTAGCAAAATGCAAAGACAGATAATTACCAAAGAAGAGACCTGTAGATCCTATAGACATGTTATACCCCTATCTTGTATTGGAACAGCAAGGCTGCTTTTGAAATGCACTGAAGGCATTTGAGTTCAATAGATGTATAAGATGATGGATTAGATTTTCAGCTTTTATTTTTCTGCTAGATATGCTTTTACGTAGAACATAGCAGTTTTTTGTCTTCAGTGCATTACAAAAACAGTTACAATGGCTTTGTTGTTTCACTTTTTCTATATCTCAGATAAAACCAGTTGTTTCATTTGTGTGTAAATTATTGTTGAGGTGTTTATGACTTAACAAAATACTATTCTTTTAATGATGGTAGTCTAGATAAGTTGTCATAATAATCACCAAAAAACGTACCGCTGGCTCCTCTCTGTCCTCCCGCAGCGTTCCTATTCAGGAGAGAACACAGCCAGTGGTATTGCTCGCTCCTGTGCTGCACTGGGCCTGGCCTTGCTAGTTCCTGTGCTGGTCACCTCTCACAGAGAAGCAGTGCCCGCCGTAATTTCCACTCTTAGTGCAGGGCTGCCTGGTGCACCAACTGCTGATGAGTCTCAGGCACTACAGTTTCACAGCAGCCTTGCCCTGGGCATGCTGTTGGCCTGGCTGAATGAGGAGAGAGTTAGGTAACTACTGAAACAACAATCTGATGTGATTGAGTGATTGAGTACAGCATTGGTTGTGTGCTTGTGTGCAGGGGGGTTGAAAGATATGACTTTTATGTGTGTGTGTCTGCAGTGACATCAGTGGGCAGTCCATGTGGGAGTTGGTGCTGAACTCTCTGGAGCCTCTGGAGGCGTGTTGCTTTAGCACCCAGCTGGAGTACAAGTGCGTCCAGAATATTTCCACTCCTATTTTGAGCTTTGCCAGAAGAAGATCTCATCCCCTTAATTACTTTAAACTAATAATTCAATTATTAACTATTAGAAATTAACATATGAAGCCAAACATGCGTTCTGATTAGTCCCTAGGTGTTTCATCCTCATCTATTGCTGACAGATACTTACTTAAAAATTGCAGCCCTTTTTGATGCCTATGTTTTTTTCTAGAGACGTCATAGTTCCGTTGTTGATTATTTAAGAGTAACAGTTACTACAAAATTTCTAGCAGCCTCTGGAAGAACATCATTATAAGAGCAGGTCTTTTGTTTAGATGTATTCAGGTGTATTGAGTTACAATGGTGACCCTGCAGGATGAACACTGAGGTTGACCTGAATGACACATGCCCAAGATTACCATTCCTAATGCAAAGCACAGGCTGAATTGGTGTAATGCCAACAGTCTAGAAGTCTGGCAGGCATGGCAGAACACAAGTATCATAGTAACTTTAGTTGGCTTAGTGCCAGCTCTAAAATGGAAGAGAAATAACGGTCTGTGAACTTGGCCATATTGGCCTACATCTGGCTTTACCTCAGTAATGTCATGCTTAAAGGTAGAGAATCCATATTGGATTTCAACATATTTTTGGCCATGTAGTTCATAATTCATTAACCTGTAGTTATGAGAGTGAGGAAATGAAATACCAACAGTCTGTCTCTCTCTCTGGCTCTCTCTCTGGCTCTCTCTCTCTCTCTCTCTCTCTCTCTCTCTTTCTCTCTCTCTCTATATCTGTCTCAGTTCTGGGTGTGTGCTGGCTGTAGGGCTTGTGTTGAGCTCCCTCTGCAGCAGCAGTGAGGCGGAGCAGCGAGCACGTGTGATTCTCTCTCTGGACAGGCTGCTCCAGAGCCTGCAGGGCAGCAGCAGCAATGGCCTTGGACGCATGCAGCAAGAGGTTAAAAACATAGCTAAAAGCTGCAGATACTGATAATACCACCTGCTTAAATGTGTAGTTATTTGTTAAAACAGCCCTTTGTGTTGTAGTCAAACTAAGTGCATGATAAAATGGCTAAATCTTTCAAGAGGTATCCACGGTAATGACCCAGGGTAATGTTGCATTTCATCTAGGTTTTATAGATTGTATCAAATATATCTAAAATGATTTCTAATCTCTGGCTTTGTATAGAAAGCCATAAAATCATTTGGTTTGAAGAGGGGAAAAAATCACTGCCACAGAAGCATTCGTTTTATAACAACTTTCCTTCTGGGGAGTTAATCACAGGAATAGTGATCCAGATGCAGATGTATAAACAATATTTTGTTTGTCTCTGCAAATTTTTGTTGTTATTGGACTACGTTGACATCACGTGGACTGCACTGGGCTTGCATTGTTTTATTGTGTTTTCTCTTTTAGGTTTAATTCATCACATTACATGAACCCTTTAGTACTTTTTTGCTTTGTGATATTTTAGGTTCTGGCATACTCTCTGGCGTGTGTAGTAGTGTCTGCATTTAATTCTGGCATTATTGATGCTGCTAAAGCTGAGGAGATGATGAACCTCTTGCGCTCCATGACTGAGGAGAGCCAGCAGGTAAACATAGAAGGGTCCTGTGTTGGCAAAGTGTAGCTCATTTATTTAAAAAAAATCTTCCCAAAATTACAGTTTTGGGAATTTAACCAGATGTGGGTAAATATGAACTTTTAATAATATCTTGTAAACTAAACCTGTCAAATCATTACTAAGACAAAGCCTGCCCTGTGTGTGTGTGCGCCTGCATGTGTTGTGTGCAGACTCCAGGGTTTGCCCTTGCTCTGGGACATACTGTCCATGGACTGTCTTCCTGTGGTCATGGAAAAGCTCAGGACATCCACTCTCGCCTACTTTCTGCATGGACCAAGATCTTGCTAGCAGAAGTACTGTAAAACACTCACAAACATTATGTCTAGAGTGACCTGTTGGCTGAAAATTAAATACATATATTTCTGGATCTTCTGTTATCCAGAAATATATGTATTTATTTATATTCAGTTATTTATTTATATCCAGCACCTGAGGAGCAGTGATGGGGAAGGTACCTTGCTCAAGAATACCTCATGGCAACCTGGTGGTCTGGGATTTGATCCCACAACCTCCTGATCCTGTTGCCCTAGTCCCTAACCACTAGGCCACTGCATATGTTTTTTAATGAGAACAAATAATAAATGCAGATTCTCAAGTCTGTGCAAGAGCACTTTATAGCGTTTTCTACTCCATTCATAGCCATAAGTTATAGTTATGCGATTGATTGCATTAAAATTTGATGTACATTCGGTATTGACAGATTTGAGTCCACTTTTTATTTGCTTTAATAAAATGGAATGTCCAAAGCAGGGCAAAATGTAGGTCTGCGTGGCAATTTTAATCAAACTATTTAAAATAGCTTTTTTGCTTACAAACATCAATGCAGTACTGTTTAAAATATTGAATATCTGTGAAAAGTGCATATTCCAAATATCCAAAGTGACATAATTCATATAAACACCAGACTTTTATTAAGAAGGGCAATAATTGCATTTAGGAACAAATTAATTCCATTTTCTGCCTTTATTTTATCTCCCAGGGTTGTCCTACCATGCAGAGACTGGCAGCCGTCAACGGACTGATTGCATTGGTCGGCTCAGAGACTGCGCTTATTCAGGTAGTCAAAATACGCTGTAACTTCTTCTTACTACCCTGCACTCAGCTGCTGTATTTTCACAGAAGTGTGAGACACATTGTTTGTACCATTTACTGCACATCATTAATGTTTTTATTGGGCCTGGATGACTGTGTAGTGTTGCTTTGTGTTGTATTTTGGGTCAAGGAATCACACTCTCAAAAAAAAAAAAAACTAAACAAAAACAAAAAAGTTCCTCCAGCCTTTGATTTCTTTTATTATTTGTGGCAAATTAGGGGTTACAAATGAATGACTTTTAAAGTAGAGGCTATAAATGAGGCACTAAACAGCAGTTTACTAGCTGTTCATTTGCCACTTTCAGCAGCAAGCCCATTATCACCAGCTTGGGTATCTGAAACTTTGCCAGCCAAATGCCAGTCTCATACCGCTGCTGTCCTTTTTAAACCCACACCTGTGCCAGCTTAGGCTTTGTGAGGCAAATTACACCCCTCAGTGCCCACCCTCTTTACACACACGCGCACACACACACACACCAGGCTGTCTCGCCCATTTAAATGCAAATGCCACAACACTTGGAAGGCAGCCAGGAAGTGTCTCCATAGTAACGGCAGAACTTGACGACAGTAGTGAGGGAAAGATTTTCTCCCAGTGTGAATGAAATCCTTGTGGATGTCTCTGATTACCCAACCCTCCCTAACGATGAAAGACTAGGCTTATGTCTGTCTCCTAAATATTTTAGTCATGAGTGGGTAGTCCCATGCAGGTTTCAGCACCTTCCAAGTCTGAATTTACTGTACATCATGTGAACGGCGGTGATAAATGCTGATTGTCATTAAAACCAGTTGGCAGTTTCAGCAAACTGGTTTTAATGTCCTTCTTTTTATTCCTTTTTAATCCACAGAAGGACCAGCACACATAATAGGGTTATAAATTCAGTTAAAAGCTTGTCCAAAAAAAATGTCATTGAAGTCATTAACCTTTTTCTTCTGTAGTAGTTTTAGTTACTCACTAGAGTGCGCTGCAGAGTCAGTCACTTGTGCTTCAGTAAGCCTTTTTCTTTTGGCTGCTTCCGTTTAGGGGTCGCCACCACAGCCATTTCCATCCTTTTGGCAAAATTAGGACCATCTGACCTGCATTCCTCTCCCTGACACCATACCTACCCATCACCTCCTCAACACCTCTGTTCCCTTCACCAACATGTCCATTAAAGTCTGCACCAATCACCGCTCTCTCTCCCCTGGGTACACTCTCCGCTTTACCAACTCACTCACTTCTGCGTTCTCCTCCATCTCTCAAACAACTTGTGGGGCGTAAGCAGTAACTACGTTCATTATCACACCTTCAACTTCCAGCTTCAAAGTCATCACCCTATCTGACACCCTCAACCTCAAATAGCAACCTTTCTTCTCTCATCATATCAGCTAATTCTCTACCTTTACCAGTCATGCTCCCAAAATTAAAAGTCCCTGCCCTCACTTCCACTTGCCTCCACTTCTTTCTCTCTTCCTCCCTCCAGACTTGTCTTCCTCAGCTTCTTCTTACCCTATTGGCTAACAGTATTGGTGGCAGTCGTTGTTAACCCTTGCCTTAACCTATCCGGTATGGAAATCTCTTTCATTGTCCACATATTGATTTGGCGAGTTTTACACCGGATGCCCTTCCTGACTTAACCCTCCCCATTTATCTGGGCTTGAGACCGGCACAAAGTGTAAGAACATACAGTGTAAGAACATACAGATGCATACAGTGGCTTGTTTCTTCTTCTCTCTTCCAGGTGAAGAGTGAAACAGAGCAGTCTTCCCAGCAGCAAGCTCAACTGAACGAGGTCATACGATCCATTACCCAGGTGAGAGTCCAAACATGCACTCTCCTTCACTTTCTGTCTCACCGTTTCTCTGTCACAGTATAGAGAGACGGTCGTGGGTTCGAATCCCAGACCAGAAGGTTGCCCTGAGGTACCTTTGAGCAAGGTACTGTCCTGCTCACTGCTTCCCAGGCGCTTTAAATAGCTGCCCCCTACTGCACGGTGTGTATGGGTGTATCGTTGTGGTTCACTGTGTGCTGTACTGTGTTTAACAATGACAAATACTCACTTTCACTGTTCACTGTCACGGTCCGTTCATAGATATAGGATCTGTTGTTTAGTAAAGTTTCTTTTTTTACTGTGACATTCTATAATAGTCATGTTCCCGTATAGTAAGTCTAACTTACTATTTAATGATATACGATGCTTCTTTTCTTTCTTTTGCTGTCACCACCCAGATCATCTCTTTCTCAGGAGCATTAGGTCTGCAGTCTAATGGAGCATGTCTGGTGGGTCACCTGCATTTGGCTCACATGTCAAGCAGCCACAGCAGGACTGCAGGTAAGGCTCCTTAAGTGCTTCTGGACCCACAGACTGGCACGTCTCTTCATTCTTACTGTCTTTTTCTTAAATTTTATTTATTTATTTATTTCATTTAATTTTTTCCTTTCAGTTCCGCAAGACTTCAGCTATCTCTCAGAGAAGAGCATTATCAGAGCTTCGGCCGAGTTAATCACTGAAGCAGGAAGGAAAGGTATTCTGCCTCTGTTTTTACTTTATTCAGGCATTCTAAACCTCCTACTTTTATAACATACATCCCTGCAAAGGTGAAAGCTTGCTGTCTTAAGTTTCAATGTCACTGTTATGTTTTATTCGTGGCTGTAGGGCCTGAGTTCACTCCTCCTGATCTGATCAAGGTAGTGTTGACTCCACTGGCCACAGTGGGGGTTGATTTCCAATATCCACCGGTCAACTGGAACGCCATCCTCTCACCTCTGATGAGACTCAACTTTGGTAAATGTTCTTATTGTTTCAGCTAAATCCTGAGTGGAAAATAATGGATGCCATTTGCCAAAGCTTGATAAATAGAAAAGAGGTCCGTAATAATGCAAACAGAAGTGCAGTAACGTTAGACTGCTTCCCCGTAAAAATCTACAGCTATCTCGAACAGAAAAATGATTACAAATAGGGGCAAATTACTAACTGGACAGCATAATAAAGATTTGTTATATTATGTTCATATTTAACAAAAGGCATTTTTCTTAGGTGAACTAATGTTTGAATCAGCAACCTGTGAAAATGTAAACACTCCATGTTTTTTGTAGGTGAGGAGGTACAGCATCAATGTCTCAAACTGGCAGCCAATCAGGCTCATTCATCCCCCAGCGCTGCACTCTTTCTGGGGGTTTGGCTTGCTCCTCCTCTTGTCCACAGCCTGAGTGTGAGTGGAAAAGATAATTGGTTTCATTGTGAAATACATTTACTACATAAATATGTTGAAGTGTGATGTTACACTATAATGATCATTAGTATTATAGGAAAGTATTACGTTTATTAGTATGAGGACAGCATTATTTTATAGTCATCTACAAAAGGCATTATTAATTATAGAACAGCATTAATCCTCCGCTGATAAGTATTAAACTTAATCATATTCAAAGCATTTATTAAATTTTTTATTTTGATGATGTTATTGAGGATAACTGCATAGTTACGTAAAAAAACTGGCAGTTACATAAAAACTCCATTGTTTTTAATTTAGCATTTCACTACAACTCCTTCTCCTTCTGCTTCATCTTCTACTATTACTATGACTACTACTAATACTACTACTTCCTCTGTTGTAACCTTCCGTTAGGGGTCACCAAAGTGGATTATCTTTCCATTGTTTCTTATGCTATGCATCTTCTTTTACACCAATTTGTCTGCATGTCCCCTCTTACCACATCAATAAAGCTTCTCTTCGGCCTTCCTCTTATCAATTAAATAATGAAATCATGAATGAAAAGCATTATTATTATCAGTATGACTAAAATAATGATGATAGTTTTTGGGGAAAATTATAGCTAAATTACAAATACGCAAGCTGAATGTGCAGCATTCATGCTGAATCAGATGTTTTTCATTAATAAGTTTTAGTTTTTTTTTTAATACTTTTTAAATAATGTATACACCTAAAAGCAGATTTTATAGATCATATATCAGATATGTAAATACTTAGAATTGTATTTTGTGCACAATAAAAATATTAAGGGTAGGGTACTTGCCTACGGACCAATGGCTCAAGAGGTCCCAGGTTCGAATCCCACCTCTAGCACTACCACCACTGGGTCCCTGAGCAAGACCCTTAACCCCGAGCGTCTCCAGGGGGACTGTCCCTGTAATCAGGACATGGAAGTTGCTCTGGATAAGAGCGTCTGCTAAATGCCGTAAATGTAAGGGGAAGATTCTGAAATGGACCCAAATTATAAAATATTCTTCATAATAAAATAAGTAGCCATCATAAAGGGCCGTAATGCGGCTGTCGTATTTTTTTGGATGGGCTGTTTGATCTTGATGAGTGAAGCTGTTAAACTCATAATAAAAATTTAATTTAACAAAATATAACTATTACAAATGTCTTCTTTTGCTTTTCTTTCAATGTTGTAAAAAACTGCTGGTGTCTTCATCTTTTGTGTGTAATGGGTTTTCTGTTCCTCTGCTCCCTGTAGCTACGCACCAAATCTCTCCTGTATGAATGTCTGTCCTGCTGGATGAAGCACGTGGCCGAGGATAAGCTGCAGGTTTTTGTGGAGGGCTTGGCTGTGCAGCAGTTTAGCTCAGAATCCCGCACACAGCGTCTTCCTCTATGCCTCTCCATCCTGCGTGGCCTTGCCAAAGCTATGGCTCTCCCAAATCCAGCTCAGAACTGCTGGGCCACTCTGTGCTCCACCACAGAAAATATTTACAACCTTTTACCTGATCATGTACAGGTATGGTATTGTTTAAAATTCTATTTAACAACTGTCCCAGAGTTTGTAAGGATTTATTTATTTGAAGCTAGTTTGTTACCAGGTAAATGTATAGATGTATGTTATGGTTATGTGTTTGCTGATGTATGTTATGGTTATGTGTTTGTTATTTTGATCATAGCCCAGTGAGGTGGATCTCTATGAAGGGATCTGTTCCTGTTTATCTGAAATGAGTGACCCTGAGATTGACCGGATCGTCAAAGTCACTGAGGTACAGCTTTCATTTTGCTGAAGCTTCATTCCATTAAATCATAATTTATCACTTAAATTAATTTCACATTACTCAGATATGACAAAGCAACCCAAAGAAAATTGTTTTTTCTTGAAGGCTGGCAGTTATGGCCACAGGAGGCAATATGTATTGACCAGTTTCAAAAATTTCTGAAAGCATAGTAGAGATGTTTTTGCTGAGTAGCCGTCAGTGTAGAAAAATGCAAAACAAAAAAACCCCACTTGTGATAACGTCTTTCCTCACGATGTTTCATCATACAATGTAAATAATCACTTATTACTAACTGATTACATAATCCTTATAAACCACGGCACCTAGATTTCCGCAGAAGGTCAAAAACACCCGCTGGAGTTGAGCAACCAGCAGCTGGGGCAATAAAAAGTTGGAAATTGCTGCCAGATTGAACGCAGTGTGAAGCTTCATAAAATCTTGTGGTCCCTTGGATTAGATTCTCCAAATGTTAGGAAATGTCAGCAGGTCTAATCTCCCTGTTCTCACTGTCTTGAAAAACATCTTACATTGTAGTGTCACATGGTTACCAACTGATAGTAATGGTGTTGTCTGGATAAATCCAAACTGACTTTTTTTTGCCATTGTTACTGTCTGTCCTTTGTTGTATGATACATCATATATAATGAACTGACAAATACTCATGTTTTTTGCCATTTGTACAAGTAAAATGATTTGATTTTGGCTTATCAAATCAGCAGGCTGTGCTGTGTAACGCTTCTCTTATTGATCTGTGCTGACCTCTACAGGCCAATGTGGAGAAGACTGCTTTTATTCTCTCCTACTTCAGTTCAAAGGGCAGAATCCCACTCCTGGGCCTCAATGATGTCATCAGCACCATCTTGTGTAAAGGGAAGAGTGAGCATATCAGCTGGCTACTCTTGCAGTGTCTCTACCAGTCACGCCTGGCTTCTAGTCCTAACACAGGCAAGCTAAATATTTTACCACCAATCGATTCTGTTAGTTGTATTAATGGGCAGTAGGTTCAGGCATCAAAATCATTTTTTATCTGACCGTTTTCTCTGTTCATCTTTCATATAGGCTGCTTTTGCTACTGTGCCTTTTAAAACTGAAAGTGAAGCTGCTTAGCCACACACTTTAAGCATCAGGTGTGCTAAACAAAAGATTTTTTTCCCCCCAATTTTTTAAAAAGGATTTTAGTAGAATCATAGTACCTAGTAATCTCTCAGTACTTTACACACCAGTCTTCAAAAGGTGTATCCTACTTTCTTTGTCTTTTCATCAGCGCCACTGTCTCCAAACTGTATTGCATAGCTGGTCTCACTACCATCCTGTAAACCTTTCCTTTCACTCTTGCTGGTACACGTTTGTCACAGATCACTCCTGTCATTCGACTCTGCCTGATCTCTCTTATTCCTCTCTCTTCCAAACTCCCCCTTTGTCTGAACTGTTGATCCCAAGTATTCCTTTACCTCTGTCTCTTCTACTCGCTGCATCCTAACCACTCCACTTTTCTCCCTTTTGTTTTCTCATGCATTCTAACTTTGTCCTACTCACTTTCATTCCTCTCCGTCCAGCATATCTGCATCTCTCCAGGGTTTCCTCAAGTTACTCCCTATCTCGCTACAGATCACAAGATCATCAGCAAACATGACCCACGGAGACTCCTACCTAACCTCTTCCATCAACCTGTCCACTGCCATTGCAAAAAAGGATGCATGAAAGTAGAAGTGGGATTCCATCAAGGATAGGTGCTGAGCCCATTTGTGACTTCTGCAGATTTCTGTAGTTAATACTTCTTAAAATAAGTATTAACTACAGAAATTGCCATCCTTTTTAGCAAAATCTACAACCATGTGACCTTCAGCATTCCTCTCCTTGACACCATACCTACACATCACCTCCTCATCACCTCTGCTCCCTTCACCAACATGTCCATTAAAGTCCGCACCAATCACTCTCTCTCTCCTGGGTGCTCTCTCGATCACTTCAACTAACTCACTTCAGAATTCTTCTTTCACCTCCATCTCACAACCAACTTGTGGGGCAGAAGCACTAACAACATTCCTTATCACACCTTCATCTTCCAGCTTCAAACTCATCACCCAATCTGGCATACTCTTCCTTAAGGATAAAAGCTAACATAGGTCTACTTTCATCCACACCATGGTAAAACAATTGAAACCCACTTGGCCTTATTACCCTTATGCCTAAAAACACCTAATGTGAGCCTTCCTTTTTTCCATCATATCAGCTAATTCTCTCCCTTTAACAGTCATGCTACCAACATTCAAAGTTCCTACCCTCACTTCCACTCTCCTCCACTTAATTCTCTCCTCTTACCTCCAGACTTGCCTTCCTCCTCCTCTTATTCTTCTCCTTTGGCCAACATTAGCCCAATTACCTAACGGCACAGTGCTGGTGGCGGTTTTTGTAGTCTGATTCTGATATTAGTTTTTTCTTGGAAAGAGAATTCAGTTTGAATGGTTATTCACACTGTGTTGCACTTGTCCGTGAAACATAATGAAGAACATTATTGCTCAGAGTTGTAATAAAGTAAGCTGCATATTTAAGTTTTTATTACGCTGTTCACATTCACTGTTTAGGAAGACCATCTGAGCAGTATTTTCATTGCCTTTAGGTGTGTCCAAAAGAATGGAGTGGCTGCTGGAGTTAATGGGGCACATTAGAAAAGTGGCATACGGAGCACCCTCTGCGAAATGTGACAACATTAAAGAGGTGTGTAAATAGTGAAACGGGGAATGAGTATATTTCCATTTCATCAGTGTTCATCAGTGTCACAGCACACACATTATCCATGAAGAGTCTGATAGTTAGCAGAAACGCTGGTGTGCATTTGAGGGTAATAACTAACATGCAATGGTTGTTGCATGTTAGTGTTTGTGTGAGACATGCAGTCGTACTGCTAGAGTTTTTAATCACTGTATGCACTTACTCTCCACTCTGATTATTGGTGATTGTGCATGTGAGGCTGTGCAATTTTTTTTTTCGTTCTTTAGTCCTCCTTCTGTTTCTGCCAGCTAGTAAAACAAAAATTCCCAATCTCTTTATGGGGGCGGTGTTGCTCAGGCAGATTTCATGCACCCTTATCAGTGATCAAACTAAATACATTCTTATTATCTGGGACAGGGTACCAACCTCCTGCTTGATGTTTTTGCCTCTGCTTTGGTGTCCTGGGCAGACCACTCCATGCCTCTCCTCATTGGGGTCCGAGCTCAGTGGTTTCCATGGAAACATCTGCCCTTTCAGTACCCAGAATGGCCCCAGGGTCTCTATGTGAACACTGTTAACACCGATGAGTCAGTTAAGCAGTGTCTGCTGGCGATACCTTACAGCCTGATGCATCTGCTGGCCAAAGAGCCATGGAAGTCCCATTCCCAGAAGGTAAGGACTGTTCAAATAGTGCCGAAAGCTGTTCTGTCGGGAGAAATGATGCCCAATTCGCAGTATTTGAGGCTTTTTGGCATCGCAGAAGGCTGCAGTATGCAGATGAGTCCTCAAAACTAATTATGTTTAACTTTTTATCTCTTAGCTATGCCAGTAAAAGAAGGGTTTCTGTGAGTGTTTCATGATTTAATGTATGTAATCTAACAAAAGCATCAAAGTAATACTATCTGAAATGTATTAAGAATGTAAAATTCCCTAAAAAAGGCACATTAAGTAATTTCATAACAATAAAAAATGTAAGGGTAAAGGAAAAACGGAGCAAATGAGATATGAACATTTCTTCTTGTTTGTTTTCCCTTTTCTATAAGTTTATTGACTGGCTCTTCAGCCTAACAGAAGCTCCTGAGGAAGCTTTATCACAGACAGTGATCTTTACAGCCAGAGGTGAGAAGACTGCTGAAAAGCTCATTTTAACTTTGCAGTAGTCCGACAACTTCAGCCTGTCTTAAGACATTGTGTAAAAGGACAGTTACATTGCAACACCAGACATGATCTTATGAATGATTCCAAACTCTAAAAGCAGCACAAAGAGGCTGAGATTTATTCATATTATACATTGTGTGTGAGACCTCTCCTCAGTTTTTCTGTCCTTTCGACCCCAGCAGCCTTATTGGCCCTGAAGTCCACCCCAGAGTTCAAGAAGAAGACGGTGTGGACCAGAGCATATGGCTGGTGACCACAGTTACACCCAGTTCCTGCTTTATTTGCTGTGCTTAATAAAAGCCTTGGTTAAGCTTCGGTTAAACGTATGGTTTCTAGACTTGAGCAGACTTGCAGAAAATGACAAATGGAAAAAACATACTGTACATCAGTGGTTCCCAAACTTTCTCTGCAGCCCCCCCTTTTCTAGATAGGAACATTATTGGGCCCCCCATTCAAACTACACAGGTTCAGGTTCAAACTTCATTTGAAATGCAACTCCTTTTTCTAATTGAGCGAAACACATGCAATTACAAATGGTGTAATTTCACCACTGTGGGAGAAATAAAGAGCAAACTGAAGTTACAAACAAGAATAAACAACTGTCTCCACAAAAACTGGCTGGGAAATGGTCACGTCCCCCAGTTTGGGAACCACTGCAGTAAGTCAAGTCGAACAAAAGAGTAAAAGGAACAGTCAAGTCAGAACTACAGCAATGCAGCAATTCACTTGCTTCCTGACATGCTTCCTTTTTGGGTAAAACGCTGTTACATAATATCATTTTCCAAAGCAAACCATGTAATTGTATTTTTTTTTCATTCTTATCCTTCTATTTTTACACTGTGTAACTTTCACGATACAATTTCCAAACAAATGCTCAAAAATGACATGAAAAGGTGAACCTCAGTCCTTGGTTTTGTTTACAGCAGTCCGTTCTATATTCACGCTGCATGTTTTATATTAGATTTAGCAGACTCATCCAGTCTTAACTGCAAAAAATAAACATGGCATACCAAAGTATTCGGCTAATATCCTTTTCATTTAAACATGGTTTTGTTTCCGGTAAACATCAGGATGCTTTCAGTTAACTAGTCTTCTTCTTATTCCAGTTCTCAAGAGCCTGTATCCTTTCACTCAGTAAAATCCGTACTGTTATCCCAGAACCTTAAAAACAGAAATAAAAGCAATTTGCAATGGCTTACAAGCTCACGCGGTTTTGTTACATTTATTCAATCGGTCTGGATCTTTTAAATGAACGTAAGTGAGTTTGTGTCTCACCTGCTGCCAAGAGAGGGAGGGAGGCCATTAGCAGGTATGGAAAATAAACATATACAGAAATGGGTGATTGAAGCTGAACAGAATACGTTTCCTGTGACTCGTAATAAGGAAAGGCCTGTAAGATGCTGACTGCTAAAAAAAAAATGTTAAAGAGAGAGAAAATAGAAGTCATTAAAAGGAAAATCCAGAAAATATAACTTTATTCCATAATGAGAATATACATTTTTATTAGAATGCAAATGTAAAAAATATTGTGTGTGTGTGTGTGTGTGTGTGTGTGTGTGTGTGTATATATAAAAACCATTTTGTGGTGTGGTGTGGTTCCCCCCCCCCCATCCCATTTTTGGAATTGCCACAGTTGAGGCTGTCAGGCTGTCAGCTGAGAGTGCATCTGGAAGGCCTATTTATCAGTATGTTTCCTGACACTCCTGCCAAAAAAACTAAAACTCACAAGAATGTCTCATTTCCTGCTCAGATAGTAGTTTTCCTATTGACCCTATTGAGCTGACTTAAACAGAGGCCAGCATTCTGTGTATTACTCTTGACGTTTGTAATCAAGGGCTGGAAGGGTTGTTCTCTAGTACAAATGATAATGCTCATTCTAGTTGGTTTATCTGAACTAATTTTACAGCTCAAATACTATGTCCCAGGAGGACAATTCACACAGTTTCATTTCGAGCATCTGCTGCTGTGTTGTCAGAATACAGCCACATAATTCAGAACTATTAGAAACATCCTCATATGTGGGCTTAAAATATTCAGACCAGTGGTCACCAAAGCTGCTCCTGGGGATGTCCAATTGGAAGCCCTCGATGCATCTAATTAAGTGGACGGTTGATTGAGATCTGATATGGTCATTCAGATTAGGAAGTGAATTTATCAGGAAGGTACTTCTTAAGCAGCAGAGCCAGTAACCAAGCTGAATTTCGAGTTCAATAATATGAAATCAAGGGATGCTGTGGTTCAATCTGTGAGACAAGCATGTCATTTCAAACACCTTTACTTCGCTGAATGACTCAGTGCTGCTCGGTAGTACAGCATTTTAAACCAGCAACTAAATATTACGAAGAGCTTCTTGGTGAAGTTTAATAGTGTGGTTTAAATCAGTGACCTGTTTTGACAGAAGTGGATTTTTATCAATTTTTTTAAAAGTTTGTCTAAAATCGTAGCAGTTTAGAAATCGTTTGAAGGCAAAGCATGGATGGAAAGGTTGTTTTTTTTTTTTTATTGGTAGTGGTGTTGGTGTTATACCTTCTGCAATCACAGAGAGAACGTAAACTGGGATGGAGAGTGTGTGGCGCACCCACAACATGTCAAACGATGGGGTACTGATGAGACTCAGCAGCTCGTATGGGTACCTGTGAGACAGAGCACAATCTTGCAGAGCCATGTTCTTAGTTCTTAGTTTCTGCCTCTGAAAGGCACCAGGCACTAAGCTGTGCAGTACATTACAAGGTAGCATTATATTTTTACACTGCAAAAAAAAAGTTCACATTCCCCACATCATTCCCATGTATATTTCTATGATACACACCTTAACAGATCTAAAATATTCCACAGATAAAACAGCACACACACTATTGTTTTACTCTGAAACTCCTCTTGGCTGATGATCAGGAACAAAAGGAAGTTTCGCTCCATCACCTGGCAAGAAAATGAACAACAAGGAAAAGAGGTCCAGGCTGCAGGTAGAATAATCACTCTGGATCAATGTAGAGTGCATTGTTTTTAAAGTGAATGCTTCAGTTTAGATGTGAACACTTGTATCAAAAGCATGTGTCAGCATTACCTGGACAAAGCGAGGGAGGAGTCGGCTCTCCTCAAGTCCATCTGCTATGTGGAAAAGCTCTAGCACTGATAAAAGCTGGCACAGACTCATCATCACTCCCACAAAATAGAATGTGCCAACTAAGGCATCTTAAAGACAGAATAAGGAGGAAAGCCACTGAAGGCACACTGTTTAATGGCATTTTCAACATCAGCAGGGCTGTTACAGCATTAAAACAGGTAAAGCAGGTAAACGCAGAGAAGAGGTTTATGGTGCTTCTCTACTGTTCTCTGGTATTTGTTTGCGCAATCATAGCCACCACGTTTAGTTGGTTTTGCTCAAAACCAGGCTGTAGAAAGCTAAACAACTCTTCACAGTGTTTATTTAGGGTGGATAGCTCAAAGCTGTTGCTTACCGCAGCCAAATGAGAGAAATCTGGCAGACATGTTTGCAAAGATCCATGTGTGTCCACAGAACTGCAGCAAATAGTACAGAAAGAGATAGACAAGCCCAATGCTGTGGCTGAAAAAGAAACGCAACAAGGAGTTATAGAAGCAAATTTAAGATTGGCATTGAGAAATTGAATGAGATTTTATATATATCTATATCTCACATCTGAAATTAAAGGCATAGGCCAATCCTGAATCATTTCTAAATGAAAATATAGTGATAGTAGAATAAAGTTCTATGTAAAGTAGACAAAATATATTTTTTTAATCTCCCAAATTGTTTTTAAAAGTAAGCTTCATGATTGTCATTTAGCCTGCCCCTGCCATTTCCTCTAACAGTGGTGGGCAATATCAAGTATCCTTAGTCATATGCAGAAAAAAAAACAAAAACATAAATAAATACATTAAAAATATTCTTTGCAATAGTTAAAAGCTAGTTATCAAAGTTAATTCTAGGACCCTGTTTAACTCTGACTGACTGAACTCAGAACAATATTGAAGAGTGGGACAGTCATGCTGGCTGACTGAACTCAGAACAGTACTGAAGACAGTGGGACAGTCGTGCTGACTGAACTCAGAACAGTACTGAAGACAGTGGGACAGTCGTGCTGAATGACTGAACTCAGAACAGTACTGAAGAGTGGGACAGTCATGCTGACTGAACTCAGAACAGTACTGAAGAGTGCTGGTCGTGTGTGCGGCTTATTTCAGCAGAAGTTTAGCCTCAGTCATTACAAAAGCCAAACCGCCGCCACACATGAGTGAAACCGCTGCTGTGTCGGCGTAACGTGTCTTACCTCATGTCCTTCGCACCGCAGCGTGGAGTGAGTTGAGTGTTCAGCTTTTCTGAAGAAAAGCATCGAGTCTGACTACTCCCCTCCGAGTCTCCCGCTGACGTCAGCAGGGCTGGGCCGGCGGTGGGCTTTCCCAACCTTCAGAAGCTCTGCGAAGAGCGAGCGAGCCTCGGGACAGCAGGCGAGCAGGGCTGGAGCCAGGTGTCCCTGATCAGGTAGCCATGTCTACACAGGAAACCAGAGTGTTAATGATCCAGTTAGCAAGTACATGATTCAGATGCACAATGAAATGCTGAAGCCTAAATAGTGCAGTTTATCTGTCAGCCGCTCAGATTGCTTGCTTTTTGTTCTCCTCCCCTGTAATCTCATCAAGGAAACCTCAGTTATTATGAGCGTGCCAGGTGACGTGTTTTTGTTTTTGCTGCCAGAGCAGTTCTGATCTGTTGAGGCTTGTACTAAAGCAAGACCTTTGCAGCGAATAGGGTAGAGGATCTTAAAGGATCTGCTGCAAGGTGGGGATTGATCTGTGTGTCTATCACATGTGCCAGATTAGCATCATGATGATGATCTCCTTGGTCCAAGAAGTCCAAGCAGAGCATCACCTGGAGAATTGTCCTCTAGCCCAAGAGCATCTTGTATCTCAGCCAACCACATGATGTAAAAGAGATTATTCTTCAGACCAGTGCGCCTTCTACCAATACTCCAGTTCTGATCCTCATATGACCGTTGTGGGTACTGTTGGTGCTGAGGTCAGAGGTCAGCAAGTGATTTGTCATTGTGAAACACAGCACAGCAAACTGCAACCTCTGCTTTTCACCTATGCAGCAGGGGGCAGTAAAGGGGGCAATACCTTGCCCAAGGGTACCTCAGGGCAACCTGCTGCTCTGGGATTCGAACCAACATCCTTCTGATCCTGGGATCTGATCCTGGGACCTGATCCCTAACCACAAGGTGACCGTTTCCTTGAAGTAATAGAACTGCTTGGCTAATTGAATTGTATTGCTCTATACTGAAGGGAATTTGGGTTTGAGGTCAAAGGATGAAAATGTGATGAAAGAACAGATTTTTAGATTTTATTTACTAGTATTTGCATCTAGTTATTTAGTTGAATAGATTTAATTTCTAGAGCATTGTGCCTCTGATCATCCAATTTCTGCATCAAATTTATCAGAACATGAAAGGCTGGCTTACTTTGAAGAAAAAATTTTACAAATTATTGAAGCACTTCTTAACATTGGCCATATCAATTACTGCTTGGAATGTCCAGTTAAAGTAACTGTTCTAAGTGACTATAAGTGACTTCCATGTCCTAATTACAGGGACAGTCCCCCTGGAGCAACTTGGGGTTAAGGGTAGTGTTTGAGGTGGGATTCAAACCTGGGACCTCTTGAACCATGAGCCTAGTCGAGTATCCTACCTCTAGACCACCACCACACATACCACAGGTGCAGCAGGGGGCATCTATTGAAACCGCCTGGAGAGTGGCGATGGGGATGGTACCTTGCTCAAGGGTACCTCAGGGCAACCTACTGGTCTGGGATTCAAACCCACATGCTTTTGATCCTGGGGCAACTCCCTGACGACTAGGCCACCACTGCCCCTGTTTCAACCACTGATGTGCTAAGCAACACCAACCGAACCGGTCAGTCAAGGAAAACAATGGCAGATGACAGATGAATTGTGAGAGCTCCTTTTGCAGTGGGTTGCAGGCATGATGCAAATAGTGCAAGCAAGAGATATACAATAATTATAATTTAAGCAAATATTAAGCGTAATATACTTAAAAATACTCTCTCCCAGTACTTTTGCTCACTTGAAAAACTGACATCTTTCTATCAGATCAATGATAGAAATAGCTCTGGACTAAGCAGGCTAGCCACACACATCAGTGAGCTTTAGTTGCCATTATCTTCTGGTCATTTGTTATCTTTTTTGTTAGGTGTAAACAAGTGCGAACCAGGGACACATCACAAGACCTGCTGTTACAGAGATCTGCTCCAATCTGGCCATTGCTCAGCCACTCAGATCTTAACACTTGCTTATCTTGTTTTCAGTGCATATATATATATATATATATATACATACATATATACAGTAATGTGCAAAAGTTTTAGGCATGTGTGGAAGAATGCTGTAAACAAAGAATGCTTTCAGAAATATAAATAATGATTGTTTATTACATTTACAAAATGCAAAGTGAGTGAACAAAAGAAAAATCTAAATCTGAAAAAATCTATGGGTGGTGGTGGTCTAGTGGTAGGACACTTGCCTATGGATCTATGGCTCAAGAGGTCCCAGGTTTGAATCCCACCTCTGGCACTACCACCACTGGGTCCCTGAGCAAGACCCTTAACCCTGAGTGTCTCCAGGGGGACTGTCCCTGTATTTAGGACATGGAAGTCGCTCTGGATAAGAGCGTCCGCTAAATGCTGTAAATGTAAATCATATCAATATTTGGTGTTACTAACTTTTGCCTTCAAAGCAGCATCAATTCTTTTGGCCCCCACAGAGCCCTGATCTCAACATCATCCAGTGTGTCTGGATTACATGAAGAGACAGAAGGATGTGAGGAAGCTACATCCACAGAAGATCTGTGGTTAGTTCTCCAAGATGTTTGGAACAACCTACCAGCCGAGTTCCTTCAAAACCTGTGTACAAGTGTACCTAGAAGAACTGATGCTGGTTTGAAGGCAAAGGGTGGTCACACCAAATATTGATTTGATTTAGATTTCTCTTTTGTTCATTCACTGCATTTTGTTGATTAATGAAAATAAATGATGAACACTTCCATTGTTGAAAGCATTCTTTGTTTGCAGCATTTTTTCCACACCTGCCTAAAACCTTTGCACAGTACCGTATATAACCAGAATGGTTCTTGAACACCTCCCACAGCTGATCAAGGCTTCTGGTTCACTTTGTATCATCTATACGTTTTGTGAATTTAAAGCCAGCACTGTCAGTCCAAAGGGTGCAGGTGGAAACTGAACTATTTTGCAAAAAAAGGATAGAAATGGATGTTGTGCATGAACATTAAAAGAAGAGGGAGGAGTATTGAGCAGAATGGGGGGAAATGCACACAGGTGGATTATATCCTTTGCAGGAAGGTTGTTCCAAAGGTGATTGGAGACTATAAAGTAGTGACAGGGAAGAGTTTCGCTAAGCAGCATAGTGTGGTGGTCTATAAGATGTCTTTGGAAATCAAGAAGAGGAGGAGAGTGAGCGCAGGAATGAAGATATTAAGGAGGAATAAAGAGCTACTGTAGTTGGCAGCTTGCTGGGCGACTGCTGCAGATGTGATAAGGGAGACCAAGATTATTAGCGTGACATTTAGTCAGAAGAAGGAAGATATGGAAGCTTTGTGGTGGAATGAGGAAGTTGAGGAGTGTATAAAGAAGAACAGAATTGTGAAGAAGAAGAAGAAGTGGTGTAGTCAGAGAGATGATGAAAGTTTACAGGGATGTGCAGAGCTGTAGGAACTACATAGCACATGCTTCACAATGACATAAAATACCAAAATTACTTATATGACATTTTTGTCTTCCTTTACACTGTAGTACCATCACATTGGGATCAATTTATCAATACATCGTCAGCAAACTTTACATTTTACATATTACATTGAACAGTGATTACAGACTTTATAGTGGTAGAATACAGTGTACGCACACTAGCAAGCAAATGAGCTCATATTAATGATTAATATTTCCTCATATTAATATTCCTCACATTTTTTACATTTTGACCTTCAAATTACTGGAGAACACCATCCAGTTTTCTGTAAAATTGATTATTTTTGTTGAAAGACTAGCACTGCAAATCAGATAATCAGCTCAAAGCTACATTACGAGAACAGGAACACCTCATCATCTGGTCAAAAATGTCTTCAACATGCTTTAACGTGTTTGAGTCTGAGAAGTGGTAGAGAGTGACATTCATATGCCATATCTGCCAAAGGCATATGGGCCAGTTTATTGTGAGATCTTACACTGATAATATGCTGATGTGGGTAAATGAAATAAATGAAATGAAAGTGGCATTTCACATTGTGAAACACAGCACACAATGTAAACCAAAAGTTCACCCATAAACACGTGCAGCAGGGGGCAGCTATTTAAAGCACCCAGGGAGCAGTGATTGGGACCTTGCTCAAGGGTACCTGCTGGTCTGGGATTTGATCCCACGACCATCTGATCCTGGAGTCTAGTACCTAACCACTAGGCCATCACTGCCCAGTGGAAATGGACAGTTATTTAATTATCTTAACGTATACAGTTATTATTTTAAATCCATGTTGTCCAGAAAATGTACAAATAATTATTCATGTTTTTGACATTTGATTGTACAGAGGTATATACTTATATTCCAGAGGTATGTGCTAATTTTAGAATTATTTACTCACAATATGCCCATGAGGAACAGGGAGGTGTTATAAGCATTTATTGTGTACTTACTGGAATATATCAAACAACAATAAAAAGAATATGATTCACGTTCAAGTGATGTCTCAGTTCAGGAAATGCATTTACTCTGACTGCTGGCCAACTGGCAGATAGGCATGTGCCACTGGCATGTTGGCACAGACCCATTGAAGATCACCATGTTCACACTATATTGATTTGGCACTGACAGAAAGGTACATGCCATTTCCAGTTTCACACTTGCCATTTGGAGATCAGCATATGCAACTTGTTAAACCTTACTTCCTGTTATGTCAGTGGCAGATCACATGTCTGTTAATGTTCCTACCACTACAGTGTTAACCTTACCAACATTTCTTTCATTTCCATCTGAACCACAATACGAGAGCTGCTTTATACTGAATTAAAAATTTGAGCTTGTTACATAAGGAATGTGTTTCTAAATGTTAATTCATTGTTCACATTGTACTTTCACACACATTTTACACAACATTTCTAAATATTAACCTAATATGGAGCAGCGGTGACCTAAATCTTAGGAACCAGGCCCCAGAATCAGAAGGTTGTGGCTTTGAATCCCAGATCCGTAGGTTGCCCTGAGGTACCCTTGAGCAAGGTACCATCCCCGTCACTGCTTTCCGGGGACTGAATTTAGCTGCCTCCAGCTGCATGGTGTGGAAATGTGAAAAGCAGAGGTTGCCTGTTTTGTTTCACTGTGTGCTTTGCTGTAACTGACTGCTTTATTTAATTTATTATTATTTGTCTGTAATCATAGTCAAATCATGTTATCTTTAATGGGTGGGGAATACAACTTCTCTGGCTCCAAACAAAAATGGCAAAACATCACCACACCTTATGGTCATTTTTAGGTGCTCATAAACTATATGTGAGTTCTTTATCTCATTTTAAGATGACGCTCTCAGATTTTACCATCTAAAATAGTGAGCTGCTGCCTTCTTCAGATTAAGTCATTAAATCACTCAATGGACAATATATAGAGAGCTCATATTCTTTACTAAGGTACTTTCATTCAGGTACTGGGTTTGTGTAATGTGTCCACTACTGTTCAAATGTCCTCCTACTCTGTAGAGCCATGTAGAGTCAGGGACTCTTACTAAGGTTGCATCTGAATTGTTAAATGAAGCCACCTTTCTATTCTGCTTGCCCAGATTCCGCTGCATCTGTAGCTGGCCTCACTCAGTATATTGTCAGAGCTGACTAACTTATGGATCTACTTGACTGCCAGACCAATCAGAATGAAGGAGTGTGGATAGTAAGGGATATCTTATTAAACTATTCTGTCACAGTCCTGGTTTTGGAACAGGTCAAAAAAAAAAAAAAAAAAAAATAGAAATGCTGCTCTCTGGTGTTGGTTTGTTTTTACACTCCACCAAAACACACTGCACTGCAACAGCACAGATGAATTCACCCCACCTGCTACTTTAATTAATAAATCGGCAGGTATGAAAGTAGTGGGTGTTTCTACATGTTTTCAGTTGGAGTTAAATCCACTTGGATTTCGTGCATGCAGCCCACAGTAGCAGAAGTGAATCAGTAACTGTGGAAGAGGTATGTTACCGTGGCAACCAGCAGTGGGAGCACTACCTCAATAATAATGGAAACAGGCCTCTGTAGGATACAGGTTTAATATGACCACCTGAATATTTTAAACTAAAGAAAGTAATATACAAGCTTAAATTACAATCTATAAAGTTTGCATAAGCACGGTATAAAGCAGTTAACAGTAAGACAGATTGAATGGATAATGCCCCGGAGGCTATTATTTCTATTAATTATTTGACATGCATTAAGTATCTAGCTAATATGTACATTCCACAGATGCATAAACAGTTCAGATATACAACTGATTAACTAACATGATATATTGTCTCTTAAGGGAAAACAACTTTGTAGCCCCAAAAGAGTGACTTAAATCTTTATAGAACTTTAAACTGAGTAAAAGGAGATTTTTATTTTAGTCTGTTACTCGCAAAAAATTGTAAACCATGTATAACTGCCTGGCGTGTGTGAACATTACAGATCCAAGATTTGTTCTGGCTGCAACTTTAACTGAAATTTTCACCATCACCAAACACTCACATATAAAACGGTTGCTATTCAGAGCTATACAACACAAATAAAAAGGTATATCTTCACAGGAATATATTCTTTGTCTTTTCTTCTCATGTCTCCTCAAGGTTTTATGGCTTGGTTTTGTTCATCTGGATGGTCTCATATGTGTCTTCAGTACGAGGTGCAAGTCCCTGAAAGAGAGAGGGAGTAGAGATAGAGGGGAAAAGAGGAAAAAGGAAGATGCATTATGTGTTAAAGGCAATTCTTAAAAACAAAAAATGAAATTGCAGGACAAACAGCATGTCTGGAAAGGTGACCTTCAACAAGTTGGAAATCCAGAAGAAGTAAAAAAAAACAAAAAAAAAACATTCCAATTGTGATTGTAATTTTGTTGATTTAATGTTGAGAAAAAACACTGAAACGGAATAATTGATTTACTGTTTTACTGACAAGGAACATTGCAGCAACAGGGATTCAGCAGCACTTACTTATGGCTGAACAGATGTCAGTTGAAAAAAAAAAGTGAAAGTGACAACCCTTGTCATTGCGAGGTCACGGCACAGCACACATGGACCACAACGAAATTGGACCTCTGCATTTAACACATGCACACTCAAACCCGTGCAGCAGTGGGCAGCTTTTGAAAGCGCCCGGGGAGCAGTGATGGGGACGGTACTTTGCTCAAGGGTACCTCAGGGCAACCCACTGGGGTCGGAATCGAACCCACAATCTTCCGATCCAGGGCCAACTCCCTAACCGCTAGGCCACCGCTGCCCCAGTTCTGGTTAATGTTGCATTATTATAATTAATATTAATAAACATTATTTCCTTTTTAACCAGTTTTTATGTACTTAATTTGTTATCCAGAGGCCTTTTGCTGCCTTCCTTGATAATAAAACTGAGAGGTAGCCATAGGAAATAACTTGATTAAATAAAAAAAATTCCTACATTGAAAAGCAGATTACTCATAAAAGCGGCAAAGGTTTTAAAGAGAGAACTGTAACAACCAAATGCGATTAATAGCAACACAGTGCGTGAGAGCATTGGTTTCAGCCTGACTATTAATATACTAAAGTTTCCTACCAACTATATTATGAACTTCCTCAGCAACCATGCTTATATGCTTAGGTAAGGGTTAATTATAAGACACAAAAATAATTTTTTATTGAAGTATGCTTAAAAAGTGTGTAAATACTGAACTGCATGTACTATGCTATTAACAATCATTCATCAATAACACATAGATTATATCTTGTTTCTAATTATTACTTTAAATTAAATGGTCACTGAAATGTCCACCTAAGTGGAAACATGAAATGGAAAATGTGAGCAGGCATTTTACCAGGAGTGAATCATCTTGTACTTTCAGATAAAGAAGTACAGAGCCACACTGTTGGTCAAGTTTATCATCCAATTAAGAATGAAATCAACAAACAGTAGCACAATGAGCCACAATAGCAACAAAAAAAGCTGAATTTTTGTACGAAAAAAAATTATACAAATTTTGAATTTTGTGAACATTTTTCTGAATCATTTACAGAAATCACACTATTTTACGGTTGAGTGGAGAAAACACACAATCTGTGCCATTTTTTAAAAACAATTTTGAAAGGAAACATTATTGAAGAAGTGATAAATAGTACCCTTGGTCAGGTACGAGGGCAGGTGCAGCACAAAGTGTCCAATATGTGCCCACAATGCACCTGTATGTGAAGTTAAGAAGGCTTTTAAATGGTCAACAAGCTCAAGTCAAAAGCAAAAACAGAGTCTGGCTGACAGTAACATGAACATTATGGTTTAATGTTCTGTGTCATGTCTTGTCTAATCAGGAGAGTATCTTCTTCTTCTTCTTCTTTCAGCTGCTCCCATTAGGGGTCGACACAGCAGATCATCCATTTCCATTTCTTGGATCATCTCCATTTCTCCTGTCTTCTGCATCTTCCTCCTTCAAACCAACCACCTGCATGACCTCTCTCACCACGTCCATAAACCTCCTCTTTGGTCTTCCTCATTTCCTCTTTTCTGGCAGCTCCATCTTCAACATAATAACGTAATATAATCCTTTTCTCTCCTCTGGAAATTCTCTCACTTTGTGTCCAAAATGTCTAACCTGAGCCGTCTCTCTAATATACTCATGTCTAATCCTGTCCATCCTCGTCACACCCAACGAAAACCTCAGCATATTTAACCCTGACACCTCCAGCTCCGCCTCCTGTCTTTTCGTCTGTTCCTCCGTCTCCAACCCGTATAACATAGTTGGTCTCACTACTGTGCTGTAAATCTTGTCTTTTACTCTCGCTGTTACTCGTCTGTCACAAATCACTTCTGTCACTCTTCTCCACCCATTCCAACCAGTCTGCACTCTCTTCTTCACCTCTCTTCTACACTTGCAGTTACTTTGAACTTTTGATCCCAGGTATTTAAATTCCATTACCTTTGTTACCTCTACTCCCTGCATCCTAACCACTCCACTTTCCTCCCTTTCATTCACACTCATGCCTTCTGTCTTTGTCCTACTCACTTTCATTCCTCTCCTCTCTGGAACATATCTCCACTTCTTCAGGTTCATAAACAGTGTTATTCTCAGCCTAAATCCTGATAACATGTTAAACTTCCATCTGTGTTTTCCAAAGTTCATCAAATGTCATGTTGAAGTGAGATCAGTGTAACTGCATGTTCAGGCTTGTGTGCCGGTATTTGCACATAATAAGCTGGCAGGATGCATACAATTTGCATCAGAAACTGATGCAAAAGGCTTAATACATGAGTCTCTTGAAGTTATGCACATCTATGTCCTTTCAGAGATAAGATATGACCAATGACTTCAGGGTTGTCATAGCAATTCATGTTCATTGCAATAACTGCTTTCTGCTCCTGTGATACTATAAAAGCAAGTCATTCTTTGCTTTTTCTTGTGGTTTCAGACCAGAATGAGGAATCAACCTTGAAACATGACATAGTCCACCTACATAATCTTTTTCATATGGACAAATCTTTACACAGGTAATTTTTTGCTTACACCAGTTTGTCATCCAAGACTCTGCAGGCAGCAAGATAAAATGGCAGAATAATAACGTTGATGAGCAGGCTGCTTCTTGCTATAACCAGAATGCACAGTTAGCGAGGGGCTTGCTAAATATAAAGTAATATAATTAAGTTAGATGTGTGCCATGGGGCAGCGGTGGCCTAGTGGGTAGGGTGTTGGCCGCATGATCGGAGGATCGATCCCAATGGCTTGCCCTGAGGTACCCTTGAGCAAGGTGCCGTCCCCGTCCCGCTCCTCCCTGCGATGGGCTGGCGACCTGTCCAGGGTGCGTCCCCCGTCCTCGCCCTGTGTGCGCTGGCTTGGACACCAGCACTCCCCCGCGACCCCGTTTGGGACAAGCGGCAGATAATGGATGGATGGGTGCCATTTAAAGCACACAAAAGCTCATGGACGTCTATGAGAATCCAGTTCGAAAAGGCCTATCATTTATCAGTCTAGTGTTTAGTGATGAGTGTTAAGCATGGCATGGCATAGACATGGTAGAACAAGGAAATATCTAATCTGATCTGTGTAGTTATTTATACTGACACACACATACAAGAAAAGTAAACTTACTTGATAAACCCCCTCTGCTGCTGCATCTTTCTGTAAAATTGAAAGAACAAACAGTTAAGGAATATAAACGCTGTAATCAGTCACAGTTTCTCCAGTACGATCAATAAACCTGAACTGAATCAAACACCCTAGCTCACTAAAGGCACTGAGGGATGAGCGCAGTCTTTACTGAATGTGACACTATCATCTGGGATTGTTGGAGGGTTTGAAGGCTAAATCCCAAGACCTTCTGGACGATCATTTAAGATGTCATAATTAAGTGTGAATGTTTTCATGCACCTGCTTGATTATATATTTTCTAAGTGGCAAAGAAGTGCACATCATTTACTGAGAATACGTTGAATATTTGGCTTGTGCAAAAGCTACTTACAGTGACTAATTGTTTTTTATCTGTTAAATAGAAATGGTGCTCTAACATTTGCTGAAAAAACATGTATTATTTGAACAGGGCTGTGGAAGCACTCAGCTACAATCTATGTCTTAAAACTGCTTCCAGCAAGTGGAAAGTGAAATGTGCGGTGATAGGCTTAATGAAGCAAGAGAGGAGCGGAGGGAGGGTGTTATAAGAGAAAGATTTTAAAAGATAAACTAACATTCTGCATGTTCCTAACAGTGTTGCTCAACGGACGTCTACAGAAACCACAAAATGCTTACTTCCATGTTACAGAGTTAATTTTGTACCAACCTAAACTGCTTAAATGTACGTTAACATCGTATGACCTAAAACCTCTGAAGGACTGGATAGCAGTTATCTACTCAGCTGTAGGTTTTATCAGCAAATGACCAACTTGACATAAATGATCATATTAATAGACTGTCTAAAAACACTACAGTGCGATGCACACACATTTAGAATGATCAGTATAAGCTTTTACAGCCATTTTAGGCTGCATTTTGTCACACCCTCTCAATACGCGGAGAAGCTTTGGATAAAGCTTGCTCATCTATGTATTTATACCAGCTAAGTGACAGCTAGCAGGAATATACTTTATCGTGCTGGAAAATACATCACGTACTTATATTCTGATATTATTTCTTCACAACAAAGCAGCTTTTGCATTTTAGCAGTCTGATGTGTCCAGTAATATGTGATATATTGTGTATGGCTTTGGATGGGTCATTCACATCAATCTAAATAAACAGATTCCTTTTTGAAATTTTCCACATTTGCCTTGATCCATTTCACAATATGCTGCCCCCCTTGGGACAGCGGTGGTCTTGTGATTTGGGACTAGGCCCCAGGATCAGAAGGTTGTTGGCTCAAATCCCAGTAGGTTGCCCTGAGCGTTTTGTTGTGCCTTGTGTGCTGTGCTGTGTTTCACAATGACAAATAGTCACTTTCACATCACTTTCTCTGTTACTGTTTTAAGATATGAAAATAGAACAAAGGCAAATTAATCAGACTTTTACGCACAGTAGCAGGTAGAGTTTGTTCATTTTATTAATTCAAACTTAAATCAAACGCCCTCATGGTGACACATAGTTTTGTCATCCAGCACAGAACCAGTGCTTGTGCCTTTTCATACAATAAAATGGACAGTAAGACTAAAAGAGAAAGGAAGTTCAGTTTAAGAAAGGAAGAAGAGAATCCTTCAGATGGTAAAAAAGGTCATTGTAACCAGTACATGCTTCCTATTTCAGATGGTAGTTCCTATTTCTTATCTGCTTGATCCTATTAGATGTGAACCTTTTACAGACCAAATCATTAATGCAATTACATTTCCACTCATCTGCATACATAATGGTGCTGTTGTGTTGTGTATATGAGCTGTATATGAACAGATAGCAGGGGAAACATTTTTCACTTTTGTAAGAACTTCATGGTGAAGCATGTGTACTAAAATTAGACTTCACAGTGTATCACCAATAATCTTCAAAAGCCTCTTTTGTAGGTCAAGGTTGGCATCTGTTTAGCAAGAAATATTGCAGTGGTCGATAACTAAAGAGAAACGTTCAGTTTTTTTGTTTTTTTTGGGGGGGGGTTGGTTATATGAGTATTAAATTCACTAAAATACATTTTTGGTTTTGAACAGAGTATACTATTTTTAAATGAGTTCCAAGCAAGTGAATTCTAGGTTATAAGTTGAAACAACTATACCCATAATAAGGAACCTTCCTAATAAACTGGCATCAGAGGATTTATTTTAAAATATTTCTTACATTTGTTTTCATCAAATGTGTTATTACTCTGAAGCAAAATATTCAATTTCTTCATTAACTGAAATAAATCAAGGCCTCCATGAATTTATAAATAAATGTCTCAATTTCTTTGACATGGATTAAGGCGATTAACCTTAAGGACTACATTTTAATGACAGTTGATTATCTAATTGATTAACAGTCCAATAATTACATTTCATTGCAATACAAGACAAATCACAGTTAAATCGAAAAATCCACCAGGCATTAATGAATGATTTAACTGATAAATGAATGTTTTTTTATTTTAATTCACCAATCAAGTGTAGATTTAACTGTATTAGCTGAAAATCATACAGACAAGCTTATCTTGCTGGCATTTAATTAATTTTCCAAGGATTAAAAATCTTCTTCATCTGTTTTCCAGCCGTCTAAATAAACATTCAGAAATGTGTAATTCTAGAGACTAACTGCTTTTATTCATCTGTACTGTTTTCTTGTTGTGAGTGGTGGAAATGAACGTCCATGACAAAAATAAGCATTTTTAACTTAAAAACATATTCTATTAATGAGCAAATCATTAATTATGTAACTGTTAATAATTCATAACTGAGTTAGTGCTGCAAACATATTGATAATAAGCTTTTTTTATGTAAAAACATATTTATTAATGAGTAAATAATTAACAATGTATCAGTTAATAATTAATAACTGAGTTAGTGCTGCAAACATATGGACATACGTTTCCTCAGTGGTATAAAAAGTGCATGCTATCATTAGAATCATGTTTTACTTGGCTCAGCAAAGTTTAGAAAAAAACTGCGGCTTTTTTTTCATAAGCTGTGAATCTCGAGTGAGTGAATGTCTTTCACTGGTGCTGCAGCCTGTCTCTATTATGTCATGTCCTTTTATGGTAGTTTCAGACATGAATCTTTAGTGTTCTACCGCTTCAGACACATGTTTTAGTTAGAGATCATTTCAGAGTAAATGATCATTTCTGTTACCTGTGTGTGTGTGTGTGTGTGTGTGTGTGTGTGTGTGTGCGGGACAGGCGGAGGGAAAGAAAGATACAGAGAGTCTGAAGGGAGTTAATGGATGAACGGTTGGGGCAGACCACCTTTAAAACTTGCACTGGCACGTTTTTTTCTTCACTTTGTTTATTAAAATAGCTTTGATGGTTAACACCACACTTTTCGAACCGCTGAACTATCTTTACAGAAGATGAAAATACTGCCTTTGTACATTCTTACCTTGGTGTGGGGTGTGTTCTTTGCAGTTTCATTTATTATCTGTGAATGTAAAAACATTAACATTTATTTTATTTCATAAGTATATCAATATATACAGGACGAGTCTTCCTGTTAATCTATAGAGGTAGGTTGAGTTCTGAACAAAATGTCAGGTTACGGAAGTTTTAAAAATCATCTTTAAATCATAAAATATACAGATATATTAAAGCACTAAAGCATGACCGCAACAGTGTATAAATACCTTCATTCTGCAGTAAAGTATAGTTAGAACAACTCCATAGACAAACAGTATGCCGTCCAAGATATAGCAGATTTTGGGTTCATCCATGGCAGCTGAGTAAAAATAATAATGTCAAAACATTAAATAATGTCTTGCTTAACAACAACAGCAACATATCCTACTACTACTAGTAAAATTATAAAAGTTATTATTAGTGGTTGTAGTACTTAGTTAGTAATTATAGTCATTATATAGTAATTATAGTTGTAGTAATAATGGTAATTGCATAATTAATAATAATAATAATAAGTCAAGTCAACCGAATTGTCATTTCATTTGCATACACAGTACACAGTGAAACAAAACAACGTTCCTCCAGAACCATGGCGTTCAGGTGCCTGATGGCCAGGGGGTAAAAGCTGTTTCCTGTTCTGTTAGTGCGGTCCTGTATGCTATGCGACCTATTAAGAAACAATTATTATAATAATAAGCAATAAGCTTAATAATTCTTCTTCCGTTTTTGGCTGCTCCCGCTTAGGGGTCACCAGAGAAGACCATCCGTTTCCATTTCTCACGGTCCTCTGCATCTTGTTCCTTCAGACCAACCACTTGCATGTCCTCTGTCACCACATGCAAAAACCTCCTCTTTGGTCTTCCCTTTTCCCTCAACCCTGCAGCTCCATCTTCTACATCCTCCTCCCAAAAAACTGCATTATTAGGAAAAGTTCATGTTGAGTGTACATGGAATGTGAAAGTAATTTTATAACTTTCACACTACAGTAATCCTGAGAGTTTAGAATGGCCTGTTCTCAGTGATGAAGCCTGCTTGTATAAACAGTATTATCATTATGTGGTAATGTTTCATGCTAAGTATGAACTTTATCTTTCTAGCTGGTTGAGGTTGACCCTTGTGGTTATAGCAGGGACACTTAGCATTTTTAATAGATTAAGATAATTTAGTTTTTAAGTTATATGAGTACTGGGTGCTATGTTATGCATTACAGAGCTCTATATTTATATCTCTATATATTTCTCTATAACTCCATATATTTCTCTTTAGTATGTCTTCAAAGTAAAGAGATATGGAGTATAATTATGTTTTTTTTTAGCTTCTGCTGTTTAACTCTGGTGTCTGCAACCAGCTGAAAAATATAACCTAATAAATACGGTGCACGGAGAGACGTGTATGTGCCAGCCCTGAATATAAAAGAATCTTTGAAGTGTAATTTTAACAATATGTAGAAGCGCCTTCTGATTAAGTCTTGAGAGTCAAGCATCAAACTGACCAAATAGAGTGTAGCCTCCACATGGCTTATTAGCTGCCCTATTTATTTTTAATTACTCTGAGAAACAAATGCGCTTCTGTGCAAAACCACACGCTGCGAATTCAAGGGTCACTTCGCTATTTGCAGCTGAGCTAATCACTTTAACCACACAACATGCGACCTTTAAAGTTGGAACTATAGGCTTCATACACAGTCTTTGCGAGAAGTGTGCAAAGCCATTAAACATGAAGTGCCATTGCTGTTTCCATTTGCTGCCACACAGCCATCAACATGTCAGTCATCACATTTAGTTGTGACTTTGTTTTACATGGTATACAACTACCTTTAAAAAAAGGAGGAAGTACAAAAATCTACATTTTTAAGTATACATTTAGTTGAAAAAGGCAACGTGGACTGTAATTATTACTTAATTATTTAAGTACTGGTGCATTACTATGCTTATCGTTATTGTGTCACACTGATGGTACTATTAGGCCCTCTGGTCTGGTTGGGAAGTCAAGCAGTTGTGACCCCAGAAAGACTCAGAGAGAGGACAATATCAGATTCAAAAAAGCAGCAGACATTTATAATAAAGATAAATATATCTGAGCATAACGGTTGTAACAGTTTAGGTGTATATCTTTTGGTTTTAATTTAAAGGCACCTGGAAAATGAAGTATACACTGACAGCACGCTTGCTAAAATATGTAAAGTCGTGGGAAAAGCATTTTCCCTTTGATTTGATTTTGAACTTGCATTAAATTACTATATACAATGTGATACAGGTACAATTAGGTCATATTAGCTTAGAATGGGTTAGTGTTGAGTCTTACGTTTAAGACTAGACTCGAAAGAAAGTGTAAGTAAACTCCCTTCTCCCCAAAATAGGAAGAGAGGAAGCTTTTTTTCCCCCTTTACATTTTCAAGAATAGATATTTAGTTACAGTTTTAAATACTAAATCAATAACACATTTATGTGCTTATTTGCTTTTGACATTTCAAAATCTGAGGGTGACTCTAAATCGTTAGTTACCAATCCTGATAGTCCATTTCATCTTGATGCATTGTCACTCACATCCATCAACATCAAATACCAGCTCTGAATCAATAGTGCTAAAGCCTTTTCACTCACCAACACTGCCAAAAGTCATCCAGAGGGGGAGAAGAGAAAAGATAGAGAATCTGGCTGCTTTCATGGCTAAAGCGTAGTCTTTACAAAGAAACCAAACCACAGACTGCAGCGATGGACAGCTAGCGCAGGGGCTTTCAGGAAACTGACGCGAAGAAAGCGTGAGAGGTGAACAAGGGGAAACTGTGGTCGGCAAATGTCCACGAACTCCGCCCCACAGTGACAAAGTGAAAAAGAAAACTCTTTAGTTCACAGATCACAAGCATTTAGTATTATGCCAATGTAAACATTTGCTGTCCAACTTTAGAGTAGCAAAAGGATAATATCTTATGAAAACAAAAGATTTAGCAACAAAGGCTGGAAATATAGACCTACCTTCTGACTGGCCATTTTCTCAGAAATGTCCACAGCCCCAACATTAAAACCACAGGTGAATGAATAGCACTTTTGGTCTTATTACAATGGCTCCTGTTACGGGATGGGATTTTTTGAGCCGTAAGAGAGTAATCAGTTCTTGACAAGTATAACTGGCAAGCATAAAGACTTATGTGACCTTAAAAAGAGTCAAATTGGGATGGCTAGATAAGTGGATCTGAACATCTTGTATTTACAGATTCATGTCTACAAAAAGTGATTCAAAGAAGGAGGAGAAGGAGGACATTCCTGACTGTCTGATAAATATGGGAAGTGTAATCTGGCCTGTCTGGTTTGATCCCAAAGAAAAGCTACAAATTTGCTGAAAAGGTTAATTATATAAAAAATGTATCACATACTGTTCGATGATACAAAATCCGTCAGAAAACATGGCGCTTCACAGCTGTATACGGTGCTGTCTAGTTTTCATTCATATTTTATCATACTACTGAGTGTGTGCACATCACTTACCTGGAGAAAAGAAGACACCTATGGGTAGAAGGCAGTGGTTCCAGGCAGTGTTCTGTTGGGATACTTTGGTTCCTGGTATTCATGAGGATGCTACTTTAACACACACAACCTACCTAAATATTTTTCCAGACCAGGTAAGGCCCGTAATAGCAAGAGTATTCGACAGTGGCTTCTTTCAGCAGGGTAAACCTGCCCTACTGTAGAAACTGAGGAAAATGACGACAAGGTCAATGTGTTCAGTCAAGCATTGAAGGCTGTCCTGGACAAACTAGTCTGAACTTAAATAATCCAAAGCCAGACAGAAGCAACTCATGAAAGCATAATTAACATAAACAGCTAATTTTCTTTACTGTATATGTGAGTATGTTTGTCTGTGTGTCTGTCCTGTAATGAAATTATAAACAGAGAGGTATTTTATTATATACATGACACTCTGGGCAATACGAGTATATTTATTACATTTGTGAAACCACACTGTTTCCTAACTTGTCCTGAGATCTTGGATTGTAAATAGTTCAACGTAAAAAATTTGCAAGAGCGATAACCAAAAATTTTTCTAGCATTCCATTTTTATTTCTCAGCGTGTAAAGGCAGAGCATGTAATTTATTAATAACAGCTATAACACTGGGTAAAAAACATCACTAACTAGTTTTCTGGACTTTTTCCATGGTTATGAAACAAACATATTTTAAAATTAGTCCAAAATGCAGACTTTTTCAGAAGGTATCATAGAGAAATCTAATTTACCATAATACACAGGTTTGCTCTCTTCACTCTCTCTCTGGTGTCCACAGTTACTAGTGAATATGATTTGTGCTTTGGCACTGTAGTCGCAGGCTTCATCATGTTCCAAATGTAATACTGGAGCCTCTAGTTCCTTTTCTACTGCCTATATAACAACATTTAGTATTACGCACTTTAAGGACAACCAACTGCACAATATAACACACAGAAAAATAAAGTCCCACCTTTTCGTTGCATTTATGGTAGATAAACTTGTATCTCCAGCAGCTGGATGCAAAATCTGGGGTACTCATACGAAGTTGGAGTTTATCATTTTTCTTAATGGTGTCAAGCTTTGGTGTTTCTGGTTTCACTGCAAGATGAAACAGAGATGAATGCAAATGGCATAAATGATTCTGAGTGATCTGTTCTGATAAACTCTGGCTCAGAGTGGTCAGCGAGGGTTCAATATAACTTCCTTGAGGAAACATAATGTAACTGCATTTCAATTTTTAGCTCACACAGTTAATGATGGACTAATAATAAATAGGTAATCATCAATCAGAATTCACAGAATTTGTACAGGAAAATAAAAAGGAAGAACTAAGGACATTTGTGTAAAATAATTATTAGATTTAACCTAATGTGACTCACCTCTAAATGTATTTCCACCGTGTAGTTCACTTTACAATCTGGATCCAAACCTGTCGGCTCACTCCACTGAGCAGTGAGAGAGAAACTGACAAGATTCCATGACAGAGTAAGATTTTCTGGTTGAGGTAATTCGTCATCTAGAAAAACGCAGAAGGAAGCTGTTGGGCTGATTATGAAAAGTGTTGAAGCTTGAGGGCATTTTATGTTAAATTCAAAGGATTTTTCATTTATTCATAATACATTTATATTGAGACTTTTAATAATGGCATGACTTTTGGAACTGCTTCCAGTTTCCAGTAGGATTATACAGGTTATTGCAATTATTGCATAGAAATTAGTATAATAACTACATCGTAGTCAAATAAATGTATCCATGTTTTCCACAGCTAGAAATGTGGTCCATCTGTAGACTTATTTTTTTGTTAAAAAAGAAAAAAAAAAGAAATCTGAAAAAACTGTGGCTTATTATCTGAATCTAATACTGAAAATATAAAAAAGTCTATTAAAATTAATCTAAAAAACAGAAACACCTATTAAGAAATATTGTTTTTAAATACAAAACTACATCACAGTTATTGCCATGCTTGACCATTTATTTATGGTTATGGTTTTGTGATCTTGGAGGATAATATCAAAGTCTTGACTCCATGGTCATTGAACTATTTATGTGATGTTCCAACTGCTGTCATTTTTTAATTATTTTGCAAAGTTTTCATTTTCTCCTGCAAAGGAACTCGCATGTAAATGAACTGAACTCTTTAAACCTGATGACCTTTATACAATCTCGAACTTCAATTTCTCCCTTTCATAACAACAAACCTAAGTGGTGCAGTGTATTTACAGAAACTGTCTTTATGGCTCTGACATCATAGATACTAACAGGTAATAAGCAAATACAAATATATTTAAAAATAATTTTAAATTACCAAACCTTCCCATGCTCATCCAGAGAAGAGGGAAAGAAAAAATGACTACATTTACGGCATTTAGCAGACGCTCTTATCCAGAGCGACTTCCATGTCCTAATTACAGGGACAGTCCCCCTGGAGCAACTCAGGGTTAAGGGTCTTGCTCAGGGACCCAGTGGTGGTAGTGCCAGAGGTGGGATTCGAACCTGGGACCTCTTGATCCAGAGGTCGGTAGGCAAGTACCCTACCACTTCTGACTAGTGCAGTAACTTTCATAATTGTAAGAAAGGACTTACAGAGAAACAGAACAGTTGACCAAATATGAACACCAAACTCAGGGGAGTTTCTGCAGATGTGAAAATGGGCACGACTTGTGTACAAGGGCAAGTGGTGGTAAGCATCCAGTGTCTTGTGAAAAGATCCAGCCCCCCTTGAGTGTTGCTAATATTTTAATATTGTGACTGTCAGATAATATTTTCATATTGTTACTGTTGCCACCAAAAAAATAATTAGAAAAAGCTTTACTCTCTGCTCTAACTTTAGAATGTAGTAATGTTTTTCCACACAAATTAATTTCTATTTCTGTTTGTCCACAGATAAAAATTGCTGTATTCTTTTTATTTATCCTACTGATGTCTTTCATTAAATCTTATTACTTTAGTTAGGTCTTGGCATGTAAGGGGCGTGAGTATTTTTATATGTTGATGTTTTTTTTTTTCACTGTTATCTTTTCTATTAGGACAAGTGACTATGAAAGTGAGGGAGGGAGTGAGGGAGGGAGGGAGTAAGTGTTATCTGTTTTTCTAACCATGTTTCCTGTTGTGTTCATTTAGTCTTAAAAGCTGCTTTAAAAAAAAAAAGAAAGAAAAAAAAATTATTTCTCTATATTTGCATTTTGGGTAACATTACTCAGAACTTTAAATGAATGACTTGTATACATACATGTCCTAATTATTAATTATTTACCCAGCAATGTATTGTGTAATAAAAATAAACCTCAATTCTGAAGATATGTGGTATCTCGCTCAAGAATGTTCCCAATAAGGTAAGGCAGCAGATGACATATGCTGCTCTGCAACCATGTTTTTTGGAAGGTGGTAAATGATAAAGTGACAAAACATCATCCAGAGCAGCATACGCCATCAGCTGCCTTATCTTCTTTCTATATTGCAGCCTGGTACCATCTCTTCCCCTGGTGAGCAATGCACATGTTCCCAGTTATCCACCAGTTGTGAAAGACAACAAGATGCATCAAACCAGGTCACTTTCCTCCAGAGTATTATGGCTACTCTGACCAGTCTGTAGCTACACAGATTAATACTGAGCAGACTGGGATGTACTGTGCTTTCTGGCACATTTCTAGCATAGCCAGCACTAATTTTATAAAGCAATATGTGCTATAGTAGTTCTTCTTTGGGGCTGGACCAGACAGGCTAGCCTTTACTCCCGACATGCATCACTGAGCCTTGATTGCTGGTGACCCTGTTTCAAATCCCTTGGACCACTTTTTTAGTAGATACTATTCACTGCATACCAGGAAGACCCCTCAAGACAAATGCTCTGGCCCACTGTAGCCATTACATTTAGCCTCTTTTCAAAGCAACACAGATCCTTATGCTCTCCGATTTTTCTAGCTCCCAACACATCAACTCATTTTCTAAAAGGCCTTTTCTCTTGACAGTTGCCAAGATAATCAGTGTTATTCACTTTACTGTCAGTGGTTTTAATGTCGTGCTCTATATTGTTGCTGCATTTGGAATGGTTCACATGTTAATTTATTCACAATTTATTTAGAGTGTTTACTATAATGAACAGGAGAATAACCCAGCCACTAGGGATGCACAAGCCAGTGTATTTCTTCGTGCCGGTCCTAAGCCTGGATAAAGGTAGAAGTACCTGGTAAGGTAGAGATTTAGCTGATATAATGGAGAGAAGAAAGGTTGACATTTTGTGTGTGCAAGAGACTGAGCCGGTCTGGAAATCTGTTTCATTGTCCGCATATTAATTAGGCAAATTTTACACTGGAAAAAGTCACAAGGATCTGGTTCTTTACAGTGTCATTTATGGGTTTTGTAGAATCTCTCTTTAACAGATGAAGTTCAAATTCAGTGAGCAAACTAAACTATAAAGAGACAAATTACATATAAGAAAGCTACGGAAGCACTAAAGATAGAAGGACTTCACTACTAGAAGTGTTTTCTATTTATTACTGGAGTAATTAATAGATTGCAGCAACAGCACCTCTTGAAGGAGAGACAGAGATTCAGAACTGATTCGTCATTCATTTTTTGTGAAATTTAATTGTGCGTTTGTGTATAGATATAGTAACCCAGTGAAACATGATTATTCGGGTCTTATTTATTTGACTTACTTTGAGACTAATAGAGGTAGAGTTGTAACCCTCCTCTCTCTCTCTCTCTCAGCTTTATTTCACAGGATGAGAGATTCTTTGTTTTGTCTCATGTTCCTTCTTCTCACTGCTTCTTGCACTAATAAACTTTTATAGGCAGCTCCTAATTCGCTACTTCTGCTGTTTATCTGCAATACCCAGTTGTCACATGACTTCCAGCTTCCCCATTTGTAGTCTTAAAATCCTTGTGTGAATTGCTTTGTGCCTGCTGGACATTGCAAGATTGGTATTAATGATCTTCTGGAGGAAACCCATGCAGACCAGGGGTCAACATACAAACACCACACAGAAAGGACCCAGGCTATCCCACCTGGGAATTTAACCCAAAACCTATTATCATTAAATCTAGTCTTCTGGCCATGAAGTAAAAAAATGTAAAACATAATGTAATAAAAAAAAGAAAGGGGAAGGTTTACAGGATGGTAGTGAGAATAGATATGTTGTACGGGTTGGAGATGGTGGTGCTGATGAAAAGACTGGAGGCAGAGCTGGAGGTGTCAAAGTTAAAGATGCTGAGATTTTCGTTGGGTGTGATGAGGATGGACAGGATTAGACATGAGTACATTAGAGGGACAGCTCAGGTTGGATTATTTGGACACAAAGTTAGCGAAACAAGGTTGTGTTGGTTTGGACATGTCAAGGAGAGACGAGGATTATATTGGAAGGAGGATGTTGAAGATGGAGCTGCCAGGAAAGAGGAAAAGAGGAAGACCAAAAAGGAAGTTTATGGATGTGGTGAGAGAGGACATGCAAGAATAGACACTTTCACTCAATGCAGTTATGAGACAAAAAATTTCAAATTGGACCTACATACGGGGCTTAGTATATAAAAGCTTAAGTCATTCAGGAATCAGAACACTTCCCCCTGTGTCTGAATAAAACATCTTCACAGGGTGCTGGGGAAAGAGTGTGTGTGTGTGGTGCTGATTAATGACCAATGATAATAAAGAAAATAGCAACAAATAAAATAGCTACTAACCGAAATAGCTAAAATAAACTAAAACCAAAAAATCATAGACTGTTTGAGTTAAGATGCATCTTTTTTGAAAGCAATGATTAAGGTAGGGTAAAGATTTCAAACGTCTGCATAAAACGCTTCACTAATAACCAAAACACGTGATCAAATACGTGTCTTTGTATCACGTGTTTAATAAACCCAGCCACTAGGGATGCACAATCCAGTGTATTACTTCGTGCTGGTCCCAAGCCCGGGTAAATGGGGAGGGTTATGTCAGGAAGGGCATCCGGTGTAAAACTTTGCCAAGTCAATATGCGGACAACGATACAGAATTCCATACCGGATCGGTTGAGGCCAGGGTTAACAACGACCACCACCAGTACCTGGTGAGGGCAGAGTCGAGGATCAAGTGGTAGAAGCTGAAGGAGGAGGACTGTAAGGTGGAATTCAGGCAGGAGTTAACACGGGCACTGGGAGGTGTTGAAGAGCTACCGGATTGCTGGGAAACTACTGCAGAAGTGATAAGGCAGACGGCTAGAAATGTACTTGGTGTGACATCTGGAAGGAAGAAAGAGGATAAGGAAACCTGGTGGTGGAACCAAGAAGTCCAGGAGTGTATTCAAAAGAAGAGGGAGGCAAAGAAGACATGGGACAGTCAGAGAGATGAAGGAAGTAGACAGGTGTACAAGGAGATGAACCGCAGGGCGAAGAAAGCAGTGGTGAAGGCCAAAGATAAGGTGTTTGCTGAATTGTATGAGAGGTTGGACAGTA
This sequence comes from Hepsetus odoe, assembly GCA_017165825.1. Classification (NCBI taxonomy): domain Eukaryota; kingdom Metazoa; phylum Chordata; class Actinopteri; order Characiformes; family Hepsetidae; genus Hepsetus; species Hepsetus odoe. The sequence continues at coordinate 17,340,459 of CM029388.1, read as the reverse complement.
AAGAGGGAGAAAAGGACCTTTACCGATTGGCTAGACAGAGAGACAGATCTGGGAAAGATGTGCAGCAGGTCAATAAAGGATGGACATGGAAACGTACTCACAGGTGAACAGAGCGTGTTGAGCAGATGGAAGGAATACTTTGAGGAGCTGATGAATGAAGAAAATGAAAGAGAGAAAAGATTGGATGATGTGAGGAGAGTGAACCAGGAAGTGCAGAAAGTAAGCAACATGGAAGTAAGGGCAGCGATGAAGCGGATGAAGAATGGAAAGGCTGTTGGACCGGATGACATACCAGTGGAGGCATGGAGATGTTTAGGGGAGATGGCAGTTGAGTTTCTGACCAGATTGTGTAACACAATCTTGGCAAGTGAGAAGATGCCTGAGGAGTGGAGACGAAGTGTACTGAGAAGTATGTAGTGTATTGGTTTGGACATGTCCAGAGAAGAGATGAGGGATATATTGGAAGGAGGATGTGGAAGATGGAGCTGCCAGCGACCCCAAAAAGGTAGCAGCCGAAAGAAAAAGAAATATCATGTGTTTAGTAGAGCGCTGTCGGCCTCTGCTGCCCCCTGGTGGTGAGAGGCGGGAGTGGTTGTGCCGGACCGCTGGGTGGCGCTAGAGGGGAAAACAACAACAACAAAAAAAACAGCACAGCCTCCAGTCCGGCCGCAAACATGGCGGCCACTATGCTGAGGTCGCTCTCCAGGCTGGGACGTCCTTCAGCTGCGATTTTAAACAGCAGTGTTTGGACTCCTGGGTGTGCTTTGCTTCAGAAGAGGTAAACCTTGTTCACGCAGCTCACGAGTGAGTGATAAACCGGGGTTTTCGTCGAGTTTGTGTTTATGAGACTTAAAGTCCACGGCAAGCAAAACATCTTCACCACCACACGACTGTGCAGAAATACTGTACATTTGAACCCCGGCCAGTTTCAGACAGCGCGGAGTGCAGTGGGAGCGTTGTCGTGTTGAAAGCCCCTCAGATAAACGAGTGTGTTCGCGGTGACTCCTAGCATGTCTGTGCTAACTAGCGATCGGACACGATCCTCTTATGTCTGAGCAGATAATACAGGTTCTACATTTCCACCACTGACTAAGTGATGGTCTAGTTCTTGTTGGTCACTGAGCAGACAGCCGGAGGTGTAAATAACCCTCACTTTGCCACTGCTGGAGAAAGGGACTGTGAGCACCAATCACAAACCCTGTTCCTGCACTCCTCTCGCACTTTAATCCACCCCCTGGGGTGATCTGTGCAGTCTGGCAAGTCTGATGGTTAAGATTTAAGTTGTGAGCTTGTGAGCAAAAATAAGGACCCCACCAACTGACTGACTGTACCTGTAGGCAAAAGCAGTGGCAGCCAGATGTGGAGTGGGCAGAGCAGTATGGTGGTGCAGTGATGTACCCCAGTGCCATCACCGAGAAGTGGACCCCACCTCCATGGAACGGTAAGCATCCGTTCTGCTTTTGGCTTTCAGTTTAAGATGCACTTAGAATGCAGCTGCAACTTGCCCCCACATGCAAGTACATCTCTCAGTTAGAGGGCGACGGAGCTGTGTTGTGTAGTGTGAGCTCTTGGTTCCGTAGGGTTCTAGAGTTCAGTATGGCGGGTGAATGTGTACATGCTTATGGAGAGCGCCGGGGTGAGTGTCAAGTACCAAAATCCTGCTTGATCCTGCTTGATCCTGCTTGTCTCTCCGTAGACAAAGACCCCCCAGTGGAGAAGGAGGTGTCCAACCTCACTATCAACTTCGGCCCACAGCACCCTGCTGCCCACGGAGTGCTTCGTCTGGTGATGGAGCTAAGTGGAGAGTCGGTGAAGAAGTGCGACCCTCATGTTGGCCTGCTTCACCGCGGCACTGAGAAGCTTATTGAGTACAAGACCTACTTACAGGTACACCTGTTGCAGGAAAATGTGTTTGGATCTTTCAGCGTTTGCAATTTTTAGGTGAGGTTAAAAAAAAATGCAAACTTGTGCACCGTGTGTAACAGTTGAAGGTCCCACATTAAGCAAACCGATTGTTTTGTCTTTGCACTTCGTAAATGTGTGGAGGATCTAGAATGGGCTGTTTAAAAAGCGGCGTTAATAAGATTCAAGTCCACCAAAACTATTCAATGGCCACAACCATCACAGCGTCATTGATGGGCTGGGATCAGCCCACTACCCAAACACCCATCATGTTCATTTTGGGTTTTTTTTTTCTAGGGCCGTATGTTCCGTATTCGAACCTGAAATTTTAAAATACTAACTGCTACATTGGTCAGCATTAGATATTTTTCCTAAATTAGTTTAGTTTTCTATTGCATTTAATAATTATAAATTTAAAGCTTCTCTGTATTACCTTTCTAAAATGACCAGTCCTTAAATAGAAATGAATAGTTCCTTATACATTTCCAGAGACAATGAGAGATGTGATCAAAGATGAATTCTATTCTTACGTAACGTGTTAATGAAGGAAGAATAAAATGTGTATTCTCTCCCTTTTGTCTTTGACTGCAGGCCCTCCCATACTTTGACAGGCTGGATTATGTGTCCATGATGTGTAATGAGCAGGCCTACTCCCTGGCGGTGGAAAAGCTGCTGAACATCCAGGCTCCACCTCGTGCCCAGTGGATTAGAGGTCCAATGCTCTTCTTAACCAAACCTGATTCCGAGATGCTCTCTTCAGAGCTTGACCTTTCTGTAGCACTGTTTATATTCTGTCTGGTGACTAATTTCCATGTTGATATAAGTTAGTTTGCCTTACCTAGTTTAATCTTGATGATAAGGTTCTCACAAAGTTAGCAAGATCATTTCCAAATTTGGGGGCTAAGTGCAAAATTCACAAAATGTTAAACTTCTTGCAATTAATTATTTTTCCATTGATCTTCCATTTCCGTTTGTGTTGTTCTGATGAGGTGTGCTTACTCTTCCACAATGTTTTTTCTAGGCCTGAGCCATTTACCTCAGATAAACAGAACCTCTTTATTATTTCTGCCCTCAGTACTTTATGGAGAAATGACCCGTATTCTGAACCACATTATGGGCATCACCGCGCACGCTCTGGACATTGGCGCCATGACCCCATTTTTCTGGATGTTTGAAGAGAGAGAAAAGGTAAGAGGAAGCAGGGAGTATGTTTCTGAAACCATTATTGCTTTGCAGGACTTGTTTTACTGAGCAATCTCTGGCTTTAGTGAAATACAAATGTTCATACACTCTGGAGTTGGTACTGTCACACTTGTAAGAACTATGGAAATCACACATTCCTGCTGGTTTAAAATCACATCACAGATCTTGTAATTCACCACTGCAGGAATCCACATGTCATCAGTGAACAAGTTGTTGATGTCTTGGGAATAAAAATAAAGCAAAGGGTTCCTGAGAGGGATTTGACCCAAATCTGCGTTCCTGTGTGTTTCTTGTCTCATGCAGATGTTTGAGTTCTATGAGCGTGTGTCTGGGGCCAGAATGCATGCTGCTTACGTTAGACCCGGAGGAGTCCATCAGGTCAGCGCTCTTGAATTAGAAGTTCAAAACAAGGGAATGGAATATACATTTGGAAAACTGGTCTGAATGAAGGTGACTGTGTGTGTTTTAGGATTTACCTTTGGGTCTAATGGACGACATTTATGAGTGGTGCAAGAACTTCTCAATACGCATTGATGAGGTGGAGGAGGTAAGGGTATATTTGAGCTAACATTGATATGGTTTTTAGAATATTGCTTTGGAAGCGATTAATGGAGAAGAAGTGACTTGTTCAATGTTTTGCACATGCGATGTCTAATTTCTCTTTTTGTTTTAAGCTTAGTGCTGGATTATTAACACTGTTCAGTTTGAACTTGTTAAGGGAATTCTGATTTTATGGATGAAATGTTTGTAGATGCTGACCAACAATCGCATCTGGAAGAACAGGACTGTTGATATTGGGGTTATTGGAGCAGAAGATGCTCTCAACCTTGGCTTCAGGTGCAGTACAAACTGGGTGGGGGTTATTACAGCTTTGCTTATGCAGTCATGATTTTGTTGTTTCATTATTAAAGCTGCAAATAGAAGAAACCTTAATCTCATGAACATAACAATGATGAACAACTGAAACATCCATGCATTTCTCTTACTTGCAGTGGTGTTATGTTGAGGGGTTCTGGTATTAAGTGGGACCTGAGGAAATCTCAGCCTTATGACAAATATGACGAGGTGGAGTTTGACGTGCCTGTTGGAAGTAAAGGCGACTGCTATGACAGGTATACACTTTGGCTTATTTATACTTATAAATTTATACTTTAATTTTTCAACATACTTGCTAAATCTGAGCCTTTAATGTTCCAACTCAAATAACTATAAATATTGATTTTTACATACTTTCTCTGCCCATTCACAGGTATTTGTGTAGAGTGGAGGAAATGCGGCAGTCCTTAAGAATCATGCAGCAGTCTCTCAACAAAATGCCTGAAGGAGAAATTAAAGTGGATGATGCTAAAGTGGCACCTCCTAAGAGATCGGAGATGAAGGTAGAAACACTGCATCTATTTCTGTGCTTAGTAAAGATTGGTTTACTGTAAATACAGATTTTGTCATAGTTACAAACCAAGCGTACACATTTCTTTTATCGGCCGCTACAATTTGGGCTTGTCGCCGCGAGCCATCCATTTCTTCTGGTCCTCTGCATCTTCCTCTTTCATCCTAATCGCCCACATGTCCACTCTCGCCACATCCATAAATCTCCATTCTCAACATCCTTCTCCCCATATATTCTTCGTCTCTCCCTTGCACATGTCCAGACCAACCAATCTTGCTTCTCTTACTTTGTCTCCAAATTGAGTCACATATATTACATAATTACCACATTAGCTATTTCAACAATTTTTTTTTCTGCAGTCAACCTTCATAATCATGTGTTGAGTGAATTTACATGCGTGTTCATCAAGCAAATACATGTAAATAAAATAAAGCAGCAAACACATTCACATAGTTTTCTTCACTAATAATCTTAATAAAGCAAGCTCTTACTTTTGCTTGATGTTTTATTTATTAGATTTTTAACAGTTAAAAGGTGACTGCAGCAGTGAGTGATGCTTGTTAATAAGCTCAAACGCTCAAGGCAAACAAAGCATTTAATCATTTCTAGCTTGTTTTTATCATGTTATGACAGGAGTTTCTTTTCACATTCATCTGCACCTATAAGAACTGTGACTATCTGTGTTTTATAAGCATTACTTATTTGCATCTGGACATGTGTATTAAACTCACTAGGGGTGCTTTGGTGGCACCAGAGACGTTGAGTGTAACTTTTGAGTATCAAGATGGAACGTCCTCACTGCATGTCTTGTTAGTAATTTAAAAGATTTATAATACTATATTAGAAGACTTTAGGAAAGGACTGCAAGTACATTTTCACATATTTGCAGTGTGCTTGGAGCTAAAATATGTCTACCTGTATAACCAGTGTGCCAGTTACTAATGTATAAACCCTTTCTGTCTTTGGGTTTTCCACCAAGATGTCTATGGAGTCACTGATCCACCATTTCAAACTGTACACGGAGGGTTATCAGGTACCCCCTGGAGCTACATACACAGCTGTTGAAGCACCAAAGGTGAGTTTTTCTACAACATTCATAATTATTCGGTCATTTACTTAAACCCCTATATTTCACAATTTCTTTGGATATTATTTGAATTTTATATTTGGGTATAGGGTGAGTTTGGAGTGTACCTGGTCTCTGATGGATCCAGCAGGCCCTACCGCTGCAAGATTAAAGCCCCTGGCTTTGCTCATCTGGTATGTATATGTATAGCGTTATGGTTATTTAATACTGAGAGACAAGAATTATTTCTTCATTTTGCTTGGTTGAAATAATTTAATACAAGCATTTTACTAAAAACTACTTCTATGTCTATTACTTTTAATAATAAACAAAAATAATGTAGGAATAATAGGCTGGATGGTTGTTATATATTATTAATATATAAATAACATTTTATGTTGCCACAGGCTGGTTTGGATAAAATGTCTAAAGGACACATGCTTGCTGACGTAGTGGCCATTATTGGTAAGAGATTTTATTTCAAATACAAAGCGTTTATTTTGTAGTTACTTAAAGTTAAATTTGCATGTCATCACTTGACACTTTTGTTTATGCAGTAAGTGACCATAATGATGAAAATATATCCAGACAGCTTAATCCTAAATAGATGGTCCCCAGTCAGCACCCACCACTGTAATCCTTGTCATCACTGTGTAGCGCATTAACAGTTTGAAGCGAATAGTTTGAGACTGTTAGGTCAGGAGCGGAGTCCTGACAAGGCCTCTGACTGGGAGCAAAGTTGGCAGGCTTTCTGGCTTACACGCGGGCTAACATTGTCTTCCAAACACTATAAACATAGGAAGTACTGTGAATTTAACTGTAGCATTGTTTATTACATCGTTTAAATAACTTAATTTAATTGAGTCTTTATTTCTGTTGTAACCTACTAAATGTCTATTTTCCTTGTAGGCACTCAGGACATTGTGTTTGGTGAGGTGGACCGTTAACGAACTGTAATGATCATTTTGTTCAACATTCTAGTTTTTGTCTTTCAATTTCACTCTGGCGCTGACAGATTCAGTCGGACCTCTTGTATAAAAGCTTACCAAACTCAATAAATATTTTAAGTCTGACACTCTGACACAAGTATTGTCAGTCTCTCTTTGAATTTTATCATTCTTACAGGTTATAAGCCCTAGATTAACCTTTTACTACGAGCCGTATTGTGGTATCCTTGGTAATGTAGCTGAAAGATTCCTGAACAGAACAGGACACTGAATGGATATTTTCTGAAGGATAATATAGTCCATGGTCATTGTCATTAAACACCTTTGTTGCTTTACTTAATATATTCTTGTATAGTCTTGACTAAATATAGTCTTGTTTCTGTTTCTATATGATAAACTGTATTAAACAACGCAGGCTGTGGAATCAAAAGGTCACTTGCTCTCAAATAGTGTGACTAAAAGTAAGCATTAAACTCCGTCCTGTTCAGTAGTGCTATTTGGGTTCATTTTGTGATATGATTGCTGGGATAGGCTTCATCACCTCTCTCCACTGCCCTTGTCAAGACAACTGGTAAAGATGATGGATAGATAGGCTTTTGAAGGCTGAACAGGTGAGCCATGCAGGCTGATGGAGAAGCTCCTTTTAGTATCTTTGACTTCTTCATATATAGGAGAGTTGATGAGGGTGTGCTTTAATTGAACTTCAGATAAGTGGTATTTTTCATTTAGGCTCTGCCATTATTTTCTCGTTGGTAGATGCTTTTGAAACGGCTTCAGATTTGTTTAATGCAGAAAGGCGGTTCAAAAATAGAATAACTGATGGTTATTCTCCAGTTCCTGAACAGGAACATGGCTTTCAGCAGGGTTGGTGTCATGGGCTCTAAGGCCATTAAACTTTCCGTAATCCAGTTTGGCAGAAAACTGATGAGTCATGGCTTCACTGTACTTAAAATTACAGTCTTCTTTTATGATTGCAATGAAATGTAATGAAGGTAACAATTTTGGTCTTTCTGTAGAGTGATGCACTGCAGACAAACAGTGTAGTTTTAGCAGGTGTAAATACAGATGTGGTGTCTGTCACTAAGGTTTCCATCTCTTGTTGCCTAGGCGCAACACCTTTTTCTCCAACCACACATTGTCTGAATCACTTCCTTTCACCTCATGGGTGGTGTGACACGTGTGCTGGCTAAATTAAGCACAGCTGGAAGTGTATAATATACTACTGTTCTCTGCACTGCAGGCTCAGTTTAACTGCTGCTGACTCAGTAAGTGCTGTTGGTTTGGTCTGTGAATGTGTTTATACATACAGAATTGAGGAGGCTGAAGCTTAAATGGGAGGTTGATCGATGCAATGTTGGGGTTTCACCACTAGGAAGCAGCACTTTCTTAAAATAAACTGGTCACCTTGACCACTGGATGGACCTTCTCCAGCTGTTAAAGGCCTCTGTGACCTACTAAATCAAGCTGTGTAGCCTTGCATGTGACATTGTTATTGTCACAGAGTGCAAAAAATACACACTGTCCAGATGACTACAGCAGTAGCACAAGTAATTGGTGATGATGAATACTAAGCATTAGTTGGTATACGGTTAAGAAATATTTTATACAAAGGGATGTTGATCAGTCATCTGCTCTAAATATTTCTCAGTGCTAGTTTCAAATCCAGCGTTTATTTAATATCACTTTCTTAGGAAATGTTCTTTACTTGGAGCTTCACAGCATTGTTGCCTCTTTTGGTTCTCCTTTAACCAAGTATGAAGGTTTCACTAATGTGGCTATGTAACTACGTCAGGCTGCCCAGTTCTATCACATTAACTCGATTTTTATTCCCATGCGCCTCTAGTCATTTCCCTTTCCCACACTAGATAAACAGCTGAAGGCTACAGACCCTTAGAAATGAGTTTTGCACTTCCTTTGCAGTTTACATCAAAGCTATTTCCAGAACATTATGATTAACAACACAATAATAAGATTTTCTTGGGAATAGACATTTGCATTACACATCTTTGCTTTAATAAAAGTTCTTTTTGTAATAAGCTTTAATAAGTTAAAATAGAAAGAGCTCAAATCAGGCCATTTACATGAATTGATGCCTGAAGTCAGAATATATATGCTTTTTACTATTCATGACTTATTCTTCATTGTTTATTAATCTCAGAACTAAATTATCCTAGAATGAAACTTATATTCATGTTTTTTTTTCCACTGGATTTGTCCCGGGTCTTCTTTTCCTTTATTCTAAGGCAATCCCAGTTGTTCCACTGCAAGGTTACTTCTCTTATGACTTTAAGACCAGGACGTTGGTGGAAATATTGAGTATAAATAACCCTGCAGTTTAGTGTCTTTTATTTGTTTGAACTCAGTCACATTGTGAATCTTTGGGTGTAAAACACACCTTTTATGCAATTTAAAGTGAACTATGGAGTTTAGATGCTGAATGGCTGCTTTTTTGAGGCTATTTATATCCATACTGGGCAAACCATAAAGCATTCAGACATTTTATTCAACTGGCTGCTCAGTCATTTCATGGCCAGCTGTGTGTCACTGCACCAGCAATTCATACTTAAAAGAGAGCATAGAGTTGATATGGCATCTGCATCTGGTTTATCTGCTGTTGTCCATCAACAGGATGATCAAAGATCATCCGGTCGCTCTCAGATAAGAGAGCTATGATGATGAAAAATCAGATTAAATCGAATGACATTAGCTGGGGTAAAACTTTATGGCGTCAGGAATGAATCTGCTGGTGAGTGTAATAGTCCCTCAAATGGAACTGAAGCTCATCTCAGAATGTCCTTGTGAACCTTGTGAGAACAGATGTGTGAAAGACTTCCAGGGAGAGAACACAAGAGCGTGTAAAACCATGCATAACTCTGTAGAGTGAAAAACCCTGGGTACAGTCCACACTGAAAAAGCCAAAAGAGTGCTGGGGGCTGATGAGTCAAAGATGAACCTGTGGCCTGACTGATGGAATGAGAAAATTGGATAAAATAACGTGCTCATGATAAAGAGCATTTCTGTGATACATGATGGGTGCCAGAAGTGGACCACTTTGAAGTGGACATGAACAGAAGCATCTTCACTGCTCAAATACAACCCAATGCCTATGAAGGTCATAGACGAAGCTTCAGCTGAAGCAACTAAGGACTTTTTTAGCTCCAAATAGTAGATTATTAAGCCAGTGGTCCAACCCAAACCCCAATAAATATGCATTAAACAGTGAAAACAAAAAGCTTCTGAATTCAAGCAGGAACTGGTCATGCCTTCACTACAGATCTTGTAAAGCTTCACCAGGTTCGTTGTCCAGAATTTCAGATGCTAGACATTTTATGATTAAGTAAAATTTATTAGGACGTAACATGCTCTCACACCGAGAAGGTCCTGTGTGCGATTCCCAAGCGGGGCGGTCTGAGTCCTTTCTGTGTGGATTTCCTCTAGGAGCTCCTCCCATCAGCCAAAGACATGCAGATGTGGTGGACTAAATTGCCTGTAGGTGTTAGTGTGAGTGTGTTTATTGCGAGAGTCGGGATAAGTTCCAGTATCCCCCATTAACCTAATTAGGACAAGCGGCTATGAAAGTGAGTGAGTGAGTAAAAGTTTTCAAACATTCTCAAGACTTCTCAAGACAAATCATCCATTCTTATAAAAACAGTGCTTTTATTTCTGATATACTGTGAAAAAATAATTACGTAACATTTTTTGAAAAATATTGAAAAAAAGAAAATGAAATAAAAAAGGAAAAACTTCTGTTGTACATCTGTAGAACATTTTTTTCAGCTACGAAGAACAGTACAGTAAGGTCAATGTTTGTTCTCTAAGACACAATTATACAGGATACAGTCCTACCAGGAGAATAAAAGTATTGGAGCAGGAACTTGAGGGAAGTAAATGATTACATAAAGATATTCATACACAAAGAGAGACGCACTCGTACACACTCACTCTCACATTCACTCCATCATTGACACTCATACCATCATTGAAACGGTCATTGTACACCTCTGGCCTTAAACTGGCTTATAAAGTGAGGGATTATAAAAGTCATGTTTTCCTAAGGCCACTCTTTTTTTTTATCCAACATAAACCTTCATATTTCCCTCCTTTCATTTTGATGGATGCTTCAGTCCTTTAAAGAAGAAGTCCTAGCCAGTCGTTAATGTCCTAGCCAGTCGGTAAGGTCATTCCTTCCAGTTCCTTCTGCATTTATTCAGTCACTCAAAGCAACCAAATGGACAATTAAGACCAACTGATCGGCAGCTCAGGCAGGTATAAAGATGTTTTTTGATAATGATGAGCATCTCGTTCTTGTCAATGCTCTTTGGCACTGGGCTGAACTCCAGCCAAGTTGAATGCAGCTCATAAGCCTTAGGCTGTAAAATTCCATTGCCAACACGTTGTCCTTTGGCCAGTTATCCCTTGCGCCATTGAAATGTAACAATACTGCATTTAAAGAGTGCATCACATTGGATGATGTAAAATAATACTTGAAATAGGAATTACACATGGGAAAATATTTACAGGACTCCTTCACTTCAAAGATATTGTCAGACAAAGATAAAAACTAGCTGTAGACAGTACCTCATAGATCCTTGATGGATTGTCTTCATCTTTGCCACCGTTACCGCATTCATTTCCTTCAGAAGCATTTCATATCTGAAGATCAATTCACTCTAGCAAAAGGTAGTTTTTCTTTTATTTTGTCCTATTGGTCAAAAATGCTTCTACCAACATAGGCATCTCTGTTGGCACATAAAGAAAGTGTATCTTTGTGAATACATGTGCAGAAGAGTCTCCAATCTATTAGGTATGGATAAACTTCATATCATAGTACATATGTATATATAGTGTGTATATGAACATTCAGTTCTCTGTGCTATGAGCCCAGGAACCAGAAACGGTCAAAATGTCTACGAGAACTGGTTGAATCTCAGTTCACACTTGTTCTTTGTGATCTTGAATACTAATGTGATGGCATAGCAGCCTGATCTTAGATCAGTATGTGTACCTAAGGCTGGATCATAAGGTTTCAGACCTTTGCAATCCTCTACCCTTCAAAACACTTTCTCACCACTCATCATCATTGAGTCCAGAGTCAACAAAAACAAACAAATCTGCATATTTCCTTGTTTGTTGAGGTGAATATCACCCAAATAAAGACTGATACTCTAACAATGAACCTTTGGTCCACGATTCCTTACAGAAATATGAGGAACAAAAATAATAATTCTGTATTTTGGGAATAGTCAAAACACTCTACACTGTCAGAAAAAAGGTACTGTGCAGGTACATTTTTGTCAAGGTACAAACAATGTAAATGTGCCCTCAAACTAAATGGTGCTTGAGGTCTAATTGTGTACCTTAAATATGCTTTGTTTCCCAGAGAAAAGGGGCAGATTTGTACCTTTCCATAATCTAACGTTTTGAAGTACAAAAGTGAAACAGTAAGCCTTGAGTCAGGACGGGGTGTATGGAGTCAGTGCAACACAAAAAATAGAACTACAATGGAATATGGTAGGGTATTCTTCCCAAACCAAATGTACTGAAAGAACCACCCCAGCAACAATTTAGTACTTTTTTTTTCTGAAAGTGTAGCCTGTGTGTGCAAACGAGAGATTACAGGTAGATTATAAGAGTTATTTATGAGAGAATACTGGAATGCAGTGCAAACAATGGCCCCACTACAAAAGCACCATGGAAAATGAGTGGGGAACTCAGGAGTGTGTGTGTATATATATGTATGTATATATATATATATATATATATATATATATATATATATATATATATATATATATGCAAACTTATTGTATGTGCTCTAAGGTTAACCAATCACCATGTAAAAACACTATGTAAAAATATATATGGTCTACTATGATGCCCCCCTATCCCATTTAGTCTGTATACGGTATACTCCACCACTTATTGGTTATAACCCAATGGTTTGATCTGTAGTGATAAAAAAAGGAAAATAAATGGCCATGTCTGATGGCTTCCTTAACTGGTCTCCTTTACCACCTTTGCCAGATGCTATTTTTGGGGGGTTTTTTGTCTTTGCTGTTGAAAAGTGCTCTAATTAGTCAAGAGAGGCTGAATCTTGATTCATGGGATTCATGTCGCTCATGCCAGAGACAACGGAGCTATACATTAATGTAAAAAGTAGCTGTACAATATTTGTTTTATTTTTTACATTAGCCGATGAATGATAAGGCTAATAGCTTACTGAATGAGGTAGCTTAGCAAACTAGACAGCTGGTTAGCTATTAACAGGTAAAGCAGTCAAGAGTATTAAAAGAACCCCTGCCTTCCAAATAATAACATATACTTTGGTAACCAAGTGCATATGGTGAAAGTGTTGTGCTCTTTGTTTGCTAATTTGGCAGCCTTTCCTAAAAGCTGGATGAGAAGAAATAGAGAAGGTCCATACAAACGCTTTAGGAATTATCACTGAACTAGGCACAATCTCTGCAATATTGCTTTCTCATGGTGTATTCTTTTAGGTTTGCCACATCAAAGGTTTGGAGACGAGTTGAAGAAGCCATTCAAGCAGTATTAAGTCTTCTATAACCTGCTATGTATTTCTTTGTTGCGTTGACAAACACAGAGGCTTTCTTCATTGCTCAAGATCCATTCAGGGGCCCTGTTAATTCACAGGTCAAGCCTTTCTCAGCATCATGAAGATTTTCAGATCTTACACCGGTGCTAGTCTGTTTTCATCTTGATTGTGACTTTCGCTGTCAGCTCCTTGAGCTGAGAAGTAAGCAAGGAAAGACATAATATAGAATCCCTCCCCATCTCCGTCTAACTCTCATTTCTTGGCCTCTGTTCATTCTGAAATGGTTCCTACTCTCCATCTTTCCTTTCATTCAGAACCTTCTCCCATGTATGTGTATGTGCATGTTGCTAAGTGTGTGTAAGTGATGATTAAACTAGGGCTTGTTGCTCACACATGTGTCTGCATCCTCTGTGTGTGTCGGTGGGAGTAATCAGAATGCTGGGAGGTGTAGGAAAAACGAGTGGAACTGCCGTATTTTCCCAGTCCAGTCTCTGGTGTTCCAGTTGTGCCTCCAGCCCCTACATTTGGCCCCAAGCTGTACATTTCGTACGTGGGACCACCTTCTAAAGGAGCCAAACTGGGTGGAGCAAATCCCATGCGATATGTGGAGTAGTGTGAGTGGTAGCTGTAGTTGTCGTATGCTAGTTGAGGGGTAGAGTCCAGTAGGCTGCAGTCAGGCGGGAAGTCACCCGTCTGTGGCCCTGAGCTTGGCTGCTGCGATTGGCCAGCTCGGCTGAAGGTGTTGAACTGGGCATAACTGTTGTGTGAGAGTCTGGATGGAGGCCGGGGGTCGTAGCAGCCAGCTCGTGACCCAGGTGCCAAACTGCTGGGAGTTCCAGGACCTGCCGTAGCTCCAGGACCACCTGAACTACCACTGACAGCAGCAGCGCCCCCTGGCTGAGTTGAAGAACGGTAGTCAGAATAGTGCATTGAGCGCGAGGCGGGGCGACCTTCGTCATGAGTGGAGGCCCGCACGTTGTAATAGCCATTTGTCGGGTCCTGCACAAAGTGAGAAAAAACCCTTGTAGCTCAGTGAACCAAGCAGAGAAATACTGTTGAAAATGTGGACTCAATGTGGACTTTAATTCTGTACACCTTGTAATTGTAAGATGAACAGATAATACTCTGATAACCAAGCACTCATGCCAACAGTCATGATGTGAACATTTAGAATCTGCTGTAACTTTTACACAAGCCACTCTTTTTCCAAGGGTTTAAATTCAGCAAATAAATAATGCAGTTCTATTAGTGCACGGATGTGGTCAGATGTGTGTTGTGTTCACATAATTAAAATCCCTGAAACATGCCTTTTGACCAGGACCGTGCAAACTTTAGCACGTGACTGTAAATGTAATTAATTATGCAATCCTTAATTATAATTTACTATGTAATATTTAATTGTTAACTGAATCAACTGCAGTATATACAGTAAATCTGAAGTCCTTGTTTTTTCTTTAGGTTAGGTAAAAAAAAAAATCTAGACTTTAGTGGGGCTGGGATATTTTACAGCTTCTGTAGTAGAATGTCCTCACAGGCATGGAGCTAAGAGACAAATAGCTTTGACTATTTCCTTGTGTGTTTGTGTGTGTGTGTGTGTGTGTGTGTTTCTGTGTTAGTATGTGTGCTAGTGTGAGTGTGAGTGTGAGTGTGGGATGGTGTGTGTGTGAATGTGAGTGTGTGCGTGTGTGTGTGTGTGAGTGATGTCTCTCACCTTGAGCTCATAGTCCTGGCGTGTGTCCAGAGTGTCACTGCGCAGCTCCTGCTTGAGATCGTCATCTTTAAAAGGCTGGGAGGAGGGAGAGAGGGTCACAGAGGGCAAAAACTAAACCATAAACGACAAGAAACCAACCAAGAGGGGAAGAGAAGCAACGCAAGAGGGAAGGAAAACCAATAGGTTAAGAGAAAAAAAAGAGAAAAGAAGAGGAGAAGAAGATTGACAAAGAAAAAGAGGATTAAATTCAGTTGTTCATGAATGTTAGAATTTTTAAATGTTAATGAAAATGACTAACGTATCAACCAGTTTCATTAAATGGCAGAATTATCAGGAGCATCATTTCAGTCAGTGGAAAAAACGAAGCACCATAATTACAAACTGTATCACAGCGAGGCACATTTAGCATACGTATAAAGAAATAAATAACACTTGTAAATATTGCTATACTCTTTAAGAATTCTGGATGGTATGTGGATGCAGAGTTTTTGAAATGTGAAAAGTATTTTCACTTGTTTTTAAAACTGTGGTAAGAGCTGAGACACTGGCCTTAAATCTCCTCATTCCCCTTACCAGAAAGTCAAAAACTGAAATCTTTTCACGGTGCATTAAAGGCGTAAGATTAAACAACAAGGTCCTGCAGGCTGCAGTATCACTGGCTTTCTGATGTGTTCCTTCAATGCACTTTTAAGACACATTCAGAAGCTGTGATGAAAATACAACGTGACACTGAGGTTCCCAATAGGCTTTGGTGCAAGGGACTGATCTGTAATTGTTCTCTGCCTAACTTTGACAAAAGGACTCTACATCACATCTCAACGGTCAAGGACAAACTGTAGAATCCCACAATGGCTAAATCCCAAGTCTAATAAAGCCTCAGTGTCTCCTGTAAAAGCCTTGGAAATAAAGTGTGCTTTTAAGGTTGTGCTCTTCCATTGGATTTGAAGTCAAGTGAGCAGCAAGTCACATCTGAAAAGCTGTACAGGACACAATGTGCCAGTATGTCAGCCCATTATTAGCAAAGCTGGTCCATATACAAAATATGCAGGCTGCACAAGAGATGCTGACAGACAGTTGTTTCAGGCTTGCCCTACATCCTCTCCATGTGAAACCGTTAATGCTTTCATCATCATTAAAATTGTAGCCTTCATTAAAACTCTGGAATTCATAAGAAAGTCTGTTCACCCAATTTTGGTCAACAGCTTCCCAGACAGTAATATCTAGTAATACAACACCGGAAATTGGAATAAGGGAGGAAATATAAACCCAGACTGAAATCAAACCAAATTTGAAATTACTAGTAACATTAGTGAAGCCCTTTCCACCAGTGCATTTTAGATAGTTATGACTTGAAAGGCTTTAGTATTAAATGTAATAAAAGTTCCCAAGCTCTGCATTGTTTGCACGATCATTTAAATATTATATATTTTCCTTCCAATTGAATTCTTTTATAATTGGATAATGTAGGCTATAATTCAAATTGCAGCCTTTGCAATTTGAATAGTGCACTCTTACAGTAGGCAGAAGCAAAGCAGATCTGTGGACAGATTGAGAAGGATGTCTAGACACATCCCTTTCCATCCTGAATCTACTTTGTAGATGTATCTAATCGAAAAGAATAATAGAATGGCATTGGAGTTCTGCATTCCTAACCCTCTCCTAGTCCCACTTCACACTGATGTTACCGAGTTTTGTTGTGGCAGCCATATACTCACAGAGTACATGGCCTTGACCATGCGGGTTGCTGTGGAAACGCTGCCGGTATCTTCCTCTAGGCTGTGAGTCTCTTTATTTATCGTCTCCACCTTGATGTCTGGCTTTCCGAGTGTAACCCCACGGCGACCTGGAAACAACAAAGAAGCACAGTGACATTTATTAATATGATCAATTTTTAAGAATCAATTTTTGACTTTTAGAGAATGAAGTGAATGTTCATTTTATTAAAGCAGTAAAGCAGTAGTAAATATTTTAGCAGTGTGTGTGTGTGTATGTGTGTGTGTGTGTGTGTGTGTGTGTGTGACTGTGTGTGCTTACTTCCTTTCCGTTGACGATAAAGAAAAAGCACTAATGCCAGCAGACAGAGCAGTAGCAGAATGGTACAGCCAACAGTGCCCCCAGCAATAATACCAACTGGGACTATTTCTGTGGGCGAGAGAGGATCAGGTCGAAAAATCAGCGAAATGTCCAGCAATTGTACTCCATCAAAAACAGCACATGTTCATAAAAAAGTGAAAAAAGTGAAAGTGACTACCCATGTCATTGTGAAATGCAGCACAACACAACAAAATTCAACCTCTGCATTTCACCCATACACACACGTGCAGCAGGGGGCATCTATTGAAAGTGCCAGGGGAGCAGTGACAGGGACAGTAGCTTGCTCAAGGGTACCTCAGGGCAACCTACTGGTGAGGGAATCGAACCCACAATCTTCTGATCCGGGGACAAGTCCCTAACCACAAGGTCACTGCTGCCCAATGAAATGCACCTTTCGGTACCTCATGCCGTGACCCGGCTTCGAACCCTGGCCACAACGCAGAGTACTAACCACTATGCGATCACGGCGAGCTAGCAGGCAGCGGTAAGAGCGGAATATCTGTAAATAGTTCAAAAAGAGACACTAACAAGTCTTTCCTGTCATTTTACCCATTCTACTCCTTCACTTTGTCCTGAAGAAGCTTCCCTCCCAGAGAAATTTCAATCATGACATGAACTCTTCACCTGGATTTTATGACCAATAGTGAGGCCTTGAAAAGCAAATAGACATGTCATGCCTATGTGAGTCTTTTTGTTCTTGTGTAAAGGACAAAATGTTTTGTAGAAAAAAAAAACAAAAAAAGGAGCCAACCTACAAAGTCAGCACCAACAAAATGGCTCTAAATTTGTAAAGTAGTTTTAACAAAATATACACTTAAAGTGCAAAATGGTTATTTTTTGGTTTCTGAGAGTTTGGTCTGGGTTAGGATTAAAATGCCAGACATCAGACAGCATACAAAGTTCTCCAAACTGGAAAGCAGTGGGCATAAGTATTTATGACTGGTATGAGTCTAGATTACAGCTGGCAATAGTTTTTTTATTTTGATTTTGACTAGTCTGAGATGCATCCATCCATCCATTTTCTGCCGCTTGTCCCAAACGGGGTCGCGGGGGAGTGCTGGGGTCCAAACCAGCGCACACAGGGCGAGGACGGGGGACGCACCCTGGACAGGTCGCCAGCCCATCGCAGGGATAGTCTGAGATGCAGTTTTATGAAATCAGTAACATGCAGCAGTCAACAGTGCAACACTTGTTGAAACGGCTGAATTTCAATACTTCTGTAATATCTGTGCCAAAGTGACTACTGACCCCAGCTCTTTAGCTCTTTCCCTGTGCATGTATCCTTACCAGTCTCCTCCAAATTGATGATCATGGTGCCTGGGCCAAAAGCATTCCATGCAGTGCAGTTGTAGGTGGACTGGAAGTCAGACTCCATTACATTGTTGATGGTCAGCGTGGACAGCACTGCTCCACCATCAGAGGAAGGCTTACTCTGCTCTACCGTGTAGCGCTCTGGTAGTGTTCCTTTCTCCTTCTCCCAAACGTTCTCCTTCCATGCCCACACCTGACACACACACACAAACAGAAGTCTTAAGAATCTGTATCTTATCAGTCACCAGTTGTTATAGACAATAGGTAACACTTTCCATTTGGGTAGTGCTCATAAGGCTAATAAAATAACCGTACATTAATATTCATGAAGGTGTTTCACAAAAAGCATTACAATGTCCATTTATACACATCACTTCATTCAGTACTCTATAGATAATATTTATAATAAGTTCCGTTTTTCATATTACTGGTTTCCTCTGTGAGGGAAAGCAAGGAAGCTATATTTTTCCAAAACCTGGGCTCTTTAATATTAAATTTACAGAATTATCATATATTAAATTATTCATATTATAATAAGCACAACTACTATGCTAGCAAAAGGATGCAGCTGAATCTTCAGATCGATGCTCAGTGATTTGTTTACTCTTCTGCTGTACTGCCACCATTATGTGAAGAGCATGTCAGATTTATTGTGAGGGTACTGACATGAAGCTTGAAGGTGAACTCCATAATTTATTGCTTTTTTTGATGTATCGAGCTCACGGCACTATATGGTTGGCTTATGCTGCATTGAACTCGCTTATATCAACCTGATACTGCTAACAATGCACAGTGCACTTAAAAAAAAAAAAAAAAAAAAAGTTCTCCTCTAACGTTAGTATCAATGCATTAATAATATGCTGTGAGTCCGTTCCATTGCTTACATTTTTATGCATAAAATGGCACTTCTCTTTTGGTACCTGCCCCCACATGTGGCCCCGCATGCACACATGCACATTTCACAGCAGCAAGTAGATAAATGTCCGTTCTATTCTGTGACAAGGGGTTTGGAAAATGGTGAGAAAGCATCACACTTTTCCCTTTTAAAACTCCACTGAAAAACGCTGTATTATTCATACTGAACTATGAGCATATTTAAAGATGCATAACTCCACATGTTCACCATAAGCCTCCATTTACTGTGCAAACAGGGATAACATGGAGGCCAGGCATGCAGGGAACAAGTGCCCTGTTCCCATATTTCATATTTCATAAATCACCTTCCGAAGCTGCATTAGGGCCTCGCCTGCTAGTCAATCCACATTACAGTCATCCACAGACTGAAGAGAGGGCTAAATGTGGATCGCGCTGAGCTAAGGCATTTCAGTTGACTTCAGCCACGGAGAGCAGTTCGCTAGCTGGCTGAAGTCTAGTTTCACTCATTTCACACATTTTTAATGTGATTCAGGTGGACGTTTTGAACTTTTTTTTGCTTTTAAAACTGGAAGCAGCCTTCTCAACTCTTTCAAACTTAGCCACCATACAGAAACGAACATTTTAGGTTTGAGTACGCTCCATGGCCTTCATGGTTGTCTATGCTGCAAGTGATAACAGTCTTTCTATAACCTTTAATGTCATTACACGAAAGGCCTGTTTTTTTTTACTAGCTGCGTTAAATTTCCAACAAAGTTAAATGTTTGCACATAAGAAAAGTTGAATATCCAAAAGAGTGTCCATCATCAGTTATCAGTGACCCAGTCGTACCAGCTCTTATTTTTCCAGCTAAATGTATGATTGCAACCATGACGACAGCTCTAATTAGACACTGACATTTAATACATTCATTCAGCGCCAAGAGATCACCGTTGCATAAAAGTACCATAGACATGTATGTCTGCTTTAGTATTAATTTAATATTCTTGTAATTGTGAGAACACACAGTACACCACAATGATATTGGACCTCTGCATTTAACCCATGCACACAAACCTTGCAGCAGGAGGCAGCTATGAAAGCACCCGGGGAGCAGTGACGGGGACAGTACCTTGCTCAAGGGTACTACTGGTAAGGGGTTTGAACCCACAATCTTCCCATCCTGTGGCCAACTCCCTAGTAGATATGGCCCATAAGCTAATATCCTTTAGCTTAGCATGCAGCTCGGTCCAAGTGTTTCTTTGTGTTCTTTTCTTGTACTTTATTTCTGCTGAGCTTTTCTCAGATAATATATGTAAGGTTTAAATGGATGGTTTGTTCATGTTAAGCTGAGAATGGGATTGATGTGTAGTTATGTAGTCTTGTTCATTTTTGACATCACTGCCACCACCAAGAACAATGACAACAACAACAACAGCAACAGTTATTTTAATGATAATTTATAATTTACACGGAAGTCTATCAAAGGCAAAGCACATTTTTTCAGGTAAAAAAGATGATCTAGAGTATTTGAATATGCATCAAAATACAGTGTTCCCCCGTCATTAATGAAGACTTACAATCTTGTCTGGTGGAGGAGTGCTGGCGATGTAACACTTCACCTCCCCTCTTTCTCCTCTGACTGCATACTGTACTGACTCACTGGAGATGATGGGGGGACCTGCATAAAGACACACACACACACACACACACACACACACACACACACACACACACTTACTCACTGCCTCTGTATCACCGCCAGTTCACCTAATGTGAAAAACATCTGCTGCATGTGTCCCCATGTTCTTAGCGATTCTATTTTTCTATTTTGCTCATGTTTATTTTGCTTTGTCAAAAAACTTCACATTACAGCCGATATAACAACATAAAATTTTTTGTTCCCAAAGAAATAGTTTTCATAACCAACAACAGATATCATTTCCAACTGGGTTATTTAAAACCCCCACTGATAGGTTCTTAAGGTTAACCAAAAAGGATCTTCGACAGTATTAATCTAAAATCTCTGTCTGGCATCTTTCTTTTTAAGAAGGTAGCCACAAGCTTTACCAACGCACACAACTTCTATGAGGCAATATCAACAATCTCCTTATAGGCGTTTAGTAATAACATTACTATTGCAGACTAAGAACACTCATCATCAACCACAGTTTGGTCAGATATTTAGTCCACAATTCTGCCTTTGGTACTGACCGTTGACGCTAAGTGTGACCTCCGTTTCTCCCACACCAATCCTGGGGACTATTGCCTTACACACGTACTGGCCAGCATCGGCCTGGCTCACCGACTTCAAATGCAGCTGGTTATTATTACTCAGTACCTACAGTGAGACAAAGGGAGGGGGTAAAATGTAAGTGAAACAAATTCCATTAGGGTAAAACCAACTATGATGGAGTCCTTTCCAACCTCAACACACCACATCTGACTAAGTAACAGAAAAAATAAACCAAGGCCCTTAGCATCCAGAGAAAGGGAGGGATGGAGTGTGTGCTTTATTTTGCAGCACAACAGGGAGGAGCAGAGGAACAGAAGATTCTGCTGAATGATCAACAAAGAGAATGTTCAAGGTAGACTTGCAGTCAGAGAACTAAAGAGAGATGATTTCCAGAAAAAAAAAGTCTTTGCAAAAAGGTCAGAATGAAATAAAAGCAATATGATAGATAGACAGAGAGAGGAAAACAATGAATGTTTTAGACTGCTCACCATACTGGAGCCCTTTTTAGTCCATGTGAGGGTGAGAGGGGGATTACCAGCCCACTTGCAGTTTAAAGTGACATCAGAGTCGATGTCCACTGTCACCGGCTTAGGCTCTACTACCAGGATAGGACCAACTGAGAAAAAAACAACATAAATATATATAGATACATACATACATGTATATACATATACATAAGCCGATAATGCATAAGTAATAATACATACATAAGTAATTGTAAAACTTCAAGACTAATGACTTCTCATTTCTGTAGTGGACATGAACAGTATAGCAAAAAAGAAATATCATAAAGTTTATGCCAAATTGGCAAATATATAGTCTATATAGTCTACACAGTAATCGCATTTAAGTAATAGTCTCACTCATTAAATGGCAGAAAAAGAATTGAAATGTATGATGTGTGATGGTCAGCTGTGACAATAAGTATGTATTTGTACAGAAAAGGTTCGATCTAGAAGACTGTTCCTTACAGTGGACATCCACGAGTATGCTGACGTTGGTACTCCCCACGGCATTAAACACTTGGCAGGAGACTGGCTCAGTGAAGAAAGAGTGGTCAGCTTTAGTGATGAACACACTCTCTCTCGCGCCCTGGATGACCACACCACCCTTAGCCCATCTAATGGAAAGAAAATATGACTCTTGATAAGGGCAAAGCAGTTTGGACTAAACAGTTTAAATCTGTGGTGGAACATAAAAAGAACACATCATTCAGATTTCCCTCTGATTTACATTTGTTAATATTACATAGAAAAACTTTAGAGTCAGTGGACATTTTATTACAGTCTACTGTACAATTAACCATTTCAAACCAAACTACTCTGAATGACTTTGCTTATATTTCAACCTTTGAATTATGCAGTGATTTTGAAAAACCTGGAATTTCCCTTTTACTTACTAAACAAGTAAGGTTACTTATATTTCAGCTAAAATGCCATTTTTACAGTTTGATATAGTGTCCTCGCTAAAGTATTTAAACAATCTCTAAAAATGAAGTGAAGGTGAAGTGAAAGTGACCATTCTCGTCATTGTGAGTACATGGAACAGCACACAGTGAACCACAACGAAAGAACACCTCTGCATTTAACCCACACACTCATACACATGCAGCAGGGGGAAGCCATTGAAAGCACCCAGGGAGCAGTGGCGGGGATGGTACCGGCTCAAGGGTACCTCAGGGCAACCTACTGGTCTGGGATTCAAACCCATGACCTTCTGATCCTGGGGCCAACTCCCTAACCACTAGACCACCGCTTCCCTTAAAATTTCCACGTAGTCAGCAGGATAAATTATAAATATAAGATGAGAGAACAGATTTAATTTCCTGGTATTTATATTTAGATAGGTCACATTACATTTACAGCATTTAGCAGACACTCTTATCCAGAGCAACTTCGATGTCCTAATTACAGGGACAGTCCCCCTGGAGACACTCTGCGTTAAGGGTCTTGCTCAGGGACCCAGTGATGGTAGTGCCAGAAGTGGGATTCAAACCTGGGACCTCTTGAGCCATAGGTCCACAGGCAAGTACCCTACCACTAGACCACTGCCACTGTTCTTACATAGAACATAGCACCTTTTGTATCTGGCATTTAATACACTTCATATCTGGTCCCATATCGCACACGCAAAAACTGTATTAAGTATTGACTTGCCAAAATAGATTTTTTTCTGATTCTTACTCCTGCTGGGCAGTTTGCACCTGATTTCTGCTCTCAAGGTCTTCTTTAAACACTGGATAATGATACCACAAACCCTGCCCTATTCCAGTACTTTTGCTTACCTAAAAAAATGAGTGGTCAGATTTAGTAATGAAAGATGAAAATACAGATGAAAATAAAAGCTGAATATCTGATCTCTCATCCCACATTCATCTATTGATCTCAAACAAATGCATTCAGTACGCAGCAAAGCAAATAAATTGGCAATGCAACATTTTTGGAGGGGACTGTGCATAATAGAGCTCAACAACCGACATACATCTGTGTACAACAACATGACTCCCCATATTGCTGCTCCCTCTTAGCAATATAAGATCAATATTTGTCTGTCAATGCAATATAAATACTTTCACCAAACATGCAAATATAATGTGTTAGTTTCCCATCTAGCAGAATGAGGTAGATTAGACTATTAATTTGACACACAATTCTTTTTTGTATATTTAGGTGGCAACAGTGAGAAGCATACTTATAGCCCATAATTGGGGGGTTGGCAGTGGCTTGGCAGGTGAAGGTCACTCTCTCTCCTTCCAGCACAGAGCGAGGCTCAATGGATAATTTCACCACAGGGGGATCTGTTAAGATAAAGATCATAATAATGAATTACCAATACAGCTTCACTTCCTGAATTCGTAATGACAACCAGAATAATATGAGTTATAAGTGAACATATGAGGTATGAGGAACTTTGGTTGAACTGGAGAGGAGCGGCAATCTCTAAGTGCATAGCCGTGTACTGCTTCTATTGCTATAAGGGACCGTTCATGTTGATGTATGGAGTGGTCATGCCTGGTGCATTTGGCAATGATATTAGGTGGCCTGCGGAAGAGGCCTAAATGTACACTGCTGGCAAAAAGTATGGACTCATTGTCATTTTAATATGTGTTATTTATATGAGCAATAACTCATGAAGTGGGCCCTTAAATGTTCAGGCAGGGAGACTCACGGTGGACGTTGAGTGTGATTGTGGTGCGCTTGCCCATGGGCACGGCCGGGTTGGTAGTCACACAGGTGAAATTTTTCCCCGTGTCTGTGTCCATGGGGAGGATGGGAAGGAAGCTCCTGCTAGTCACACGCTTCCTGTCCGGGAGCACTTCCTGAACAGAGACAAATAGATCACTTTCAGCTTTGACTGTGTTCTTTGAGTGAACGGAGGATGCAATACCTTCAGTGTAAATTGTAGGGAATAAGCACGGCCTGATTGTTGTCATTGTGAAAAAAAACATGGTAAAACCTTTTCTTTTATACATCATTTGAAAATAAAATCCTGACAGGTTTTCCACAAATTTTAAATGAACATTTCAGCATCACTTAATGATATGGCTACCCGTATAAAAAGGTTTATGAGCAATTTACTAACCTACATTAATGCCATAAACCTAAAAAATAACTAATAGGCATCTATAGCATATATATTCAAACTGGAACAGTGAACCATTCTATCCGATGCAGATACGACTTTTGTGTAGGTAAACTTTGTTGCAGTAACCACTGTAGCTTTTAATTAATTTTAAATCTTATGTAATGTTATTAATCACCACTTTCACCACCATTTTCTAAAACCCTTTGTAACAATAAATATCATATTATTGTTTTTATCATCATCATCATCATCATTATTATTATTATGTACTTTCAGTGTGATGTTTTGGGTACATTTGAAGACATCTGCAGACCCATGTGCAGGTCAAGACTAGAAAAAGAATGCTTATTAGAAAAATGGGTTAGAGAGTGTGTTTTAGGTCAGTGTTTGTGTCTTACCGTTGTGCTGAATGCTCCATCTATGGGCAGCCCGTCTTTTTGCCATTCTATAGCAGCAGGGGGCTTGGCTCCCCGGGAAACACAGCTGAGGTTGTGGGGAACCCCTGCAGTGAGGAGAAGCTCTGGGGAGCCCTCAATTACCGGCTCATCAGGAGGAACTACAGAGCACACACACACACACACACACACACACACACACACACACACACACACACACACACACACACACACAACAGTCAGGAAACACATATACTACATGTGTTACTCCACATGCTTAACAAACAGAAGCAGTACGGAGGATATCATTAAGAAGCCCATAGCCAAAAAACATCATTCTGCTCTGTGTTAATGTCCTACTTTAAACAAATGTAGGAGAATTTATTATTGGTGCACAGATAGCACGGTCTAAACTGCACCATCCTAGATGCCTAAAACCATGTTGAGTCGTTAAGCAACCTTAAAAAGACTTGCTTATGTGGTCTCTGTTACTGTATGACATTGTTATCTACAGTAGTGGACAGGAAACAGGCAACAAATAATATTATAGTAGGAGGTGGGTTATCCCCCACGCCCTCCAACCAAAGCATAAATCCTGCAGAAAACTCCACAGTGCTGAAAATGAATGGCTGCAGATTTCTTTATGCCGCTCATTTGATTCACTGGTTCCTTCCTTGGTTGCATATTTGTGACCTTTATTTGTGGCTTTAGCAAAACAAATGAATTTTTAAAAAATATATAATAACTAGACTAAACACTGAGTGGGGTGAAATAAGTGTTTAAATAATTTTATGATACTCATTCAATATTCCTCATCATGCAGCCACAACCATCCTAAAAAAATGAAGTCTTTCTCTAGTTCAGGCCATTTTCTTGCTCCTCCAAAGTTTAATCCTAGTTGGAGCCTATGGTAGCAACCATCCTTAAGCCTTAACCGTGTGTACTTTTGTCCATTTTAAAAGATAACACTGTCATGCAGTTCCATTCATCCGTTATCTGAGCCGCTTATCCAGCATCACTGAGTTGCCCCTGAACCTCTCCCATCATTGATGAGCCAAGAAGTGAAAAAACACTATGGACAGGTTGCCAGGCCATGACCAGGCAACAAACTACACATGTAAGCAGTCGATTTGACTTTACTTATAGACTTGAGATGATCAGAGGTAGGTGTGTGAAAAAATGATCATTAAATTGTTCAATTGTGTACATAAACAAAATATTTGGGCTAAGAGGGAAACTGTATAAATCAATGTTCAAACACCGTTCCTCATCATTTTATAACCCCAACACACACATATACACACACACGCACACACACGCACACACACACACACACACATACACACAAACACACACACACACTCACAAACTTACTAAGGACGGTGAGTTTAGCTCTGCGGGAACGGAGAGCTGCCTCTGTAGCCTGACACTCATACAGAGAATCATCAGACAGTTCAGCAGAGGAGATCTCCAGGTTGTACTGCCCAACGTCGACCAGCCGCAACACACGATACCGCGGCCAGGCTAAAACACAGGAAACACAACAAGCTTACATTTAGCCCCACCATTTAGCATGAATACATGATATGGCTGTATTTTTCAGTGTATATGCAGGTTTGTTTACAGACTCACAACATTTGGTCTGTTTTTTAATAAGAGCAGCTCTATTTTCTAGATCCGACTATATATTCAGTAAAGAGTATTGTCATTTAGTTTACATGACATAAAAACTCTTTTTCTCTAAAAACGTTGACACACCAAGGCCACTTCATTTCTTTTTACTAGGCATTCAAACTCAATGCATTTGGGTTTAAATAGAAAAATATAAATAGAAAAGACAAGATGACATTTTCAACTTTTATTGTCTGGTTTTTACATTTACATTGGCAGCATTTAGCAGACGCTCTTATCAAGAGCAACTTCCATGTCCTAATTACAGGGACAGTCCCCCTGGAGACACTCAGGGTTAAGGGTCTTGCTCAGGGACCCAGTGGTGGTAGTGGTGGGACTCAAATCTGGGACCTCTTGATCCATAGGTCCATACCCTACCACTAGACTGCCACCCTACATCTAAATATGTGAGATAAAATATTGCACCTCTTGATTCTGACCACCCAGGTTTTAAGCGAACAAAAGTACTGGAACAGGACCATCTGACAGGTATTTGTTTTTACACAGATTTAAACTATAAATAGTTCTTAAGCGAAAGTGACTATTCTTGTCATTGTGAGTACACACAGCACACCACAACATAACTGGACCTCTGCATTTAACCTATGCAGCAGGTGGCCGGTATGAAAGCACCCGGGGAGCAGTGACAGAGACGGTACCTTGCTCAAGGGTACCTCAGGGCAACCTACTGGTGAGAATCTTCCGATTATGTGGCCAACTCCCTAACCACTAGGCCACCACTGCCCCTAAAGCTAAAGCCGAAACTCTGGATCTCATCTATGAAGACTGCATTTGTAATTAAAAAGGAAAAACCAACATGATAACCAAAGAGCTGTCAGTGGAGGAAAAGCATGCAGCTCTGACGCTGAGAAGATAAGGAACTTCCGTAAGAGGCATTTCAAGAACATTTGCTGTATCAGTATCAGTATATAAATTGTTTGGAATATCCTGAAAAGGAAGGAAACCCTTGTGAGAGTGTTAAGAAAAACCCCCAATGCAACAGTCAGTGGCATCAACAACATAGACACCAGAGCAGGGGTGGAGGTATTGTCATCTACGGTGCAAAGAAGACTGCAAAAAGAGAAAAACAGAAAACCCCCCGATGCAAACCACTCGTCAGCAGTAAAGGCTTTAAAGAGATGCACCACAAAGTTTCCAGAACACAGATTTTCATCTCTATCAAAATACTGTAAAAGCTGAAGTGTGGGGAAAGAAAGAATATGCTAATGGTCCCGAAACATACAAGCTCATCTGTGAAACACAGTGGTGCTAGTGCCGTAGCTCGGGCTTGCAAGGCTGCTTCTGGAAAAGCCTCAATCGTCTTTATTTGCAATTTAACTCACAATGGTAGCTGCAGAATGAATTCTATAACTAGTTAGGAAAAGCATTATCCTGCAGTAAGACAAAAAAGCAAACACTGCCATAAAGGGGAGGCTGAAGAGGGAAACCCTACTGAACAGACATCAACAGAAACATGTTGTGCTGAAAGCCTGGAAATCATAATCAAAGAAGAAACAAACAATTTTGTGAAGTTGGAGGGAGGCGAGTATCATGCAGTTATTGCATGCCAGGAATGTGCCCCCAAATACTGTGGACTAGAAGAAAGAGAGTAGGACCCTTGATCATAATGAATGAGTTCAAGTCCCAGACCAGTAGCTCTCCCTGAGGTACTCTTGAACAAAGTACCACTCCCATCACTGCTCCCTGGGCACTGTCACTGTTACTTGGCTGCTCAAATACAAAAGGTACTATGTTCTTTAACATATCTATTAATGTTATTTAACATATCTACATAAATGCCAATAAATAAAAGTTGAAAACCTGATCCCTAACATCAGATTCCTCTTTTGATCTCAAACCCAAATTCTTCAGTGCAAAGCAAAAAAAAAAAAAAAAAAAAAAAATCAATTGGCGTTTCTCTTCCAATACTTTAGGAGGCGTTTGTATATTTTTATTTAGTCCCCTAGACCTCTACTGACTGAGCATTTGATTGAACCTCAAAAATGTACCTTTGGAAAATACCATTAATGGAAAAATGTCTTCTGCTTCGGTATTATTCCACACACACACACACACACACACACACACACACACACACACACGCACACACACACACACACACACACACTCCTGGCATGTTGTTTTGTGGTCTCCACTAGGTGGCAGAAGAGTGTGTTCTCTGAAGCAAAATGAAATCTAGTGTTATGACATGAGCATTTCTAGTTGCTGCTGCAAGAAAAATGACAGAAATACTGCTGTGGATTACATCATTCTTTCTCTCAAAGTGCTTGAGTTAGCTGATTTAATGTAACTGTGGGCGTTTGTGTATACATGCGGTGTTTGCAAGCCATGGTTACATGGTTGTGTGTTTACTGTGATCACTGCATGTATTTCATCTGAGTACAAGATGAGCAAGATGAGAGACAGTGTGTGTGTGTGTGTGTGTATGTATGTGTGTGTGTGTGTGTGCGTGTGTGTGTGTGTGCTGTGTGCAAGCAAGTGCACCGGTGCCCATTCACATGATTCTGTTTAGCCATGGGACACAGCACCGAAGCATCACAGCAGCAATATATTACAACCAAAGAGAGAGAGAGAAGGAGAAAGAGACAGAGAGAAAGAGAGAGCGAGAAGGAGAGAGAGAGAGAAAGAGACAGAGATAGAGAGAGAGAGAGAAAGAGAGAGAGAGAGAAGGAGAAAGAGACAGAGATAGAGAGAGAGAGAGAAAGAGAGAGAGAGAAGGAGAGAAAGAGACAGATAGAGAGAGAAAGAGAAAGAGAGAGAGAGAAGGAGAAAGAGACAGAGATAGAGAGAGAGAGAGAGAGAAAGAGAGAGAGAGAGAGAGAGAGAGAGAGAGACTGTTTCTCTCTGCATTGTTGCATTGTTCCAGCTAGATGTAATGAAGTCGGACCTGCACTACAAACTGTATATAACCTGTAATGTGTAAAGGCTACCATAAAAACAAAAAATAGACTGAATTCAAAATGTGTGCTGGCTTTTGACATGGATAAAGCATGACAACACAGAGAGAGAGTGTTAAATGACTTACCCCGGAGGTCCTCTCCAATGCCTAGGGCCAGTCCATCCTTGGTCCACTGCACAATGCCCGAGTAGTTGAAGACCACACAGGACAGGACCACTCTTTGGCCCAGAACCACGGATTGGTCTGCTGGCTCCTGAGAGAACCTGGCCATCCACACTGCAACAGAAGTCTAAATATTAATGTTCCATCACCATTGCACACATACATTCACTTTTCATTATGCAAACATTCCAGAAATGAAGACACTTAAAGTACGCCTTACATTTCTAAGTATGTAAATAATCCAACACACAGTATTACATTAACATCTCCTCAACATTCATGCTGCATACACTCCAGGGACTAATATGTGTTTGTGTGTGTGTGTGTGTGTGTGTGTGTGTGTGTGTGTGTGTATATGCTGCTAAGGAAAGAAGCTGAACTGGATGCAAGTTATAATGCTAAAGTTGAAGCAGCTTTGGTACAATAGGATACAGCAAGCGACAGAACATTTTAGCGTGAACTTGCCAGACTGTAATACATTTCATTGGATAAATCCCATCAGAATCACTGGATAGTCAATAAAAAACAACTTCATAAATGAACTCTAAACTGTGACATAACTGTTGGACTCTAAATTGGGTTGATATGCATCAAAATGCAACTATAGCAAACTTCTCCCACAAAGATCTCGTTAGCACAAAATTAGACGAATGGCTCAAATTAACAATCTTTTCAAGCTAACAGGCAATAAGAATGTAAACCCCACTAATTAGCACCGTGAAAACTGCACGTCTAAATCAGCAAACACTTGCCTCTAATGGTGTCGAGTTATGTAATTTCAAAGAGACTTGCTTATTTGGTATCCGACACTGTATGACACTTTCAAAATTGCTGTTGCAACGTCCCATACATGAGTGGTAAACATCTTATTAGCTGATCTGTGCGATTTTGTCCACTGAAAAAGCCAAATTAAGACATCAAACATTAAATCATCACCTGCATTTAGGATAAAATGTATTTTTCGCAAAACTTTTCCTTCATTAGAAGCAATACTAATGGACCCACAAGACCAAATATCTCCAGCACAAACTATCAGGCTAAACTGGAAAATGTATTGCCTATGTCTAAGTAGTCACACTTATGTGTTCCATGACGAAAAACAGTATGGATGGTCTCAAGATACAAACAGATTTGGTCAAAATCTGAAGACTCAAATGTAAGAATGTCAGAAACCAAACTGAAGACTAAATATGTATTGCTTCATCTCCATTGCAGTCAATGACTATTATATGCAAAATGATATTTTTCAGCATTGGAGTATAGTGCTTCAAATGAAACATCTAAACATGGAAATGTATAAATTCTGTCCATGTTCTCTCATTGACCTAAGGAGTGGAGCTTCAGGCATGGGCCTTCCTAGTCTGCCACGGCCTGAGGCCTGAGGCCCTCTTTGCGTTCCCAAAGGTCATGTATTGGTACTTATAAAGTGCTGCTGAAATATTAAATAATATAGAAGATTACTGAAGGGCCCTAACTGAGGCAGAGAAGAACAAATGAAAGCAAATATGGTTCTTTACAGGGCTGGAATGAGGAATTTGTCCCTTGATACCAGATTCCAGACACATTTCTTCATCCGCAAAACACAATATCCACCTAGGTTCCTCCCTCTTTCTGATGAGCAACAAGACATTTGACTCTCTGCAAAAGTCGAGCCTGAACTCTCAGCATCAGCTCACAATGCAAGCTTTCATTCGTCAGCCTGCGTTGTGTATCTTTAATTGGACCCAAATCAAGAATGTTGTAAATTAAGTAAGGGTAACTCAGATTTTCCCCTCGCATTTTTTCCTTCCTGCGCTCAAAGCGTCTCTCTTTTCAGACTTGCTGCTGTCCTGACTCTCTGCCTCTCACTCTTTTTCTTTCTTTCTTTCTTTCTTTCTTTCTTTCTTTCAGTAAAATGACTAAGAGGATTCCCGGTTGTTATCTCTGTTATCATACAAAACCGACGCAGTGACACTGAGGGACGATTATAAAGAGTAAAGCCGATCTGTCCATTTTATCATGCGCTTCTTCTGCATCGCTCACGTTCTTCTCTTTTTTTCTTATTATTTTTCTAAACCCAATCCTGCTTTCTATTTCCGTGTCTTGCTCCCTGGTTGGAGGGGGTTTGGAGACGCACTGTCACAACCCATTTATCACATTAAATAGCAGCCCTCCAGCCCTCTCTCACTCTCTCTTCCTCTCTCTCTTTTTTCTCATCCCTCCAGCATTCCTCTGTAGGTCCCCATCTCTCTCACTTTCTTAACAACTGGCATATGCCCACTCATCCCCCAGTGACCCAATGTGGCTCTCTCATTCTTATTCTTTTCACTCTCTTTTTCTCTCTCTCGTGCTATTCTTTTGCATGCTATATCCATAATCATTTTGAATAAAAGGTAATGAAACCAAATAAGTGAAAAAAACACATTAATGACCAAAGCACACTGCACACTAACCCAGCAGACGAATACTCAGTCTGGCAAGACAGCAGAACTGTGGAGCATGAAGAAGAGCTACCATCAACTGGAAGTAAAAAGTAGAGTTAAAAGCAAAAAAAAAACAAAAAAAAAAAACTGTTGGATGTCTACGCTGTGTGTTCCATACTGATGATACCATAAATCCTTTTTTCATGAAATCCTACTCGGAAACGACTCACCTCATGGGAAATGTATTCATATGCGTATGTGAAATATGTTCATGAATGAGGCACTACAAGTAATTTATCACTGTCAAAGTTAATGCAAAGTTCCTGTTTGTTACCTTTGGAAGACACTAGATAGATGTTTAATTGTCTATAAAAGCCAAAAACACACTGCAAAACACCCACTGTGGCTTAAAAATCTCCAATAGCTTTTTAAGAAATGAAAATCCAAATGAAAAAGAAAATACTTGAAAATTAACACTCAGTTTTAAGAAAATATGATGACATATCATACATATATGATACCTTATGTCACAATACTCTGTATACTTCTGAGAATACCACGGGTGCCATTAATAACAGCAATTAATAACTGCTTTCAGGTATCATGATGGTACATTCTGCCCACAACACTTACTCAGCAGTTTTGAGATGCATTAATGGAACTGTCCAGACATACAGCTCAGAATCAGTTTATTATTATTATGCATGCTTTCACTTATCTGTGCAGAACTGATGTGCTGTATATGAATGATGCTGCTTCACCTGTCCAAACTGACCTAACTTAATTACGCATGACTCACTGTTCCAACAGTTCCACTTACTTTTTTCCATGGACTAATTTGATTCATGTTATTTAAATGGCCATAAATGTAAGATTGGCCCAACGCTATTTATTTCGTGGAGTTTTCTAATAGAAAGTACTGCAAAAGTGTTTCACTGTTTCATGTGTCAGCTAAGTCTATATAGAGCTAAAAGTTTTAGGTTAAAAAATATGTGCAGAGGTGGCAAAAGTACCCACATTCTTTACTTAAATAGAAATATAGACACGTAAAAACGAAGTGCTGATTAGAAACAGCAGTATTTCATTACTCAGTAAATGTAAAAAAGAGACTGACTCTGAATTGTTCTAAATTTGTTCTGGACCAAAGACAAAAAGCATCAGCCAGACTATTTGCAGCAAGTCTGAAAGACAGGGTCTGCCATGGTATGGTGTTGTGTCAGTGACCTTGGCAATGCAGAAAAGTGTGCTGAGATTTAAGAGCAACATATGCTACCTTCAAGGTGAATCTTTTCCAGGGACAGCCATGCATTTTTCAAAGCCAAAGGCATGTCTGTGGACGACAAGGGCACAGGTACTGAACTGACCTGCCTGCAGTCCTGACCTCTTCCCAAAAGAGACTGTGTGGACAATTTTGAAACTAATAATGTGAAATTAAAAATGTGACAATGACGACCCAGCACTGTTCAACAGCTGACAATTTTTAGAGATTAGGACAAAAAAAACTATGAAATGGTCTATTTCTTGGTAGCCTCAATACCAAAACATCTTCCAAGTGTAGTGAGAAGGAATGGCATCCGGAGAAAGCAGTGAATCTTACCATCCCAACTTTTTATGCAGGAATGGACTTATATTAACAAAATAATTGAAATGACCAAACAAAGCATGAAATATCTTGGCTTCGAACTATGTTTCTGTGTGTGACCTGCGCCCAGAGATACAGCAAGGGTTAATCTGTTCTGTGCTATTGTCTGTTATGCCAGTATATTGGTCTT
This sequence comes from Hepsetus odoe, assembly GCA_017165825.1. Classification (NCBI taxonomy): domain Eukaryota; kingdom Metazoa; phylum Chordata; class Actinopteri; order Characiformes; family Hepsetidae; genus Hepsetus; species Hepsetus odoe. The sequence continues at coordinate 17,306,290 of CM029388.1, read as the reverse complement.
GCTGTTGGGAAGGCATGCAGTCATTCTAAATCAAAATAAAGGATAATAATTCCTCTCAGATGCATTAAAACTAACAGGCATGTTTTTAAAATATAAGCAGTAGAAAGTACAGATATTCATGTTAAGCTATAGGGAGAAGGACAGAACACACATAAAAAAAACTCTACTTAAGTACATCTATGAATAATAAATATCAGCCAAAAAAGGGAATCAAAATCAGCCATAAAAATTCTCAACCTTTCAGCTGTGACATAATGATAAATGTAAAATATAAATGCAATACAAATATTTTAAATAAACCACTCCTATAACTTGAACAGATATGTATATATCAAAAGGTCATACGTGATATGTGTAACAGTGACTATAGTTCTATATTAGTATATCAATAAATAATGAGTGGTTGCGTTGGAATAGCTCAGTGCTGGGTCATGAAGCGCTGGAGTTTTTTTTTTGTGACTGTGTTTAAATTCATGTATGATTCATGCAAAAGTGAGCTGGTTTTCAGGTTAATTTACATATATGGACTGGGGAAAAAATGGCATCTTTTAAAAGTTTAACAGTGTTTACATCAAAAAGGGAGGAAATGTAGTTTTTAAATCACACAGGCCTTTAAAAGATACATGGGGCATAAACTGCATTTTCAAAATGTAGCAAGAAAGAGGTATAAAAAGCAGAAAGACTGACAGTGGGTAAGAGAGAGAGAGAGAGAGAGAGAGAGAGAGAGAGCCTGTGTAGTGTTCATTATGTGGGTTATGCTGCAGTGACAAATTTAGAGTGTCCTGATTTTCTTGAGTCACTGATCCCTGGGTACCAGCAGTAGTCCGCTCCACACTGCCAGTGCCCTGGCCGCACACACTCACACACACCACTACGACCGCACTTACACACCACACCAGCGTGAAGCACACATCACTTGACCAGTTTGAGAAAACAACCCTCTCATCTGTGATCACTGAGGCTGCCCTCCATGTGTAATCTAGTTTACCAAAATCACTGGTGTGAACCCGAGCTGTAAAACTTGGGCCTGACAGCAATACAGCCGGATGTTTGCACGCACTTTTCTGAATGACATTAAATTGTAAGTGCAGCCGCCACATTTTAACTTATACAATGCTTTGGAAGAAAATGGACATAAGGGACTTCTCAAATGTCAACAAGTTCTCCTCGGAGAGCATTTAGACTTTAAGTGAAAGTGAAAGTGACAACCCTTGTCATTGTGAAATGCAGCACAGCACAACACAACGAAATCAACCTCTGCATACAGTATGTCTATTGAGGGCAAGAGAATGAATGAAAACACTCCCACATTACCATAAACCTTGTCTCGAGATCAGCAGAAATGCAAACACTACCCTATTTTAAGGCCTTTCTGACCACAGTAGATGTTCAGTTCTTGCCTCATGACTGTCCATTCATCATCACACAGCTCCATTAAAATAAAGAATGAAGTTAATGATAATCATGTGATACAATAGCATGATATGTGTAAAATGGAACATTGTGATTTTACTGACTTTACTGGTGATTGAGGTAAAACAGGTTCAATGGTATAGGTATACTGCTAAAAATCAGTATCTTTCAATAAATATTTATTATTAATAAAGTTAGGAGTTTGCGATTTAAGATAGTCAAAGCCTATTTCCACTGGGTATACAATATAACAAAAATAAAATCCCTGTTTTAGAGTGATTAGAAATTTGCCTGCACAAATTCAACCTACATATTTCCATCTGCAGTACAGCTGCAAAAAGAAATTGCACTAAATCCGGGTCATTGATTTAGGAATCACATAACAATTCGATTGAAAAACAAGGTTGATTCTGTAGGATCAGCGACACATCACAATGATTTGTGACATGTGAGTATGATTAGAATGCTCACAAAACAATGTGCCCAAGATTTGCAGATTAGATTTTATTATTATCATTTTCAACACATATAATGGAATAATAAAGGATATAATTTTAATTTCAGCAGTTTGAAGTTTGGCCATTTTCAGTCTATGATTTTGACATTATTATGATTATTTTGTTTATCCCCTCAAAACTGTTAAAATGTGTCAATTTATAAGAGCTAGTTTGTATAGTACTATATACTATGGCTGTAAAATATGGTAACTAGCATCAAGTCTGACCAAACCCGACATACATTCAGTCAGAAACTGTCTAAATCACTTGACCTCAAATATGCTGGGTGTTATAAATTAGACTTCTTAGGCATGTGACAGTTTCTAATTAGCCACAGTATCAAAGACCGTTTCAACTGATGGGCTCTCATCAGTGTCTGGAAGTGATCAGAGCAGCCTCCATGTTTTCCTGTTCTAGAGCTCACAAAACGAAAGTCCAGACAGATTTATGGAGAAAAGCCAAATAAACTAAACCATGCAGTCTGGGATGACAATCAGCGTTTCAAAACATTCTTTCAGTAGATATATAGGTAACCTATAATTACGCCTGATGAATTCTTCCAAGGAAGTTTTCTTTTCCATTTCTGATCAGTTTGCAGAAATGTCCAATCTGGACAGATGACTGCTGCCTGTTCCCAATGATCCTCAATGCTATTTCTTCACATTAAAATGCTATTTCGTCTCAAATTCTAAAGCCATAAATAAATTATTTTCTTCTAGTAAGATGTGTTTTTTTTAATAACAACATATCACAGCATTGACTGTAACTGTAATAAAGGACTAAGTCTGATGGCAAAGTTAGAATGGAAAGCAGAGAAAATTAAACTTAATGGGGAATAGAAAATACAGTGAGGAAAAGAAGTATTGAGCACGTCAATATTTTTCTCAGTAAATATATTTCTAATGGGGCTATTGACATGAAATTTACACCAGATGTTGGTTGGTGACAACCCAAGTAATCCACTTAAACAAAGATATCAAAACAAAGAAGTCCATACATTACGTTCTGTGTAGTAAAGTGGAAAGAAACAGGAAATAAGTTTGAACACACTTACTGAAATTTATTAAATACTTAGTAGACAAGCCTTTGTTGGTACGGACAGCCTCAAGACGCCTCCTACATGGAGAAACTAGTTGCATGCATTGCATGCATCAGGTGTGATTTTGGCCCATTCCTCCACACTTTCACAAACTGGGCACCTCTTCTATGAACTCTGATCTTCAGTTCTTTCCATAGATTTTCAGTTGGATTCAAGTCAGGTGTTTGACTGGGCCATTCTAGCAGATTTATTATCTTTCTCTGAAACCAATTGAGAGTTTCCCTGGCTGTGTGTTTGGGATCATTGTCTTGCTGAAATGTCCACCCTCGTTTCATCTTCAGCATCCTGGTAGACAGCAGCAGATTCTTATCAAGAATGCTTTGATACATTTTTCCATTCATCCTTCCTTCTATTATATGAAGTCTTTCAGCAGCATAGGCTGTAAAACACACCCACACCATGATGTCCCACCTCCAAACTTCATTGTTGGTATGGTGTTTTTGGGGTGACGTGCAGTGCCAGTGTTTCCTCCAAACATGGTGACAAACATGAAAGAGTCCCATTTTGGTCTCACTTAACCAGACTATATTCTCCCAGTATTTCCTTGGCTTTTCCCAGTGTTGTGCAAACTTTAAGCGAGTATCAGCTTTTTCTTCAGCCCTGGAGTCTAGTGCAGTGAGAGAGTATAGGGGCCATGTCAGCTGAGTGCATGACTCAACAATTGTACCTGCTAATTCCAGGTATTTCTGAAGCTATTCATGAGTGTTCCTTGGCTCTTGGACAACTCTTCTGATTTTTTTTTTTTACCCCTTTGTCAGAAAGAGCACCTGGTTATGGCTGGTTTGTGGTGGAATGACGTTCTTTCCACTTCCTGACTATGGTGCTCACTAGAACATTCAGAAGCTTAAATACATCTGTAACCAATACCATCAGCATGTTTTGCAGGTTGCAAGGGTCTTTAGAAAGAGCTCTTTGCTTTTATCCATCATGAGCTGCTTCTTGTGTGATTCCTTGGTAATTAGAAACCTTTTTATAGGCCATCAATTAGGACTAAACCAACTGATATTAATTAGTAATAATAGGGGTCTGGATTGCTTTCTATATAATGAAAGATTACACTGTAGCTTAGGCTGCTGTTTGAGTAGGTTTCTTTTGAAGCAGCTGTGTCACATAGTAGTTTAAAATGTAATTTTAATAAAAAATCAAGTTTGATTTTGACTAAGTTCAAACTGTGATCAGTTACAGTAGCTTGAGGAGATGACACAATGTATAAAATGTGAGGCAGTTCAGGTGAGAGTTGTTTCATGGTTACATCTGATTCATTTGCTTTTCCCTCCAATATCTGATCCATACTGACCCAATACTGATGCCAGCATCATTGATAGCACACAGCCTATTATAACAATCACTCATTGCCCCCATCATGGTATAAAATCATTCTCTGCCTTTTTTTTTTTTAGCAATTAGGACTGCCAAATGTGGACTTTTATTAAAAAATGAGCCACATTTATTTAGTGATTGTACTTCTGCTTTACTCTCGTCTTTAAAGTAATGCAGCACTGATGTGCAAGACTATGAATATGTATCGGAACGCCACAGAGAGCGAAAAAGATGATGTCATCCAGAAATAGCCCCCTCCCAGGGGAGGAGATAAAATTGGCTTAGCACCGCCCACTTCATCAGAAAAGGCTAAAGCTCTTTGTTTTATGTCTTAAGGCACGACTTATCAGCAGAACCGCGCTCGGACAAGGAGGATCTTCTGCGTTCTGACTTTTCCAAGAGCCTAAATAGCAAAAGTTCTCTTGTTGATATTTGTTCAGTGAGAAGAAACATTCAGCAGCCACAGTCACGCACTGCAACACTGCAATGCCCACCCATAATGTCCTATTGCTATAACCTTGAGAAAATTGTTGTGCTTGCATCTGTAAGAGTTTAAATTGAGAAGTGGTTGTCTCAACAAAGGGCTTAAAGTAAAGAACTTGACTAAAAAGAGGGGAAAAAGCCCAGACACTAATGTAAACGAATGCAAGTGACAGATGCAGCCTTGTTACAATGACTAATGAAGGTGTGGACTAATTCTTGAGCTGCCCTTCCTGGCTAATGCGCAAGATTAGACAGCTGTGTGACTTCATACACTAGCCACCCTCAGACAACAAAGGAATGGTCTGGTCAAGAAACACGTCACCTGCTTTGGTCAAGACACTACACGCTACAGCCTGGAGAACTTTGCTTCTGTTCGCATCAGGGCTTAGTATTTCTGTCTACAAACACACTGGCCTGATGATGTATCCCCCTAATGATTCTCTTTAACACTTGTTTCGAGATTGTAACATTTATAGCTCGTCATCTTTTTTCCTCAGCGTTCAACACTTTATCCTTCAAGTCTGGACGTCATAATCAATGCCGCATCACTCAGTTATAATTATTTTGTCAATAATTATTGCCTCCTCATTTACCCCTCCATCGCAATACCACTATCCATCCCTCTTCCCCTCATCCCTCTCTCTCCTGTGCTTCAACACGCCACCTTGCATTGCTCACCATGTCCCATCACCATAGCAACAGCTGACGTATGCAAAAAAAAAAGCCCAAAAGTTTCTTTGCTTTTTGCTATGGATGTGTGAGAAAGAGTAGGCATTAATATATATTTATATATATATTTTTTTTATAATTTACACCCATCTGTGTCTCACGTGGGCAGCCCAAGAGGGAGGTCTGGGATCATTTACCTGCATCCCAGTAAATGCACTTCCCAATGAGGCAGCAAAGTGTGCAAGTGTGCATGTGTGAGTGTGTGTATTTGTGTGTGTGTGAGTCTTTCTTTTTGTTGGATGCACCCATAATTATTGGGGAAAAAACTGAAAAAAACTGATTGACTTTAAATCAGCATTTTTTCATAGGATATGTGCCACCTCACTTACTCAAGCCTGATGTCTTTAAAAGAATAAAGCAATTTTATAGATATTGTGGTAAATGTTTTGTACAAGGGATGTATACAAAGGCCTATTTAATTGGATGTTCTATAGTGCAATCAGTGAAATCCTGGATAAACATTACTCTTTTACTATTTACAATAATCACTTATTTAGTATTTTTACAGTAGCATCACTTGCAGTCTGTGCAAAGGATTGGGAGCTCCAGGTCAAATGACATGTTACTTTGATATTCTCAGTAAAAACAAGGTGAAAAAGGAAAGGGAGAAAATACATCGTAGCCTGTGCAAAAACAGGCACATCTTTATCCTGCTTTTCAAATTTCAAATAAATGGAAATTGTACACTGGATAGCAGATATTTCCGTACTGAAGCAGGTGTTCACTTTTTTCATTCCATAATACATTGTTAAATTGTCTTCAGGTTTCAGTGCATCGTATACTGGCTTTATCACCCACCTCTGTTTTCTATATTAGTAATTTAGCTGATAAACTCAGAAGCCTTTAAAAAGTTTTCACAAACCATATGGATGTGTCTATCAGCCTCATGTTTCTTACATAAAGAGAGAGCAGTTAAATTAATAAAACGTATTATCATAACTGCCAACTCATCACTGCCTGGTCATCAAAAAAGTATATTTAAATACATTTTAATGAATCTTTTTTTTTTTTTTATCGAGTATAATTGAGGAATTGAGCTTAATTGAGTGATCATGACAGCCCTAATACGTTTACCACTGCTGAGATTAGAAGCTGGACACTAACTGTTGACATGGTCACACAGATAATGAAGAAATTCAGTTAAAGCTTCTGGCCTGTTTGTAGACATGCTCATATTTGTCGAAGAGTTACTGCAGCTGGTTTCTGGAGAGGGAAGCACTTATGTTTATCTCCTTTTTACTCTCCCGCTCTGTCTCTCTCCCTTTCTTTGTACCAGTTTCCCTCAAGTCATCTCCTTTTGTCTGCAGCTTTGACCATCATTTTTCCTCTACATTTCTGTCTCTCATCTCAACCACCCATTCTTGTGTGTGTGTGTATGAGAGAAAGAGAGAGAGAGAGCGAGAGCGAGAGACCGTTCTCTACCCTTTTGTTTCTCATTCCCCATTTTCCCCCTCTCTCATTCCTCTTACCATCGCTAACACACACTCTTACTCTCCCGCCATCCTCCTGTCTCTTCCCTCTATCCCTCTCTCACACATTCTCTCTCTTCATCCCCTCCTTCCCTTTCTTTGTCCCTCTATCTGTGCAGCCCTGCCGTTACTATAGAAACAGACCTATTTGAAATGGGAGGGAAAGAAAATTATTTCTCAGCAATTTCCCCTCTTCCCCCGTTTTTCGCTCTCTCATTTTTTTCTTGCCAGTTCCCTCTCTCTCGGAGCCCTGTTCCTCTCTCGCTCTGTCTCTCCCTCTCCCTCTCTCTCTCTCTCTCTCTCTCTCTCCTTGTGTATTTTTTAATGTCCCTTTATTCACGTGAAGCACTATTGCAGCTATTGTTGCCATGGCCACTGCAGGAACATTGACACAATACTACACATTGTGGCCATGGCAACCTCAAGGGTCAGCTCTAGAAAGCTATGCAACTGCTGCAAGTTGAACGTCCACTTCAAATGAACCGAGACATGAAGTATTAGCTAATAGCTCACAGATGTCCACTCGACGAACTAAATATTAGGTTCTCCAAATAAATATCAAAAGGCCAGGAATTCCAGTGGGTGTTTGTGTGTGTGTGTGTCTGTATGTGTGTGTGTGTGTGTGTGTGTGTGTATGGGTGCGTGGGGGAGGGAGGTTGTCTGTTTGTGTGTGCTGCAATCCGTCCATCATACCAAATATAACTCACTTGAGCAAACTCAGCTGTCTTATTGTTTATTCATCTAAACTCTTGAAGAAAAGCTGTACACACATTTTTGTGGAATTCACCTTGAACAACTATCAGCTTCGATATGTGAGCAACAGGGGTGACTAATAAGTTATTTGACTGTGACTAACTAGCCAAAGCCACTAATGTCTGGGACCACCAGACAGCACAGAGGCTATGGGGTTTTTTTTTTTTTTTTACAGTTTTACTGAGATGTTAAAGGGCCCGTATCTTGAAGAACTAAGTTTCTCTTTCTTTTCTGATGTGAAAGTGTTACAGTTTAACAAGAAAAAAAAAACATCAAAATGTACCATTCATGTCAATTAAACTGAAACAAAAAACTGTTGTTGCGATGTCACAAAAAACAATACATTCACATTTATCCTCAGCCTATAGTAGTGTAATTGCCCCATTCACAAAAAATTGTTGAGTGTTTTAGCCCAGACTGATTCAGACAATCAGCAAAACAGCAAAAACAGCCAAATTAATTGTAATTATGATAAAGAAAGAAAAATGATCAGACAAAAATGAATTCTGACCATTTTTCTTAAATAAATTGCCACCAGTGTCATAGCTGACGATAGATAGTAGACTATCAGAAGGAAAATATTAAGATAGGAGCTCTTCAAACCTGAGCATAAATTGTAAAATGTGCAATGTGCATTCTGTTAGCGCTTGACTGGTTTGAGCCATCGGAGTGCATGATATTTGGTCTCAATGCAATCTGATTGGGTAGACAGTTACAAAGCCTTTATTGTAAGCTGCCTAGTTGGCTACAGAACTGTGTAATGTTTTTTCCCGTAGGCTAGCTGATTGGATGGCTCCGGCTATCAGCCCTCCCTGTTTCGAAAACTTCAGAGAGCGAGAAATGACATCATCATCATCAGCCACATTCCATTGCGGTGGGGGCAGAGGGAAACCAGCAGGGAGTCTGAAAAAATCACTGCTAATATGCATATATATATGCAGACACACACACACACACACACACACACAAACACGCAAGACAGATGAGTCTCAAAAAAGTGTCTACAGTACAGAGTGCCTCTTCATCATGTGCTTTTTTTAATTCATGTCCTCCATCTCTCTTTCATTCTCTCTCTTCCTCTCTCCTTGTTCTCCTCTCTTGCCCCTTGTCCTCCACTCTTCTCTCTCTATGTCTTTCTCTCTATCTCCACTTCCATGACCCCTCCCCCTCAGCTCTGACTAAAGGAATGCAAGAAACACATCTGGAACTTATTAGAGAGAGGGAAGGGGGAAAAGGACTGGGGGGATGGAAAGAAGGAGAAGGGAAAAATGAGAGGACTGAGTAAGTGAAAGAATGAAAAGCAGACAGCGCCAGAACAAGAGGCCTCCGCACCAACTCCTTTTTCAGAAACAGGGGAGAGAAGAAGAAGCAGGGGAAAATGGACAAAATGTGTCCGAAAGCAAGGAGAAGATGGACAAAGACTGTCTGAATGAAGGAAAGCACTGTTCGTCTGAAGTGGGCCAGGCATGTTCAAAAACGATTTCTCCATCCAAAAAAAGATGAGGCTGAAAAGGGGGGAGGGGTTCAAAGATTTTCACTGATGCCTAGCCTTTGAACTTTTCTCTTCCCCTGACATTCATTGCAAAAGAGGGAGGGAGAAAGGGATAGAGACAGTGAGAGAAAGAAAGAAAGAGAGAGAGAGAGAGAGAGAGAGGGTACAAACCATCCCCCTATGAGAGCAGTCAGGCATGAGTAATAATGCCTTTCTTTCCCTATGGCCTAAACCACTCCCCTGCTCTCTCTCTCCCTCTCTCTCTTTCTGTCTCTTGCTCCCGCATTCTCTTTTCATCCCCATCCCCCACCATCCCCGAAAAAATTCATCTTAGTCAAATACGCCCCTTGACTTCACCCACCTGTCCCCAGGGCCCCCTTTTCTCGGAGCTGTACCCCCAGGCACACCAACACCAACACAAACTTTCAGTTCAGGATTTGAGGAATTAGGAGAAACTAAACTACAACCCTAAAAATAATGGTTACAAAAAGGTTTCTGATTTTCTTGGTTATGGTTCTAGAAAAAAGCTGTAATTAGTATAGACATTTATGCGAAGATTCTTCGCACACTCCTAGATTTAACTTTCATCAAAAGGTCCTTTAGTGACAGACTTAAGATGCTTTAGTGTTTTTTCAATTACGCTGTTTCTCAACGCCAGTCCAGCACATGGTTTTCTTACTCTGATACACCTGATCCAGCTCATCAGCTCCTTAACAAGCTCTTTAAAAGCTGAATCAGATGTGCTGGGGCAGGGAATACGTGGAACTCTTCAGATCATCACAGGACTTGAAGCTTTCTGTGCCATCGGCCCCTTTATGGTTCAGTTTGACACTTTGCATTTCTTTTTTTTTGTTTTCATTTTAGTAACTTTCATTGCTCCGTTGATGTGGCATAAAGCCATGGTCATTTTCCATTCCTGATCTGCACACAGAATGTGTTAACTATTTTTTCCTTATTATGTTAATGGTAATATTACGAATGACTTTTTTTAATTTAATGGCTATGTCAGTAGGGCTGAACAATTACAGTTTTTGTATCAAAACTCCAATTTAAAAGAGTGCAATTTTCACAATGCACTTTTAATTAGTTCACCTGCATTATTCTTATAGCTGTGTGCAGTTCAAAGCTGCAATATATTCAGCGTTCAACCTCATGGATGTTCAGTGAAAAGAAGTTAAAGAAAATACAATTTAACTGAAACTGTGCTCATAGTTAGATATGTTCCCCCAGTTGTTTAGTCCAACATCTCTGTCTCATTGGAGTACAGCCATAATAACTAGCCATAAATCCTCAATGTGTAAAACTGGACAACAGTGTCTCTGCTTGTTTGTCAATGGAACAACTTCAACATGGGCAAACAATGTTGAAGTGAGATTTATAAACTACTGCAATGTAGCTCAACTGATAAAATAAGGAAAAGCTGTACTCTCCAAAATTATGAATTTTAAGCTGTCAGTTTCAGAACGCACTTTAGGCTAACTTTGCGGATGTGACACATGCTGAAATAAAACTGGAGTAATAAACAATGGCCTTCTAGTGATGGGAAGTTTGATTCAGTTTACTGAACCGATTCTTTTCAGCTTTTCATGTTAGTTTGTTTGAGGATTCGTGATCAGTTTGGGGGGGGTGATTACTTCTGCATTGTTATGATGATGGTGTTGATGGTAATAATGGCGATGATGATGATGATGATGATACTGATCAAATGTAATTTCTCTCCAAATGAAGGTTAATATCTCCAGTTAGGATTCTGAACCGTTAACAGATTTTTGATTTTGCATTTCTTTTGATAAAATGATAAAAGAAACCTAATTCATTCAAATAAGATCTATAAAAGGATTGCTAATATTCAAACACCTGCAAAGTTATCTGGGAAACATGAGAAAAATGGAATGTGTATCACTGACTGCGGAGTAGTAGATTGATATGATAATCTATTTACAGAAGTAAAATGCCTCATTAAAAGCAGCTCAGTTTAAAGCTTATTAGTTAAAATATTTTAATATTGGGTGAGAATCAGTATAATCATATTTCTATCAGTAACATTCAATCTCATTGGATCTCATTTTTGCACAAACATTCTGGGAAACACTGCTAGTAACGGAACGTTTTTTTTGTTTCTTTTTAACTTTTGTTAGTTACCTAAACTCCCTCCTCCAATCTGAACCTGAAACTTTGAACAATGATTGTGAGAATCTAAAGTAAATGCATATCATTCCAAGGGCTAACCTTTCACATGGGTTTAACCCCTTACCTCTAAAAATGCCTTTGATTGGTTCACACAGAACAATATGGTTTAAGAAATGGCAGAAATCAGATCATGTGTTCATAAATCACCCACCTGGACCATAAACCTGTAGCGCACATCGTTTATTAAATTGAGATCTATGTTGTCGTGATTTTGCACATTTAATTTCATCTGCAAACCTTAGATCAGTAGCTTGCAAGTTTGATCATATAGGCTTTTGGTGCCTTTGAGAAATGTTTGCAGAATCTGGTCAAAAAATAAAGTTTTATTTATAAAGTTTTATAACGCATTATAAAGTTTTATTGCTAATGTATAAAAATACTGCATCCCTCCACTGCATTAGCATTTGTCTGAATATATAACCCATCAACAATTCTCTCAAAGTTTGGGGGTAGTGGTGGCTTAGTGGTAAGGGAGTTGCCCAAGGTTCAGAAGATTGTGGGTTGGAATCCCAGACCAGTAGGTTGCCCTGAGGTTCCCTTAAACAAGGTACCGTCTGCCGCACATGTGTGACGTGTACGAGTAAAATGCAGAGGTGTAATTTCATTCTGGGGTAGTAGTGGCCTAGTGGTTAAGGAGATGCCCCAGGATCAGAAGGTCATGGGTTCGAATCCCAGACCAGTAGGTTGCCCTGAAGTACCCTTGATCAAGGTAGCATCCCCGTCACTGCTCCCCGGGTGCTTTCAATAGCTGCCCCCTGCTGCATGTTTGTGTGTGTGGGTAAAAAGCAGAGGTGTAATTTCATTGTGCTTCACTTTGTGCTGTGCTTCACAATGATGTGAATAGTCACTTTCACTTCACTTCAAAATAGTCTCAGGCATTAGGCAACATTATTTAAGGTGACCACTTTTTGAGGTTGCTTTCAGAGGCATTAAACACTTCAGATTCTGGCTCCTTTCAACACCATTAAACAAACCACTCAGAATAACTTTGTTTACCCAGTCCAATCCATATTTTAATTATGCAGAAATTTTAAATAGCTAGTAGAGTTCCCTTTGAAGTAACATCTGACAGAGTAGAACAAAATATACACACCGTAATTTTAAATCACTGGGACATCTACAAACACTAAAAATGCCACATTAGATACAGCTAATAGATTATAGGCTGATAGATTATAGAATAAAAGACCTACTAAAAAATAAAACATCTAATACCAAGTTCAAAATAAGGACAAAATCAGGGCAAAAAACACATCTTTTTACATAAAATACACCTTTTATGGTCACTGTTAAGGAAAACACAATTACTGAAGCAAACGTGCTTGAGTATTTTTGACAGGCACAGAAAATAATAATTAAAACTTATAAAAAAAGTAGTCTCCCTACTTGTACTCCAAAATGAATACTACCTATTAAGGGGACTAACTCCAGTTAGTTTACGCTTAAACTCAAAAACTTGACCATGTCATAAAAATAATAATAATAATTAATTTACAGCTCGTCTGTGTTGTCAATAAGCGCTTCAGGTGAACACTAACATGTAAAATGACAGATAAAAGTTTGACCGCCTTTGCAATGGAAAGTCCAATCAGAGAGCTGGGATAAAGCCTGACAGCTCCAGGGTGCAGCTTTTAATGTGTAGTGAAATGAAAAGAAATGCAACAATATTACTGGACTAATGAATGAATGAAAAAGCCGAAAGGTTACAAATGAGCTTAGTTCGAGTAAGAACTGATACTGCTGCTTTTGAACAAGTGCAAATATGGAAGGATGATATGCTATGATAATATTTCAGTTGTACTCTGTTTAAGAGCTGAGCTCACCATCATTGTGTCAGTACGTTATAATACGTGTTACACTGCCTCAACGTGCTCAGAGGAGAACACGAATCCTGCCATGCTGAACTGCCTAGAGCTTCATACGACACAGGAACGCGGAACCTAACTGTGGCAACACAAACGCTATCAGATTATCATTCAAATACTAGTACAGCTACTGGATGAAGCACAGCATGGGAGTCTTCCAGAGAACCTTATGGCTTTGGGAAAATTTCAGCTTTGGGTTTTTCATGTTTATCCTTTTTTGAATCGTTCACATCATACCGTGTGATGAAGGCGTTAAGCCACTCTATGCTCCTGTTGTGATGTGAAATCTTGGCGTATATCTGTGGAACATCTTGAATGAATCCAGACAGAACCAAAGCTGTTTCGGGAATAAACAGTAAGTACGTGGACTAGTGAGCCGGGTCTGGGTTTTGGCAATTTTACACTGCAGGAATAGATTACATCATCTGGAATACCTTTGCTGGGACAAAGCAGAACACGCCCCTCACCTATGATGGAGTGGTCTGTACCTGCTCTGGCGTGTGCCCTCTCTCTCTCTCTCTCTCTCTCTCTCTCTCATCCATGCGTCTCTTCCTATCCCTCTATCTGTCTCTCTCTCTCTCTCCTCCACGCTTTTCTCCTTCTGTCCATCCCTCCCTCTTTTTCTCCTTCCCTCTCTCTGCATGTGACCGCAGACAATGGTCAGTGGCAGAGTCCGCAGAGGGGTGAGCTCTGTTCTAACAGGTCTCTCTCTCTCTCTCTCTCTCTCCATAATGTCGCCTAGCAACTCGTTCCCCACACTGCTGAAGGACTGTCATGAAACACACACACACACACACACACACACACACACCACACATACACAGGACCTTATTCTCTTCTTAGAAAAAGTGCTGATTTACACTCATCTGTGTCTCACGTGGGCAGCTCAAGAGGGGGGTCTGGGCTCATTTACCTGCATCTCAGCTACTGCACTCCCCAATGAGGCAGCAAAGTGTGCGTGTGTGCGTGTGTGCCCCCCCTCCAGCCCGAGCCAGTCAATTGGTATGCTCGTGATGAAGGGAGATTGGAGGAAGAAGTGCACCGCTGTTCCGCACAGGGAGAGTAGTAACGCCGGGGGTCTTCACTCTCTCTCTCTCTCTCTCTCTCTCTCTCTCTCTCTCTCTCTCACTCACTCACACACACACACACACACACACACACACATCACGTTTTATACACTTACTAAAGGTCACGCAGCGTGTCTTCGCCGCTGAAGGCGACATGAAGAACACACATAAGGGAGAGCAGCCCCTCTCTCTTACACACACACACACACACACACACAGTAAGCGACTCAAATCTGTAGAGACCCCTAACTTCTCGCTGCTCCGGCCCGATCGCGCTGCAGGGGTGCGGGGTCTCGCGCTTACCTGTGTGAGAGCTGCTCAGCGCCAGGCTCAGGAGAAGCAGCGCGCCCTGCATGGTGCCGCCGGGAGCTCAGATCTCCGCATGGGCAGCGCCACAGACCCCCGCACACTGCGCTCCAGTCCTCTCCATGCGCGGCTCTGCTCTCTCTCTACCCTCTCCCCTCCCTCCTTCCCAGCATTCTGCTCGAGCTTTCCCTTCTTCCTCCTCCTCTTCCTCGATATTCTCCTCTAGCTGAGCGACGCGCCGCTTTCTCATTAGCACATTCCTCTCTCTCTCTCTCTCTCTCTCTCTCTCTCCCCCCCCTCTCTCTCCCTCTTTCTTTCTGGCGTCAGCAGCAGTTGACCCCCCTCTCACTCTCTCCCTCCCTCCCCTTCGTTTCTTTTACCTCCAGCCTCCCCCTCCCTCTCTCCTTTGCAACTCCAGATCAGGAAAAAAAACAAAACTATATCAGGACTGAAGAACAGGAGCCGAAACTACCCCCCCCCCCCTCCACACACACACACACACACAGTGAGAGGCTGTAACTTTGTTTCACAGCGGTCCCCGGTGTGCTTTTTGTCTCACGGTTCTGCTGATGGGTGCGTGGTCGCGCTGCGCCCTCTGGTGGAAGGATTGCTCCACTCTCCACAGCAGAGCCTGCAACACATGAAACTCTCACACCGCACACCACACACTACATCAGCACTACATTCTACACACAATCTATCACACACTGTCCCCTCTACCCATCCTGTTCCAGTCAGGCTATAATTATTAATAAATAAACACTGATGGTATTATCATGATAATGAAGAAGATGGTGATGATGGTGATGGTGATGATGATGATTAAGGTGATGCAACGGTGGTGATGATTGTGGCAGTGATGTTGATT
Source organism: Hepsetus odoe (assembly GCA_017165825.1). NCBI lineage: Eukaryota > Metazoa > Chordata > Actinopteri > Characiformes > Hepsetidae > Hepsetus > Hepsetus odoe. The sequence goes on along the minus strand of CM029388.1, from coordinate 17,290,739 downwards.
AGCATAGTTACTTTGATGATAAAGATGATGATGATGATTGTTATGATAGTGACGTTGATGAGCAATGTTATGATGCTGATGATTTTTATGATGACGACAATGATGAGTGTTATGATTGTTTTAATAATGCTGCTGCTGAAGATGATGATGATGATGATGATGATGATGATAGTGGTGATGATGATGATGATGATTTTTGTAATAGTGATGCTGATGAGCATAGTCATTTTGATGAAGATGATGAGGTTGCTGATGATGGTGTTGATGATAGCGGTGATGGTAATGATGGTGATAATAATTGGTATGAAAGTGATGTTAATGAGCATCGTCATTATGATGATGATGACGAAGAGGATGATGATGATGAATGTTATGATTAAGATAATGATGGTGATGATGATGACTTTTTTGATGATGGTGATCGATGATGACTGTGATGGCAATGATGGCGATGATGATTGTTGTGATAGTGATGTTAATGAGCATATTTATGATGATGATGATGATGATGATGATGATGATGAAATGATGAAATGATGATTACAATCAAATGTAACTTCTCTCCAAACGAAGGTTAATATCTTGAGTTAGGATACTGAACTGTTAAGACCACAACAAGTGACTTTTTACTGTTTATTTTCTGCTGGCTGGGTTTCCCCAAAGCACGTTACTGTTATGATCATTTGAACAAGAAGAGAAGAGAGATTCTTCCATGTGACAATGAATCATCTCTGCTCAGATGCGATGGGGAAACCGAACTCAGTAAAAGCCGTTTCACTCCGTCACACTTCACAGCATTAAACACAAATAACACGATGGCGGCCAGTTTCCTTACCATGATGATCAAAAGCAAAGCCTTTTTACAAGGCGACATCCTTGGCGATACATCTCTGCCGGGACTCGAACCCGGAGCCTCTGGATTAGAAGTCCAGCGCGCTATTCCATTGCGCCACAGAGACAGAGCCAATGGGAAGCGAGCTGCGAGGCTTTAGAGCCACACAGCCGCATCCTCCTCCGTCAGCATCCTGCAGCATCAGCACCGCTCAGGAGGCACAGTTCCTGAGCCAGCCAGCAGAGGGCGCGAGCTACGAAATCATGATGATCTTGACATCTTCAGCAGAGTTTAAAAAATTTTTTTTTCCATAATGTCAAATTAACTAATGTTGAATGTGTAGACCCCCCCAAATCAGGTACGGTCTAGAGCATAGTAATAGAATATAACATTCACATTATGCCTCACGAGAACCACTCTTGGGGTGTTTATTTGTAATGAAACCTTTATACCCATGGATGGATATAAACAACCATTTTTTGTAACCGAGATACTGGAAATGGTCTATAGCTATATTAATATGCTTTTCATAACAAAGCCCAAGTTATAAGCTATTAAAGCACAAAACTTTATTAAAATGCATTTTTGTTAATTACAAAAATATGGTACAACAATATGTGCCAAATATTGTTTAAATCCTCCTTTGAGGTGTTGATGCACTCCACAAGATCCTTGAAAGTGTGCTCTGGTTTCTGACTCCAAGAAGTTACAGCAGAAGCTTAGAGTCCTCTAAGTTGCAACATCCTGCCTCCTGACTACTTTATCCAGCACTTCCTGCAATAGCAGGAGTGACACTTTGAACTCTCTTATGTTTTGTTTTAATAGTTCCTAATACATTCTGCGGTGCAGCAGGGTACGTTATCCTGCTGAAAGAGGCCACTGATATTAGGGTGTACGGCAGCCATGGAGGGCTGTACTTTTTCTGAAAGTTCATTGTTTAACCCGATGGTTTGTTTCAAAGTAATATCAACATTAATGCCAGAACCCATTTCTAGGCAGAACATGTCTGGAGCATCACACTGCCTCCACCAGCTTCCCACCTTCTCATAGTGCACCCAGGAGCCATCTCTTCCACATGTAAGTAATGCACTGGCATCAGGCTATGTGTGATGTTGTCACATGTGGGGTGCTTTGGGCACGCTAGAGGGCGCTCTCTGTCACATGTGTTGTGTTTTGGGCACGCTAGAGGGCGCTCTCTATCACGTATAAGGTGTTTGTCACAGGAGGTGTTTTGGGTACGCTAGAGGGCGCTCTGTTCTTACTGAGCACACCTGAGCCCCTGCAGGCAGGTGCACGGCGCCCACCGCCCCGCCACGCGAAAGCACGGCGCCCACCGCCCCGCAACATGAAAGCACGGCGCCCACCGCGCCGCAACGCGACAGCACGGCGCCCACCGCGCCGCAACGCGACTGCACGGCGCCCACCGCGCCGCCACGCGACTGCACGGCGCCCACCGCGCCGCCACGCGACAGCACGGCGCCCACCGCGCCGCCACGCGACAGCACGGCGCCCACCGCGCCGCAACAGGACAGCACGGCGTCCACCGCGCCGCAATGCGACAGCACGGCGTCCACCGCACCGCAATGCGACTGCACGTCGTCCACCACACAGCAACGCGACAGCACGCCGTCCACCACGCCGCAACGAGACAGCACGCCGTCCACCGCGCCGCAACGCGAAAGCAAGGCGCCCACTGAGAGGAATGCAAAGAAGGCCGCTCGCAACAAGAGAAGCGAGGCAGTGGCAAAGAAGGCAGTTCCTGACATAGAGAGCAGGAGGATGGTGGAGACCACTTCCTGCATCGTGCAACCGGGGAGGTCGACCAAGAAAGCCCTTCGCAGCAAGGAAAGCGGCATCAAGAAATCGACCCCCAAACCCAGCACCACTAAGCCATCCGCTGCACAGAAAGCCGAGAAGGAGCAGCTCCAGGTTAGTGGGAAGTTCAGAATGAAAGTTCGGGTGCAGATGAAAATTGAACATGAGGCAGCAGTAACCATTCGGGCACAGGTGAGGAAGCAATTGAGCAGAAAATACTACCTGAAGCTACTGTGGGCAGCCAGGACTGTTCAGTGATATTACCGAGCTAATAAGATGATGAAACGCAAGGAAAGGATCACCTATCTGCTTCCTCAGCTGGAGAGGACCAAAGGACTCTTGTCCAGTTGCCAAAGGGAGATCGAAGCCATGGAAACAGAAAGAAAAGCTCTGGCTCAAGACAAAGGTGAGCTTCAAGGAAATAGCGCGAAATTCAGAGAAGAGAGAGAGGTCTCTAGAATAAAGCTGCAAGCTGTGACGGCTGTCCAAAGAGAAAGGCTGGAGAGAACGGATGAACAGAGGGACCAAACTGTATGCCAGGCCACTAAGAAGGTTGAGACTCCAACCATTCAGGAGAAGCTGGAAGCTAAAATAGCCACTATGGAAGGACAACTGAATCAGAGCAGAGCTGAGACAGGTGCAGGACCACAGCGTTGCTCTGCAGACTGAACTGAGAGAAGCCCAAAGGGAGGCTAGCAAGCTCAGCGAGCTGGAGAAGCAGGTCAGAGGTATGGAAGCAAGATTGGCGATCTTCGAATCTCGACTCACTCCACAGACACCAGTGTATGCTGAGACCCTGGTGATTATAGCCAGAGCGGAGCAGCTGAAGAACAGTCTGATGGAGAAGCCGGGAAAGATTTCAGAGGTTGAACGGCTGTATGATGACTCCCTCCTCTTTAGTTCACCCTCAGAGTTCAGTAGACTCGGAACAAGGTGGCTCGTGGAGGAGTCCAAGTGGAACTTCTCGTAGTGGAACCAGGAGCTGGGATGCTGCCTCACCGAGCTCCAAGCGGCAGGGAAGTATGACCGAGAAGCGGAAGGAGCCAAAAGACATCAGCAATGACCTGTCTCAGATTAAGGAAGTGAACGACAGTTTCTGTACTGTGGATTCTGTGATAAGAGACGTGAAGAACAAAGAAGGCAAAACAGGGTTCGGACTATGTGAAAAAGACTTCCTCTATGAACCCTTTAAGATCTGTGTTTAGTTCTCTTTCAGGTTCCGCCAAGGCGAGGCGTTCCACTGAATCAGGCGATTCCTCCAGTGACTCTAGGGTCGGGTTCAGACACCAGTTGAAAAGATGGACTGAACTGCTGGGATTCCCCTCACCACCACCAGCTGCCTGACATGGCTGGTCGGGGGCCCTTTTTATGTTTTTTGTGGACCTGACCGTATGTCCCGACAAGGGACTTTTGTTCTGTTGTTTTGGCCTCCCCCCAGAGGTTCGGCTATGTTCTAGCGCTTCGGGAGCCGCCCCTTTGGGGGGGGGTTCTGTCACATGTGGGGTGTTTTGGGCACGCTAGAGGGCGCTCTCTATCACGTATAAGGTGTTTGTCACAGGAGGTGTTTTGGGTACGCTAGAGGGCGCTCTGTTCTTACTGAGCACACCTGAGCCCCTGCAGGCAGGTGTGCATCATTGGGGCTGACTATTTAAGCCCCGATGAGTCAGAACAAAGCGCGGCTCATTAGGTAGGTCAAGCCTATGCGTAGCGGTGGTTTTGTCCGTTGTTACTAGGTGTCCTGATTGTGGACTGCGGTTCCTTTGCACTCGGATTTGGATTTGAACTGCAGTCCTGGTTTCTTGTTTGTTTGTTTTGTCACTGTGAATAATAAACTTCTGTTCTGTTGGGGCAGTGGTGGCCTAGCGGTTAGGGCGTTAGCCGCATGATCGGAGGATCAGGGGTTCAAACCCCTTCCCAATAGGTTGCCCTGAGGTACCCTTGAGCAAGGTACCGTCCCCATCACTGCTCCCCGGGCGCTTTCAATAGCTGCCCACTGCTGCACGGGTTTGAGTGTGCATGGGTTAAATGCAGAGGTCCAATTTCGTTGTGGTTCATGTGTGCTGTGCAATGACAAGGGTTGTCACTTTCACTTTCTGAACTGACATCCCTCCGGTACCCCGCCACCGTTACAGATGTAAAGAAAATGTGATTTTCCAGACCAGGTCACCTTGTTCCATTGCTCCATGATGCAGTTCTGATGCTCATCTGAGAAACTTTCTTCAATCAACGAGTGGCCTCTTTGCTGCCCTTTTGGACACCAGACCATCCTCCAAATGTCTTTGTCTCACTGTACAGGTGCACTCACCTGCATGCTGCTATTCCTGAGAAAGCTCTGCACTGGTGGTGCCCTGATCCCGCAGCTGAATCAAGTTTAGGAGATGGTCCCATTCCTAGCAATATCCTTGCCTGTGAAGCAGTTTTTGTGCAAAGCAAAGATGAGTGTAAGTGTTTCCTTGCAGGTAACCATGGTTACCGGAGGAAAAACAATGATTTCATTTCCCTTTAAAGCAACCAGTCAGCTATTCTAACTCAATCAGCATGACACTGTGTCATTCTCAAATCTTTTGGCCACAGCTGCATATTATACTAGTACTGAAAACAATAACATAAAAATATCCAGCCATCCTCTGCTGCTTGTTCCCAAACGGGGTGACGGGGGAGTGCTGGCGTCCAACCCAGCACACACAGGGCGAGGATGGGGGACGCACCCTGGACAGGTCGCCAGCCCATCGCAGGGAGAAGCGGGACGGGGACAGCACCTTGCTCAAGGGCACCTCTGGGCAACCTATTGGGAAAGGGTTTGAACCCCTGATCCTCCGATCATAGGGCCAACGCCCTAACCACTAGACCACCGCTGGCCCCATAAAAATATATAATTATTATTAATAATAGTTTGCTGCAGGGTGCAGTGGGTAGCACTGTTGCCTCACAGCGAGAAAGTCCTGGGTTTGATTCCCAGCTGGGACAGTCCGTGTCTTTACTGTGTGGAGTTTGCATGTTCTCCCTGTGTCTGCGTAGGTTTCCTCCCTCAATCCAAAGAAACGCATGTACAGTGGACTGGAGATGCTAAATTGGCTGTAGGTGTGTGTGTGTGTGTGCGTGTGTGAGCATGTTTGTCTGTGTGTTTGCCCCGCAATGGACTGGTGACCTGTCCAGGGTGTTTCCTTGCCTTTTGCCCTGTGAGAGCTTGTGAGCTTTCCACCTCTTCTTTTTTTTTCTTTCTCCAAAAGTAGCCCAATTTCCCCCCGCACCATGTTGGCTAACAGTACTGTTGGTGGTCGTTGTTAACCCAGGCCTCAAACGATAATTATAATTACAGTTATAGTTATGTAAACTCAATAAATTAAAAAAATATTATATATATTTCATATATTTAATGAAATACATTCAGCTCATTCTAAAGTGACTTTTACTATTTCGAATCTTTCTATTCCATGGGAAACACTGTAAGGGGAAATGTTGACAAGTTCAATAACATATTCATCTGTATTGATTTTGTGATGTGAAGTGGTCCACACACATTTGTAAAGCTGCTTTGTGACAATTCTGAAAAAAGCAGTACAAGTAGGAAATGAATCAGCAGTTGTGGCATTTTGCAATTCAATACTGTCTTCTTGACAATGGAGGGGAAGCAGCTAAAAGCAAAGGAACTATTCCTAGGACTGAAACTGCGTCAAACAAAAGTAGGAGGGTGATCCTATGATTGACACAAAAAGTATATAGTCTTTATTATTGATGACATGCACATAATTATGCATACACTTTTTACACACCATTGCTGTCATATGAACTTTGTAACTTTTTTTTCCAAGAGAGGCAGGATTGCCTATTTAGTTTGTCTTGTGTTTTGAGGACTGGGTAGAATTTTGTCCAACAGTTACATTTACATTTATGGCATTCAGCAGACGCTCTTATCCAGAGCAACTTACATGTCCTAATTACAGGGACAATGTACTACAGGCTCCCCCTGGAGCAACTCAGGTGGTAGTGCCAGAGGTGGGATTCGAACTGGGGACCTCTTGATCCAGAGGTCCATAGGCAAGTACCCTACCACTAGACCACTACCCTACCACTAGTTCAGATTTTTTCACTTGTGCATATATTTACACTGTGTTGTCACGGGTGGTTGAAAGTAATCACGTAGCCAGAGATCTTGTGCTCCATTTTATTAGGCATAAACAAAAAACTCCGGAGTCTCAGAAGTCCGGAGAAACAAATGTCAAAAAACAAAAAACTCTAAAAACCCAAGGAAGAAAAGAAAATGACCAAGAAAATGGCAGACGCTCTTTGGGGCTTATAAAGCTAGCCCCAATGAGGCACACCTGTTGCCCAAGTGTGCACAGGTGTGCACAATCAGAGCAGAGCGCCGCCTACTGTGACATGTGCATAATGTGTATAATTATTAGGCACTATTCTCAGACAAAATGGACCAAAAAGCAGATATAACTCACTCTTGTAAAAAGTCTTTCAGAGGGATGCGGCACTCTTGAAATAGCTAATATACTGGGACGTGATCACAAAACCATCAAACGGTTTGTTGCAAACAGTCAACAGGATCACAAGAAACATGTTGAGAAAAAAGATGCAAATGAACAGCCCAAGATTGGAGAAGAACCAAACATGAAGCTATAAGGAACCCATGACCCTCCAGTGCTGTCATATTCCAGAACTGAACCGACCTGGAGTGTCCTGAAGTACAAGGTGTTCAGTGCTCATGATCAAGGTAAGGAAGGAGAAAAGATGAAAGAATAAAGACGTGGCCCTCCTCTTCTCCTGAACTAAATCCTACTGAGAACTTGAGGACCTTCTTAAATGAGAGATTTACAGGGAAGGGAAACAGTCCAACTTTCTGAACAGTGTCTGGGAGGCCGTGGTTGCTGCTGCACAAAAATGTAATCATCAACAGATAAAAAAAACTGACAGACTCCATAAAAGGAAGGATTATGACTGGAATGAAGGGTGACTCTATTGGTCATTATTTTTTTGAAATGTCAGAAATGGTCATTTGTAACTGGTCAGTTGTTTGTTTATTATTCTCACTTTATCACTTTAATTAAATCAACACATGAGATGGGAAATATTTGTTTTTCATGTAGTTGTGGGATAATTCTACACACTAATAGTTGCCTAATAAATGTGCACACATATGTATCCCCCGAGAATGTTCACACTCACATTTCCTTTGCAAATCATTCAGGTTTCAGGGTTTTTTACATTTTGGATTTGCACTGGATTTGTTAGATTAAAATTAATAGTCAAAATACACACAATTGTGTATACAATTGTGTAAACCAACACATTAAAGAATCATGAATCTAGATGACAATTACACAATCCCAAATCACACAGACAAATCTCAGAGTGTATAATACATTAGCATAAAAAGTAATGAAGTGAATTTTTCAACCGAAAACACCTCTGTGTAATAAAAAAGAGATTTGAGTACAAAGTTGTATGTAAAGACTTTAAATTTTAAAAAGTAAAATATTATGCCTGTTTTAAATTGGTGTCCCCGTCCTTCACCCTGTGTGAGCTGGGATGGACTCCAGTACCCCCCCGCAACCCTAATTAGGACAAACGGCCCAGAAAATGACTGACTGACAGTTTTAAATTGCATTACAGGGCTTAACTGTTATTGGATGAAAATAAAGACACGTATGGCCCCAGCCATTCACTGTCCATCTACAAAAACTGTGCAAATGGTTAAACAACCAGAACAAAGGCCATTTGCTCAATCTTAAAGGCAACCAAAAAGAAAAAAAAAAGGTTTAGAAACTTTTTTCCTGTATAAACATTATAAACAATCCCTTTAAAAAATACAGAATAGAAAAAAATGTAAAGTGAAAGTGACTATGTGTCATTGTGAAACAAAGCACGGCACACAGTGGGACAGAAGAAAATGTAACCTCTGCATTTAATCCATATACAAACTCAGGGCAACCTTGTCTGGGTTTTGAACAAAAGACCTTCCGATCCTGGAGCCTAGTCATAACCACTAGGGCACCACTGCACTGAAAGAAAGCTAGATTCTACTTTTAATTTAGGGCTCGTCCAGGACTTCTACACAGTGAGAGGAAGGACGCTCCACTGGGTCAGAATCAGTTCTGTACTGCGGGTGGACTTCATGCTCACTAAACTAAGAGTCAAACAGAGGTGCTTCAAGCATTAAATCAACAGCTTACAGCTCAAACACCAGGAACAGGTTTCTCCTTTCTATCCCTCTAGTACATACCCTTTAAATGCATTCCTTCATTTTGAGTTGTACATCACAACAATCATAACTCCATAACTCCAAACACAACTCCATCAATAGTGTGTTAAATTCAGCATTACCTTTTAATATTTGGCACCTGTTGTTAGATAGGGCTTGACATTTACTGAAATACGGATTGAAAAGATTGTTTTTTTATTTGTTGACTTCAAGCTAAATTTATTTTCCTTGAAGTTTAAAAATCTTCATGACAATGTGCCACAAAAGAAACCAATTAGAATCTGTACACCAATAGCTGTGCCATTAGGTCATCCCACCGGAAAGCTTTGAAAGTCTGATTACAATTAGTCATGAAGGATGTGGTGAGCATGAACTGCAAATGTGCCCACTCTTGTATTTTATCTTGTCACACATTTTCGAGGCCTTTAAATATGCCCAGCTAGAGCATCATAAATATTCAGATCATGTGTTCTGAGTGCAGAAATGTGTTTTCCTTATGCTTTGAATTGCAGACATGTGCTCTCAGGCTCCAGGCTGATCTTTTTCTCCACCACTTCCTCATAAGGCATGTAAAGTCCTCCTGTATCTTGGCCCTAAGGTTCATGAGAAACACAGATTAAAGTATCAGCACAATAGCCCCACCTAAAAACCTTACTTCAGTGTACAAAACAGAGCACCCAAATATTTAATTCAGAGCCCTCTAGTAAAAGTGACAAATAAACTAAACATTCATTACAAATTACCTTCTCTTTTGTAGCAGTAAGCATATCCTTGAATTTCAGTGATGGTTCAGGAATCTTGGGGAAAATGTAATCTTTGTGCCTGTGAAGAAAAATAAACTTGTAATTTTTAAGGATTGATAATTTTTTAAAATCATATTTTCATGATCTGATCAACTGATGTAGCAGAGTCAACAGAACAATACTTTCATTTTTTACATTTATTTTAAATATTATAAATATGACTTATGAGTGTATATGAGATACTGTCTGTAGGTGTGGAAAAAAATGATGATGTATTCAATCGTTTTAAATCTATCAAACCATCCATCCTGATAAAACACAAAACCGATGTAATGCAGCAAAATCTTCAAATGTGATGCACTCAGTATGCACCATTTGAAAACATATTCACTAATGTTTCTGTTAAAATCTATTGTAAAGGGTAGACATAAATATTGAACTTTACCTTCTAAATAGCACTATGGCCACAATGACGATGCAAGACACTATTAAAGGTATTGCGATCAAAGCCAGTTTCATCAGTGCATCTGTATAATTACATCCTGGAAAAGTAAACAGAATAAAACTTATTAATAACTCTCTTATCTGTAATTGATCTAGTAAAGTTAAGGAAGCAGATGCAGTACTGTAATATTGAAGTTCACTCTTCTCACTCCCTCCCACTCCACAAATGTTATATACTGCCTGCACTTGAACTGCGTAGCAGCAAGCTTCATCATATTCAACTTCAATGGACCATTTTCCTGTTACCTCCTGATTCTTCTCATCCTGTGTAAAAACACACATAAGATCCAGTGTTAATCATGAAGGAATGTCAACTGAATGCTAAAAATACAAGTAGATGAATATTTTATATATGTTTGTTGATATAAACGTATGATGATATAAATATGTTTATATGATAAAAGTTGCAGAATGAAATCTGGCCAAAAGAATCTCACCTCATCACATTTTCTGTAGTAAAACCTATAAGCCCAACACTGAGGTTTAAAATAAGGTGGACTTGAATTAAAAAGCAGATTTTGTCCAACTACATGGATATCAAGTTTGGGTGGTGGTATTTTCACTGAGAGAGAAAGAGAGAGAGAGAGAGAGAGAGAGAGAGAGAGAGAGAGAGAGAGAGAGATCATCATCATCATTCACTACCATATTGGGGAAAAAAGTGACACTGTGCCGAGGGTAAGAAACATTTTGAAATAGCTGTGGAAGACTAGATCTGACTCAGGAAATAGAACACTTTCATTTGTATTCTTTCATAATATGTGCTTCCAGTGGATGTGGGTTTTGCACATTACGAAATATCAGTGGTGTACTATGGTGTAACTACAGATATTAAGTTTCTTTTCATCAGAAGTCAATTGTTCATTTTTCTCTTCATATACAGTATCTCACAAAAGTGAGTACACCCCACACATTTTTGTAAATATTTTATTATAACTTTTCATGGGACAACACAGCAGATATGACACTTTGATACAATGTAAAGTAGTCAGTGTACAGCTTGTATAACAGTATAATAACTCAACACAGCCATTAATGTCTAAACCACTGGCAACAAAAGTGAGAACACCCTTAGGTGAGAAATGTCCACATTGTGTCTAATTAGCCATTTTCCCCTCCCCGGTGTCATGTGACTCGTTAGTGTTACAAGGTCTCAGGTGTGAATGGGGAGCAGGTGTGTTAAATTTGGTATTATCGCTCTCACACTCCCTCATACTGGTCACTGGAAGTTCAACATTTACATTTACATTTACATTTACGGCATTTAGCTGACGCTCTTATCCAGAGCGACTTACATGTCCTAATTACAGGGACAGTCCCCCTGGACTGGACCTCAGGGTTAAGGGTCTTGCTCAGGGACCCAGTGGTGGTAGTGCTAGAGGTGGGATTCGAACCGGGGATCCAGAGGATCTTGATCCAGAGGTCCCTATGCAAGTACCCTACCACTAGACCACCGCCACCCCATGGCAACATGGCACCTCATCGCAAAGAACTCTCTGAGGATCTGAAAAAAAGATTTGTTGCTCTACATAAAGATGGCCTAGGCTATAAGAAGATTGCCAAAAGCTTGATACTGAGCTGCCAAACACGGTGGCCAAGATCATACAGCGGTTTAACAGGACAGGTTCCACTCAGAATAAGCCTCCGCATGGTCGACCAAAGGAGTTGAGTGCTCAGCATCATATCCAGTAGTTGTCTTTTGAAAATAGATGTATGAGTGCTGCCAGCATTGCTGCAGAGGTTGAAGGGGTGGGGGGGTCAGCCTGTCAGTGCTCAGACCATCCGCTGCACACTGCATCAAACATGGCTGTCCTCCCAGAAGGAAGCCTCTTCTAAAGATGATGCACACGCCCACAAACAGTTTGCTGAAGACAAGCAGACTAAGGATATGGATTACTGGAACCATGTCCTGTGGTCTGATGAGACCAAGATGAACTTATTTGGTGTGTTGAGTTATTTTGAGAGGACAGCAAATTTACACTGTTATACAAGCTGTACAGTGAATACTTAACATTGAATCAAAGAGTCATATCTTCAGCGTTGTCCCATGAAAAGATAAAATAAAATATTTACAAAAATGTGAGGGGTGTACTCACTTTTGTGAGATACTGTATACAACTGCTACACATTTTGTTACATATTTGTTATGCATTATATGAAGACATTTGGAACTAAATGTTTGTTTAACTTCCAGCATATGAAAGTAGATCTTATAGCCAGTCTCTCAGTGCCTGCATAAGCTATGTGGTAATATAGGCTCTGTGTTCAGACAATATATTCAATATACTCAGTATAGAAAGAGAGACAAAAAAAGAGAAAGAGAATGGTTACCTGATTTATTTAGGTCTCTAAAAAAGTTGCTCTGAATGGGATAACTTTCTGTTCCATTCCATTGAGTTCCATTGATCAGAAAATAAAATTCCTTCAGAAAATCTTCCCCATATAGGTGGCAACCTGTTCTTGTGGATGTATTTCCAGTATAAGCTAAACATGGCTTTAGATTTACACCTTCCTTAGATCTAAGAAAGAAACAGTGAATAAGTGAGAGCTATTACGGGTGAGTGATGTTGTAGACTAGGCATTACAATAATAAATAACAAAAATGTGCTCAAAAAGAGATGGACTGAATCCAGAGAAGACATCTGGTTAGAAGGCAGAATCAAAGCAGTAGATATTTTACAAACCGGTTCTCACCTGTAGAAGAGCTGGAGATCAGAGATATTGCTGATCAAACTCCATGTACAGTTTATCTTCATATGAGAGTAATAAACACAGCTGAAGTCTTTTATAGCTGAAAAACAGATTGCATTCTCATTAATGTCTTCTTTGTTTAATAGTATACAAGAAGTGGGGCTTTTATGGAGAGTAGCATAGTAACATTTGGTAAAAGTAAATTCCATCAATATACACTCAATAGCCTGCATCTAGTTCTTCTGCCTCTTAAATCCTTGAACATCTCTGTTAGGACACCCTACCCTCTAATAGCTAGTGTTTGCCCCTTTTGGCTGAAATAACCGCAGTGAGATGCTTCGTGCAGCATCTACTGGCCTCTGACATCGGACTGAGGAAAGTTTGATCCACTCTTCAATGTAGAATATTTTAAGCTGTGAGATGTTTGAGGAGCTTCTTGCATGTACAGCCTGTTTCAAATCACCCCACAGCATCTCAATGGGATTAAGATCCGGGCTTTGACTCTGCCACTCCAGGACTCTACGTTTCTTAGTTTTCAGCCAGTCCTTGATGGATTTACTGTTATGCTTTGGATCATTGTTGTGTTGCAGGGTCCAGTTCCAATTCAGCTTTAATGTTCTGTCAGATGGTCTCACATGTTCCGCAAACACCCTCTGACACATGGTAGAATTCATGGTGGATTCTATGATGGTGAGCTGGCCAGGTCCTGCTACAGCAAAGGATCCCCAAACCATGACCCTTCCTCCTCGATGCTTCACAGTTGGTATGAAGTTGAAATGTCCTCTGTTCTGATGTCCAAATAATTCAATTTCAGACTCATCTGTCCAAAAAACATTATTTCAGAAGTCCTGGTCTTTGTCTACGTTCTCTCTGGCAAACTTCTTTCTGGTCTTGATGTTTCGAGCTTTCCTCCTTGCACATCTCCCAAGTAGTTTAAGCAGTGCAGTCACTTTCTGATTGTAGAGATACTTTCACATCAACAGTAGCAAGAGTCTGCTGTAGGTCCTGCGATGACATTTAAGGGTTTTTGGAGACTTTTTTTTAGCATCTTGTGGTCTGCTCTCAGGGGAACTTATTTGGATGGCCAGACCTGGGCAGTTGTTTTGGAAGATCTTCACTTTTTTCCGGACAGTGGAATGGCTGATTGCAAATTCCTTTGAGATCTTTTAAAATCCCTTACCAGATTTATAAGCTGCTACAGTCTTCTTCTTTCTGAAGGCCTCAGACAGCTCTTTTGATCTCACCATGGTGTTTACTCTCATCTCAACAGTAAAGAGCACCAAACTAAATGTCTGAGGCTTAAATCGGGCAAACCTCCTTCAAAATAATGAGTAACAATGTTCTAACCATGTACATCTGATGTGCTACACCTGTGTGTGATTTGAGCCTTTTTAATTAGGAATAAAAGTGGGGGCATCCTAATTTATTCCTCACCAGAAATATCATTTTTGTAGAATTACATTTGACAGAAGAAAAGTCTTTTCTTCAGTTTTAATTATGTAGTTATATTGCTTGAATCTCTCAGTATTGTTAAAATGAAATATCCTTAAATATCCACGGGCCTAGTGGTTAGGGTGTTGGGTGCATGATCGGTGGATCGGGGGTTGGAACCCCTTCCCAATAGGTTGCCCTGAGGTACCCTTGAGCAAGGTGCTGTCCCCATCACGCTCCTCCCTGCGATGGGCTGGCAACCTGTCCAGGGTGTGTCCCCCGTCCTTCGCCCAGTGTGAGCTGGGATGGACTCCAGCGTGCCCCCGCGACCCCGTTTGGGACAAGCGGCAGAAAATGACTGACTAAACTATACTAAATATCCATTTGTCCAAGAATGTAACAAACACATAGGGTGTCCTAATTTCTTCACACAACTGTATAATGAATCCGGTGTTTGTATTACGGCCTGTAAGCATATGGTTGTTGTTGTAGGAAAACATTGTAATTGTGGTTTAAATCTTTACACTGTGTTGAAATTACATGAAAAAAGACTTCAAATAACATAATTTACATTAACCACCTTTTAGCTGTTCTGCTGCACTAACAGAGCCACACAGTCCAGCACAACCTGACTCTGGTATCTGAGGGAAGAATTTCTGCAGTGGTTTGTGAAGCTGTTATTAATTAGCTTCTAAAAAGCAGGGGGCAAAAAGTGGTCTACAATTTGCATAATTATGCATATGAAAAACACAAAGAAAATAAACAAGGAAAACATGATTCACAGTTTGTAGAAGCCGCCTTTCTGCAAGAACATGTGTACCTAACATGATGTGTTGTTTTAGTGTTTTGTTTTTTTAAAAAACATATTTCAATTACCTTGAGGTCGAGATAGGCATGTATGTAAAGGTCTGCTTGATGTCATGTTTCCACAGTCTTTCGGAATTGTAGTTATGCGTACACACAATTTATTCTCATCTGTGTCCCACTTGTAACTCAGGTTCTTTGTTCGCCGTTGCAGTAAAGGTTCTTCACTGGGAAAACTATTCTGTTTTCAGATTGAGGATGAAAACAATGAAAGGGAAGAAAAATCCAATGAAGAAAAAATTCTGCACATTTTCAAGCAATTGGTTAAGTATATGTTTAGAACAAAACCAAAACCGACAGACAAAATTGCTTAGAAGTGCTGGACAGCTCTTAAAAAAAAAAAAAATCAACACCATGTCCTATAATTAAAAAATACTGTAGCATCCATGTGAAAAGGAAATCAAGACACATTCTTCTTTCAAAGAATTATTTATATAACTCTTTTTGTAGGACTAGTCCAAATGTGAGCTAAAACAATACATTTTCTGTGCAGCATTTTGCACACATGATGTTACAGTGTGCGGTCAACCATTTGTTAGCTCCTCTGATGTTGCCATACTGGAAGTACATTATAAATACCACACCAACAAACAAACAGCTCTCTATCAACTCCTAGAGATACCATAAGGAACATATAGTAAAGCCCTAGCAACCACCTGAAAAAGGTATAGCAACCCCCAACCAGGTGTAACAATTTCTAAATACATTTTAAACTGTGGCAGTGCACCATGGTATATGATCTGGACTGGACATTTAAAAAAAACAAGATGCTTTATTTATCACATGCTCATTATACTACCAGCAGTGAAATGTAACCACATACACTCTGTGGACTATATATTACTTTCTCTTTATATACAAATGTTATTACTTAACAAAAAAGAAAAATAAACTATGTATATTATGAATATGCAATGCACAAACAGCTTTTAGAGAATATGTAAATTATGTATAAACAATGTATGTACAATGTGCATAAAACGAGTAGATCTATTTGAACGTGCTCATTACGGGTTTTGAACACATTCATTATAGTATTTGCACATAATTCTCTCTGCTATCTACTAGAAACTCACCGTTGTATAATCAACTTCCCTACAAGTAAGTAGAGCTCTTGTGCAATAAATGCATGTCTTAACTAGTAAAATTTAAAATGTTTTTTTTTTTTGCAATGCTGCTCCACCCTCGCTAAGAAAATACAGATGGCTTTATATCAGAGAAGTGCATGTTGGTCACCCCAGAAGCAGGTGAGGTCTCACCTCTGAATCTACCTCAATCTGGTACATCACATTGCAGCCTGCTTGTAAACCAACCGGTTTACTCCACACTGCAATCACTGAGAAAGTGTCGTCACTCCATGACAGATTCAGGGTTGCTGGGTGAGGCAGTTCACCTAGAAGGAAAGAAAAACTTTTATTGTACACATAAAAGTAAATTGTTTCAGTAGCTGAAGTGGTCAGTTTTTCAGTACCTACCAATTGAGGGTTTTTTGGGTTTTTTTTCTTCTTCCTTTTTGTTTTTTGTTATGTAAACAGTGTAGTAAAGGTAACTATGTTGATATACTAGGGCTGCACAATATGTTGTCTGTTAATCACAATATTCATATTGCAGTAATGGGCAAATGAGCCTCTAATTACAGAACTAATTGCAATCAATAGCGATCAATTATGGGTAAGAATGTGTACCTACTCATATATACTAGACTCATACCCTACCACTAGAAAAAACTGTGCAAGTGCACCTAGAAGAATTGATGCTGTTTTCAAGGCAAAGGGTGGTCACACCAAATACTGATTGGATTTAGATTTCTCTTTTGTTCATTCACTGCATTTTGTTGATTGATGAAAATAAATGATTAACACTTCCATTTTTGAAAGCGTTCTTTGTTTACAGGATTTTTTCCACACCTGCCTAAAACTTTTGCACAGTACTGTACTTGTACATTGTGTATATCGTGCATCTTAAAGGTGAAGGTCAAAGTGCTCCGTACACTTTAAGAAGAGCATCTGGAGCCACCATGTCCTAGTGGCTAGGGATTGGTTCCATAATGGTAAGGTCATGGGTTAGAGTCACAGACCAGTACTCTGAGGTTACACTGAGGTACCAAGGTACCGTCCCTAGGCTGCCCACTGCTGCACGGTGAGTGTATGGGTCAAATATAGAGTCGTGTGTGCTGTGTTCACAATAACATATAATCACTTTTATTATAAAAAGGTCAATGAATGGAATAGGCTAATAGAATAGTCTGGTTCAAAAACATGTTATTGGATACATTAGTTATTTAAAAACAGTTGCAAGATGACCTGAAAGAAGCAGGAATGGCAGTTACACAGAAAACAAAAGCAAAGAACTGCACCACTATCATTTCAGTTCCACCACATGCAAAACATTTCCGTTAAAAAAGGGAGCAGGGGTGCACATGTAAAATTGATACTCAGGGCAGTGAAGTTAATTTGCACATAGGAACGGGTGCAAAATGTCAAATGCATTATGGTAAAAAATGTCAAAGCTGTAATTTCCAATACATCCTAATGTTCTACGCTCTCCATGAGTTTTGTTTAGTCACCTTTAAAGATGTTAAGCAATTTAAACATTCTTAGACACTTCACAAAGCCCCATTTTATAACATCAATACCTGAACTTAATGTAGAGGTTAATATGTTAAGTTCAAGTATTGATGCTATAAAAGGAAGGTTTGTTAATGGTCTGAGAATGTTATGTTTCATTCTTTTTTTAATACAGATTGGACTGTTTAAGCATTTGGTTCAAATCAATAGTGTTTTCACTGAAACAGAACGCTTCCTTTTGTGCAAAAAGCTCAAGTAACTTACTCCACATGGAGCAGACAGCAGAGAAGTACAGGGCTTTCTACAAAGTGGAGAACCAAGAAAAGATTCAAGTTATATAATCTTAGAAATATTAGACTTGGACTATATTTATTTAATAATATATAGTTTTATCCATCCATTTTCTGCCGTTTGTCCCAAACGGGGTCGCGGGGGAGTGCTGGAGTCCAACCCAGCGCACACAGGGCGAAGGACGGGGGACGCACATATGTGTTAAATAAACTATACATATATTATTGCAATATATAAACCACACACACCCACACACACATACATACATACATATATATATATATATATATATATATGATCATCAATGTCACACGGAGGTTGAAACACAGTCATGTTGGAACAACCTACCAGCCGAGTTCCTTCACAAACTGTGTGCAAGTGTACCTAGAAGAATTGATGCTGTTTTGAAGGCAAAGGGTGGTCACACCAAATACTGATTTGATTTAGATTTCTCTTTTGTTCATTCACTGCATTTTGTTGATTGATGAAAATAAATGATGAACACTTCCAGGTTTGAACTGTCTTTGTTTACAGCCTTTTTTCCACACCTGCCTAAAACTTTTGCACAGTACTGTACTTGTACATTGTGTATATCGTGCAGCTTAAAGGTGAAGGTCAAAGTGCTTCATACAGCTGTTAAGAACAACGTCTGGAGCAGCGGTGGCCTAGTGGATAGGGATTGGTTCCATAATGGTAAGGTCATGGGTTAGAGTCACAGACCAGTACTCTGAGGTTACACTGAGGTACCAAAGTACTGTCCCTAGGCTGCCCACTGCCTAAAACTTTTGCACAGTACATATATACATTTACAGTATTTAACAGACACTCTTATCCAGAGCAACTTCCATGTCCTAATTTCAGGGACAGTCCCCCTGGAGACACTCAGGGTTAAGGGTCTTGCTCAGGGAGCCAGTGCCAGAGGTGGGATTCGAACCTGGGACCTCTTGAGCCAAAGGTCCATAGACAAGTACCCTACCACTAGACCACCTCCACCATATATATATATATATATAGTAAATGAAATAGTGGATTTTTTAAGTGCTATAGTTCACGCCAATTCGGTAAAAACGTCATAAAATCGTCAGAGTTTGGATCAAGTCGGAGCCGCTTCCCAGGAAAGCGATAGAACTATGACGTCATGGGTTTTCAGGAACAGTGGTTCCGAGGCTGAGCCTGAATTAACCAGGAAACCGGAGGGAAAACAAACGTAGCCCTAACTCCAGCCTACTCCCTGGGAAAGCCATATTCGAGATCACACCATTCCCATACAGCGAGAGAAGGAAAGAGTTAAAGGGTAAAGGAAAAAAAAGAGGCTGATACCCGCTGAGGTGTCGGCAGCGTGGAGCAGGAGAGTGAAGAACGGTGTCAGACCAATGAGGATCATCGTGGCGCTCTCACGGTCTAATAGTCCACAGATGGTACAGATGTGTGTTCCAGTAATAAGAAGGGCATTCCTTGTGAAAAACAACAAAGTTTCTCCACTGACTTGTTTTTAGGGGCGGCCGGGCGAGCAGACACAGCACATCAACTCTGTAGCAGAGCTGGACCTAAAATAGTAATAACTGAAAACTGAAAGTAGTTTACGGCGCAACCCATTTTACAGAGAAGGGAGGAGTGAGCTGACTAGTCAGCCTCAGTAAGTCTTCCAGGAATCACAAACACACCTATCATGAATCATCTGGAGCCGCTTGGAGTTGGGCTCTTCTCCCCCTGTGGGTTCCCAGTATCAACTTTGTATTGTTTTATGTTCCCCGGTTTGACACCAATTATTGACTTCCTGTGTCAGAAGTATCCCATCTGACATTTCTGAATGACATGTGTTTGTTTATTCAGCAGAAATGCATCAAAAAAAAAAAAAAAAAATAGAGCAGGATGTAGAGTATAATACAGAATATTCTGCAGTGCCATTGCTCTTCATGGACAGGATCATGTTTAGTCATGAGCACTTTGAAGTTCTAACACAACTAGAGAGTTTAAGTTTATTTCCAAAAACAAGACTCCACAAGTGCTACTTTTTTAATCCAGCTTTAACAGGAATTCTGCTATTTAAAAGGTAAATCTACATGCTCATTTCCAGTAAGTACAACTTCTGTTTAAGTTTAATATCAGCTTGTGTACTTAGTAAAAATCGCAGGGTAGGGAAAGGACAGTGATGTGCGGTTCGAAAGTGAGACTGTGGGGCTTATTATCTGTACCACTTTTCAATAACTGATCGACCTGTTTAACCTGATCTACAGATATCTAATCAGTAATCACATGACAGCAACTCCGTGCTTTTGGGCACGTAGAGGGAAAGGAAGGTGAATATAATAGAAACGTGTCAAACGCACCCAGCATCTGATAAAGCTTGTTCTAAAATAAGGGGCAGTGGTGGCCTAGTGGTTAGGGAGTTCCCCCGGATCGGAAGATTGTGGCTTCGATTCCCTCACCAGTAGGTTGCCCTGAGGTGCCCTTGAGCAAGGTACCGTCCCTGTCACTGCTCCCCTGCCACTTTCAATAGATGCCCCCTGCTGCACGTGTGTGTATGGGTGAAATGCAGAGGTTGAATTTTGTCATGTTTTGCTTGCTGCATTTCACAATGACAAGGATTGTCACTTTCACTTTTCCTTAGAAAAAATGTCTTTGGGTTTAAAGTAGTTATTGGACCAGAACAATCACAAAAGGTGTTTTTGACAAAAGGTGACCAGGCTTGTTTTTAACAATCCAGTGAAATGTAAGGCTCACTGTAAGCGGACAATTCATAGTTTTCAGTTTTGTGACTTGGACCAAACCCTGAAGGGGAAAAAAAAGGAGTACATTTTCCCCTGTTCTAAGCACATAACGATTAAGATCACCTATCACTATAAAAAAAAAAATATATATATATATATATATATATATACTCCTCTTTGGTCTTCCTCTTTTCCTCTTTCATGGCAGCTCTATCTTCAATATCCTCCTCCCAATATAATCCTCACCTCTCCTCTGGACACGTCCAAACCAACGCGACCTTGTATAGTACAATATAGTACTCATGTCTAATCCTGTCACACCCAACGAAAAACTCAGCATCATGAACTCTGACACCTCCAGCTCCGCCTCCTGTATTTTGTCAGTGCCTGAGAGGCACATCTAACAGTATTAATCCATTGCCTCCTTCTTTGGTCTTTATATTCTCTTGTGATTCTTTAGAAGTTTAGCTATTACTGGTTAGTGCATCCAATTGAACAGTTATCTGGCAGTTTGTCTAAACACCCTGACAAAAATCAGGGTGTTCAGTGGAATTGCTTATGTTGTCCTTTGGGCAGGCAGTACTTTAAGTATGAGATGTCATGTGAAAATTATGGAAAGAATTAAGTACATAACACATGCTATATCCTCCCAAATTAAATAAGGTAGAGAGGTTATTCAAAGGTGGCACAGTGACGCAGTGGGAAGCCCCATAGCGCGATGGTCCTGGGTTAGATTCCCAAATGGGGCAGTCTGGGTCTTTTTTGTGTGGTGTCTGTATGTTCTCCCCATGTCTGTGGGATTCCTTCAGGAGCTCCGGATTCTTCCTACCATTCAAAGACAGACATGCATGTCAGGGGAACTGGAGATGCTAAATTGATTGGATGGGCTCTGGCTGGGCCACTCAAGGACATTCATGAGTTGTCCGAAGCCACTCCTTTGTTATCTTGGCTGTGTGCTTAGGGTAGTTGTCCTGCTGGAAGATAAACCTTCACCCCAGTCAGAGGGCAGTCGCGCTCTGGATCATGTTATCATCAAGGATGTCTCTGTACATTGCTGCATTCACTTTTCCCTCAATCCTGACTAGTCTTCAAGTTCCTGCTACCAAAAAACATCTCCACATCATGATGCTGCCACCAACGTGCTTTGCTATAGGTATGGAATTGGCCTGGTGATGAGCAGTGCCTGGTTTCCTCCAGACATGACTCTTTGCATCCAGGTGAAAGAGTTCAATCTTTGTTTCATTAGACCCGAAAATTTTGTTGCTCATGCTGGATAAAAAAATTCTTTATAGAATACCGCTGCTGTGTGAGCTTTACATTTAATCAACATTTGCTTTCGGTATCTTGTTTGACCTCCAATTAAACGTATCTGAAAACTGTAAATTAGTCCTTCACTAAAATTCCTTATATATATTTTTAGTAAATAAAAAAAGGAATTTTTTTTTATAGAACAACTTCAGGGCTTCAGGACGTGAGTGTTCGAACTGCTCACCTCAGGTCCTATCAGAACATTTCTTATAGCTTTAGACTTTGCCTTGGCAAACACTTTTATCAATTATTTTTGCTCAAATTACTTGTGCTATGACAGGTAGTATGGCAGTGACTGCTTTCTCTTCATGACATCAATCTGTTTTGCACCAGATACAAGAGAAAAGCCTTCGTTCTCTTTCAGCTGCTTCCGTTTAGGTGTCACCACAGCTGATCACCCATTTCCATTACTTCAAGTCCTCTGCATCTTCCTCACTCAAACCGACCACCTGCATGTCCTCTCTCACCATGTCCATAAACCTCCTCTTTGGTCTTCCTCTTTTCCTCTTAGTAGGCAGCTCCATCTTCAACATCCTCCTTCCAATATAATCCTCGTCTCTCCTCTGGACCTGTCCAAACCAACGCAACCTTGCTTCTCTCACTTTGTGCCCAAAATATCCAACTTGAGCTGTCCCTCTGATATGCATATTTCTAATCCTGTCCATCTTCAACACCCAATGAATATCAAAAATGAAAATCTCAGCAAACTCTGACACATCCTGTCTTTTTGTCAACATCTCCATCTCTAACCTGAATAACATGGCTGGTCTAACTACTGTCCTGTAAACCTTCCCTCTAACTCTCACTTAACCCTGCCGCTAGGGGCACACATGCCAGAGTATTTCTTCGTGCCAGTCCCAAGGGGAGGATTAGATAAGGAAGGGCTTCTGTTGTAAAAGTTTTGCCAAATCAATATCAGAACAGTCCTAAGCTTTAGTGATACTTCCGCCATGTTAGATAGATGGAATAAAGTTCTGATTCTGGAAAGCAGCATTAATATTACACTTCCCATTTACCACAGATTTTTTCTCTCATCTGTCCAGAAAATAAGTTTCTCAATGTTTCACATAATCTTTAGTAAACTGTATATAGACAGAAATGTTCTTTTTGGAGAGCAGCATTTTTTTTTCTTTGCAACCCAACCATGCCCATCATTGATGTTCATCACAGCGTTCCCCTGATTGTGAACTCATGACCATTAACATTAGTCAATATAAGAGCTCTTTAGTTGCTTAGAAGTTACCCTGGGCCCTTTAGTGGCTTTGTAAACTATTACATACCTTGCACTTTGAGCAGTTTGTGTTGGCTAGTATCAGTAGTCTTGAAACCCTCCATTTGTACATAATCTGTCTGACTGGAATGATGCAGTCTGCACTCTTCAGAGATGGTTTTGTAACCTTTTCAAGTGTTAGATGTTTGAAACGTGTTGTGAAGATCAGAAAGATCATTAAATTAAACAGGGCCCGACTCATGTGAATGTCATCCCAGTGACATAATATTAATGTCACTAATTTGCTAATTTCCCTGCGATGGGCTGGCGACCTGTCCAGGGTGTGTCCCCTGTCCTTCGCCCTATGTGAGGTGGGTTGACATCAGCACCCTGCCAACCCCCCCCCCCACCCCCCCCACGACCTGACTTGGGACAAGCGGCAGAAAATGACTGACTGACTAATTTGCTAATTTGGGTTTGTGTAATACATATAGCATTTATTTAAAAAGATATATAATTTAGACTTATATACCACTGCTATAAACTTGCAATAAATGCAGTAATTTCAAAAACATGTTGACAAAACAGTCTAAAAATATGTCCTTAATATTTGTGCTGGCATTGAACTGAAGAGAGATGAAGACTGAATCTGGACTAGATCATAAATAAGATGCACCTATACGGCTGAGCAATGGTTACATTATGTTGGTTTAAATACTTGAACCTTTAGTGTTTTGCCATTTTAAATGTTGTGTGGAACAACATGGCTCAGGAAAAAATAAAATAAAATGTATTTTAGGATAGAGACAACAAATAATAAAATATTTGAATAAGTCTGGATGTCTGGATCTTTGAGGTGCTTTGCCAAGTTGAAAGTGTTCATTTTGTTTAAACCGATTAAAGATACAGTTTGCAGAATGTGAATGTATTAACCCCTGCTGATCTGCTTTGAATACAAAGTATTTCCATACATCATTTTTTGGTTTATTTTCAATATGTTGAGGCTGAGCTTTTGCAGCATGCGGTACACAATTTCTTTTCTTTCTGCATTTAACAGCTGAGACTAGAGCGTTTGTAAGGTGTATGCTGCCCCCATCTGGTAAAAAAAAGCACTCCCAGTACATAAAAATATTGTAGTTAATTAAGTACCATCACATTTTAACTTGGGCATCAACTTGGTACTGAAGATTTGGTTGCTAATCTGCCTTTAATGGGCATCAGCACTAAAACGCTTGTTTCTTCTCTGGGGCAGAGCATTTCTTCTCAGAGCTTTCCAGGAAGATATGAAAGGTTTCTGAAGGCTCCCTCTTTATATAGACAACATCTTATGACCATAAATGTAAAAATTATGAGTTCACAAATTTGTCCTGCTACATCAGGCTTTCAAATCAAATCTATCCCCAGCAGGTGTTAACACAGTCGGAATCAAAGGTATGTTTGCTCTAAAAAATGCTGACCAGCTGCATATTTCTGTACAAACAGTGCATAATTATTCCTGTTTAGCTGGATTTATTGCAGTGCACTGTGTGAGATGTTGATGGAAAACGATTAAATTTTTTTGGACTACTGAAAGTGACTCTTTTTGAAACAGCACAACACACAATGAACCACAATGCAATTACACCTCTGTATTTTACCTATACATACAAACATGTGCAGCAGTGGGCAGCTATTGAAAGCACCCAAAGAGCAGTGGCAGGGTTGGTACCTTGCTCAAGGGTACCTCAGGGCAACCTACTGGTTTGATACACAACCTTCTGATACTGGCGCCAACTCCCTAACCACTAGGCCACCGCTTCCCAAAATAAAAAACACAAATTATTGTGCTTCCTGCACATTTATTGAAGTGTCAAAAGAGTTAGCTAGATAGGATCCATCTTACTTTATAAAGTAACGCCATTTTTGCACTGGGTTAAGTCAGTGCACACTGAAGGAAATATAGATTGTTGCCTTGTTGGTGAAAGAGAGTCATGTTACTTTGGAGATGTCAGATATGTGGAGCTAAACAAAACAAGACCAAACTCTCCACCTAAGTAAAAGGATTAAAAGAACAGTTCTGTAAAAACACCTAATCCCATGTATGTTCTGCTTTGAAAATCAGGTATGTGCTTAGTCGTTCTGTGAAATGTGTATAAGCTTACTTAACAATTTTTGGCTTTGGATTATTTTTGTTGGGACAAATGGTTATTTTAACTTTAAATGATAAAGATTTATTTTTTAATATAATAAAAATGATAAAAAAAAATTTTTTTCATTTGCAGATTTCGTATAGGCAGCATCTTGTTGTAGCATCATTACCGGATCTTGGAGTACTGTAATAATATTTCTGTCTATATTTACTTTGGAATAGGCAACAAAGAGAACATGTACATATTGAATTCATCTGCTTTAATTAATTAATTATTAAAATTAAAATCCCATTAATGAATTATTAATCATTTGCAGCTTTGCAAAGAAAAAATTGTAACACATTGATACAAATTCAGAACTGACAGACCGGAAACAGGATAGGCCCATATCATTTCACAACAGGAAGATTAAATACCCATAATCTTTCACAACAGTATGGCTTAAAATATGGGTAAAAATATGCAGTCATGTGAAAAATAAGTCACAAGCAGCAGCAAAGAAAATAAGGAGAGTTTAATACACATGTGAGTGATTCAAGTACATCAGCGCAGTATATCAGCTCTCTTGTAAAGCATCAGTACAATAGAATAAATAGTAATTAGTGACACAAATGAGTTACAGCTGAGTCAAAGTTCTTTAACGCTGGCTGGCTAACTGCTGCTCTGCTGACCCAACAACAAAAGTCCATCACAAACATGAATTCGGCCCAGACCGGTTCTTATTTCAGTTCTTGAAATACCATTGCTCTCCATGGAGTTGAGTGTTTAATGGAGGGCACTTCAGAAAGGGCTAGTTAATTAATCCATTAATTGGATCAGGGGTATTTTTGTCTGCATAGCGATTTGTCAAATGTTTTACACTGGATGCCCATCCTGATGAAACCCTTCTCCTTTATCTGGGCTTTGAATCGGCATGAAGAAATCCGTTGGCTTGTGTATCCCCAGTGGCTTTCACAGGTGGTTGGTGTGAAAGAGGAAGATGCAAATGGAAACCAATGGAAACCAATGGAAACAGATAAACTGCTGTGGTGACCCCTAACAGAAGCAGCCGAAAGAAGAAATTGGATGATGGGTATTGGCAGCAGAAGAAGCCATGAAATGTGCCTAGAAGCAAGAAATAGATGGAGTGCTTTAACAAGGTGTGTTACATAGAAACATCATTAATGTTTGAAGCTTATATAGAAAAAGTTCCTAAAGTTTGTTTGTTTGCATCTCACACACTGAATTTGGTATAAAGGTAGAGCAAGTGGTTAAAAATCATTTTGCTGATCTCAGTGCTGAGCCTTCCAAATAATTATAGATTTAAAGTTTTTAAAGCCTTTAAAATCATAGAATCATGAGAAAACCCAAATAATCAAAATTGGTATCTTTCCTCTAAATGTTTCCTTCCTTGTCATTACAAAAATTGGAATCATACTCCAGAACATAAATGAAAATGTATTAAATCATTCATATGGTTAAAGTTCACCAAAGTATACTTGTGAGAAAGTCAGGTAATAAGAAAACATAAGTATATTGTTGAAAGATCTGCTTGTTTGTATAATGTCATCTTTTGGAGAGGAGCTGAGAGGCAGAAGTTGCAAGGCAAGGAAACATGGATGACCAATTATAGATCCTCCGTGGATCTGTGTTGAGACATGAATAGCCTTTGACCAATAGGAGGTGCTACAATGTTAGTACACGTTTATACCTGCTCGGAACATGCTCAGATGCACCAACATTCTTCCAGATCTTCACACAGCTTGACATTCATTTTTGGTGCATCTCCTCAAGCAAGTTTTTTTTTGTAAGCTTTCAGGTTCTCAGAATTGCAAAATTTCAAATAATGTCCTATTGTGTGTGTGCGTGTGTGTGTGTGTGTGTGTGTGATTCCCAGAACAAGCCCTTCTATGGCCTGTGAAAAAAATAAAAATAGTTTGTCAACATTAAAATAATTTAAAAAACAGTGCAGTAAACTAAAACATTTTTGGAGAATACTGATTGTGGGAGTGTGCACTCTGTAATTTTGAGAAGCATGAATATGGTTAACCCCAAAGACACCCTCTGTGTTTTTTAACAGTAATGGAGGAAGTTTGTAAGCCACAGTGTATGTGTGAAGCTGATCAGTTCTACTTTATTTTCTGGATTGCTCAACTGAGGGTAAGAAATGAAGTTGGATTTCAAACATGATGTGAACTCCCACAGTCTAAAGACATGCTTCAAATGAAACAGAGATGCTAAGGTGTCAGATGGAGTTGCCTCTGTGTCTGTCTGTCTGTTGTTGTCTGCACTTGATTGCTTTGTCTTGTCTGATGTCGTCTTATGTGTAGCACAGGGTCCTGGGGGAACGGTATTTCATTTCACTATGTGGTGTGTATATGGTTGAAATGACAATAAAAAACCTACTTGACTTGACTTGACTCTATGTGTGGCTGCGTACATGAATGTGTTTGTCTCTGTGTCTGCCCTGTGATGGGCTCCTGACCTGTCCAGACTGTGTCTCTACCGAATTTTCCATCACAGAAATTTCTATGGGCTCTGACATTATTATTGTTGGTTCTGCACTGCTGTATAAATATCTGATGATTCTCTTGGACATTACTTGAAGGGTCCATTCCTAAGGCCCCTAGCCTATTCAAGGGCACTCCAAAAGTATGGGTACAAGAGAAGGGTATTGGGACTGGGCCATTGTTTCCCTGTAATGGCATTGCTTGTCATATGCTTTGAAATCCCTAAGGTGAGATAACCGAGTTGACTTCTTTGACTTTACAACTGTAACTGAACTCCACGTTGCTTCTAAGAAGAAACCAGTAGACCTGGAACAGCCTGAAAAGCTTAACAATGCTAGATTATCTTGTTACACATAATGATTATACAGTCTTTGCTAATAAATAGGTGCTTGTGATGTCAAGGTAAACCTAAACACTTCAGTTTATCTGTTTACCACATATTGTGCTGAACCTCTGAATGAACTCTAGTCTCACTTGGTGGTTAGTGTTGAGAGCAGATCAGTCAATCTATGGGAACATATATTGGGCAGAAATAAGTTTAACCTTATTGGACTGATAACCACTTTACTCTGGATGGAAACTTCCATTCCTTTGACCACAAAATGGATTCTACCAATGAAGTGCAGCAGCCACTTATAAGATCATCATTAGCTTGGACTTATCAAGTGTTCTGGATGATGCCAGAAGGTCAGCGAAATCAGTGATTAGCCATACATTAAGTACAAAAGCAAAAGAAGACCAAGAAGACATTGTCTTCACAGTCCATGGAAACATTTACTTATTTTACTGTCAGCAAGACTTTCATGCAAACAAACCAGGTTTTCTTCTTCTCACTATATATACACCCTGCCTGAGTGCTGGGCAGTAAGGGCTGGCCTCTGCTTCCTCTGCGGTCACAGGGGCTCTCAGTGGAAGGCATTAGATTCAATTCCCAGGCTAAAGGCAGCAGAAATTGAAAGGAGGAAAGGAAGCAACACAGAAAAGTGCCTTATTCTGAGGAGTGCACTACATAGTGCCATGGTTCCATCATTTAGGTAATTAGACTCTAATTATCTCTAAGTAGTTTATGTCTAAATGGCATGCAGAATCTGATGGTATCATTCTATGCAAGTATATATGTCTAGCTTAAAAACACACACACCCACGAAACATTAAACCTTTTAAACTCTCTTATTGTTTTGCATATATGTTTTATAGAGGTTAAATGGGAGAAGCAAAAATAACTGTTTGGATATGACATATTGCACGGGTCTCCTTAGCTGCATTTAGTACTTGGATAGATTAAATTGTTATATAGCCATTATACAACCCAGGAAAATACATTTATGAATGTATACTTCTGTGCAAACATTTTGAGTCTTAAAAAATGTGTTCCAGTTTCTTTAATTTAATCAGTTTGCCATTACCTGGTCCTTCCTTTAGAATGGCAAGCCACAAGTTTTTGTTTATTTTTTTTCGTAGTTAAGATACAAAACATACAAAGGGCTTTATACAAGAATAAAAAGCAAAACTGCCTGCTATATGAGTGTTATATTATGCAACATCCAGCCACAGATGGTAGTGAACAGTCCTTCAGAGCACCCCCATTAGACATTGCATCATACCACTGCAAGCACACTGAAGCACACTAGGTGCTTTATTTAAATCAACAATTATTGTTTTAACAATGCTAAAACACACTACTATAGGGTTATCATACACTTTCTTTGGATCAAATTATTGAGACTTATCATGATCATTAAATGCACAAATAACACATTTGTCATGACCATGGATACTTTATTTACAGAACAAAATATGTACAAAATCCTTTGTTTCACTGCAAATATATTATTTACAAGTGCTCCGTTTAAAACAGCTTATACATTGTACTGTAGTTCTAAATTACAGTGCCTAGGGAGAGCATTCTGACCATCTGAAGTTTTCTACATCGTGTTATATTTTAGATTTATCAAAAAGTTGAATCAATACTTTTATTTCTCAGCAATTACCAAGCAATATTCCACAATTAAAAAGCAATAATGGTTGTAAAACCAAATAAGAAACTGCAATAGCCCATTGAATGATTTTTAAAGACCTTTTAAAAATACTTTTTAAAACTGACAGCCTCAAGTCTTCTTTTGGAACTTACTCCCATTCTCTTTGGTCAAATCATAAAAGCTTAACCAGGCTGGATGGGGTGCAACCATGTCTGATGCCACTGCTTTATTTTCTTGGTGGGCATGTTTTTGTTTTTCTTCTTACTGACATGAAATCTTTTGTCCAACCTGAACACTACTTTGTTTTTTTTTTGCAACCATTTGGTTGAACAGAATAGATTAGAATAGAATAGAATGGTTATTCTATTCTATTCTATTCTATTCTATTTAATCATTTGTAGAAGGCATTTTGGGATGAGCCTGAAGCATAACTACATGAGGAAAACTTGAAAGGGTCAAAAGGCTTTGTGCATCAAGAGTAGAAATAGAATAGCTGCAGAAATGCCCCATTTTAGTACACTTATAAATGCTTTATATAGGATGGCTCCGTGGAATGAATGGGTTGATTCTTCTGAGGGAGTTTACAAAAAGTGCAGATAAATAAAAATCATAAAACATAAAGTGTAAAGCTGCTGTTCATTCAAAAAATATGACTTTCATTAGTGCAGTGGCTCCCAAAGTGGGGTTCCCAGACACCCCATGTTCTGCACGTTTGTTTCCTCTACTCTAACAGACCTAATGAGTTAAAGAACCGGATGATCTGAATGTGTGCTTGTTAAGGAAAAGCTTACAAAAGGGCATTGTGGGATTCCAAGGACTAGTATTGGGAATTCTTATTTCAATGATTTTACATAACTAACACTTCATGTATTGCTAAGGGCACTCATATGTCCCACTAACAGAGGACACCCTCATGCTTCCACATGTATACAAACCGAATGCGGTTCTGGCCAAAGATTTTTTTTATTACCCTGAAATATTTTGTAAGTGTAAGGCAGTTCTTTTCTAAGTGTTTCACCGGCAGCAGTACACAGAACATAATGCCCTATTGTAGTGAACACAAATTAATCACTGGCCTTAGCTTAGTTACCTGCTGAAGATGTTCATAATGTTGTTTTACTGTAAATCTGTCTATATGTATTATTCATAATCCAAGATTGTGTGAGCATTATGGTCAGGTGTCATTGAGGATGTCAAGATGTACATTCTGGCTCCAGCCTGACATCTCGCTCCACAACCTCTGTAATGGGCTCATAGAGTCTCTGTGTCTGCAGCTAAAAAAAAAAGAACAAGAAAAAAAAAAGCAGAATTAACACATTAATTTTCACTTCTGTAACAAGTTCTACTGCTTGGTTGTTGAAGTAGCAGCAAGAAGACACTTCCTACAGTTCTTTTCACACTTGACAAGCAGTGAAATATAAGTGGTTGTTATTACTAAACACAGTTGAAGATAAAACCACTGTTTATGCCATTTCAAAATAGTCAAGCCTTACCTTTAACTGTCCTCCTTCATTGTTACTGTTAAACATTTCCTTAAACAATAATACTGGTTCAGGAATCTTTGGGAGAATGATATTCTTGTGCCTGTGAAGAAGCCAGTTCATAATTACTCATACAGCATCATGTCACCGAGGCACTGTAGACTTTCTAAGTTTTACAGAAAACAAACTTAAATATGGGATTTTTCTGCAAAGTGGAGTAAACTTCCTTTTATTTGCTGAGTTTAACAAAAACTTTTGCACAGGATGCATTTAAACTTTAAACTTGGGTTTTTTTATTCTTATATCATACATTCTGAAAATATCATAAAATAACAGCAAGTGTGTGTTAAAAAAAGCAGAATGTGCTTAATTTAAGTGAGAGTGTGCACATGACTATATAGTATATATTGACTATATTTTTCAAAGTGTATATTAAAAGTTACTTTGAAAAGTTACAAAAATAATTGTATTATAACAATGGCTTGTACTTCGTGTAATTATTACTGAACACAAACAGTTTTTTTCACCCATTTCTGAACAGAAAGAACAAAGTACGTAGGTGAATTATGAATCGATAACTTTACCTTCGAAATAGCACTAGAGCACCAATAAGACAGCAGGACATCAGAACAGGGATGACGATCATTGCCACGTGAGACATAATGTTAAGATTTACATTTTTACCTACAAAGAAATGAGTTTGGGGTTAACTTTAAAAAGAAACACTTAAGGAGTAATGAAATGTTTGTGAAAAATTATTGTTTAACCAAAAGAATGGAAAAGATCCATTTCTTCTAAAAAAAAATGTAAAAATTCTAAAAAGCACATATAGTCATTAAAAATATAAAAAAATTGGCTGATGAGTATTTTGACTGAAATCAAAAATCGGAAAGGCGATACATTACCATATGTCACAGGTTTGCTCTCATCACTCTCTCTCTGGTGTCCACAGTTACTAGTGAATATGATTTGTGCTTTGGCACTGTATTCGCAGGCTTCATCAAGTTCCAAATGTAATTCCGGAATGTCTAGTTCCCGTTCTTCTGCCTATATAACAAAATGACCAACATGGGAATATCAGAAAATAAACAAAATTCACAGTGTTTTTTTTTACTTTATTACGCATCCCAAGCACACCTACTGCTCATTGAAACACTTTAAGCAGTTACCCATGGTATCAATAAAGTTTTTCTGATTCTGATTCTGATACATATTCATGAATAAAAGAGAGAGGTCATTTAAATTTTGTCAACATGTATTTTTAAGTTTATATTTCAGTTTACATAGAGCATCCATGCACTGTGTGCACAATTATTAGGCAAGTGAGTATTTTGACCAGATCATCATTGTTATACATATGTTCCTATTCCAAGCTGTATAAACTTGACTGCTAATTGGATTAAAGCAAACCAGCTGATGTGTTATAGAGATCAACACTCTATATCAAGGTATGTATAATTATTAGGCAGCTTCTTTTGCTCAGACAAAATGGGCCAAGAAAGAGAGAGAACTGACTGTGAAAAGTTAAAAATTGTAAAAAGTCTTTCAATGGGATGCAGAACTCTTGAAATTGCTTAGATATTGGGGTGTGATCAAACGGTTTGTTGCAGTCAACAGGGTCACAAGAAATTTGAGATGAATCAAATGTGAAGCTACCAGGAACCCATGATCCTCCAGTTCTGTTATATTCCAGAACTGAACCTACCTGGAGTGTCCAGAAGTACCAAGGTAAGGAAGACTGAAAACCAGAGCTCCACTTTGGAAAATTTTCATTTATCATTTAGTTATGTAATAATCCTCCCCACTAATGGATCTTTGGATCTTTGTCCAGCTTTCTGACACTGGGGCCTACATTGCTCCTTAAAATTCTTTAGCAGTCTTTAGATCTCAAGAAAAGAAGCAAGAAGCGGTAATGCAGCACCAAATATATATGTAACCCTCCACAATGTCTTACTGTAGAGACTGTGTTCTTCTCTTAGATGGCCTCAGTTTGTTTCTGTAAATGATACAATGATGTTCTTCTACTAAAAGCTCTATTTTGGTCTAACCTGTCAATAGAATGTTTTCCCAGAAGGATTTTGATTTTCTCAGGTAAGTTTTGGAGATCTCCATCTCTTTTTTGTCTATTTTTATATCTACAGTGCAAATACCTCTTACTTGCCACATGTAATTTGCATACTAACAAAAGGAGCATCACATGACTGCAACTGAATTATTATTTTTTTTATTTTGATGAGGTGCCTATAATTTTGTCAAGTACATTTCTGCAGTTTTGTGTGAACTTATATCTGATTACACACACAATTCTGAATGTTTTCATTATAACACACACAGAAAAATAAAGTCCCACCTTTTCGTTGCATTTATGGTAAATAAACTTGTATCTCCAGCACTTGCATGCAAAATTTGGGGTACTTATATGAAGTTGGAGTTTATCATTTTTCTTAATGATGTCAAGCTTTGGTGTTTCTGGTTTCACTGCAAGATGAAACAGAGATAAATGCAAATGGCATAAATGAGTCTGAGTGATCTGTTCTGATGAACTCAGGCTCAGAGTGGTCAGCGAGGGTTCACTAATATTTTCCAAAGGAAATAAAAT
Source organism: Hepsetus odoe (assembly GCA_017165825.1). Taxonomy (NCBI): domain Eukaryota; kingdom Metazoa; phylum Chordata; class Actinopteri; order Characiformes; family Hepsetidae; genus Hepsetus; species Hepsetus odoe. The sequence continues at coordinate 17,256,887 of CM029388.1, read as the reverse complement.
AGTAATTGCATTTCAATTTTTAGCTCATACAGTTAATGATAGACTAATAATAAATAAGTAATCATCAATCAGAATTCACAGAATTTGTACAGAAAAATAAAAAGGAAGAACTAAGGACATTTGTGTAAAATAATTATTAGATTTAACCTAATAAAGTATCAAGACGTCAGGAGAGAGAGAGAGCGAGAGAGAGAGAGAGAGAGAGAGAGAGAGAGAGAGAGAGAGAGAGAGAGAGAGAGAGAGAGGGTGAGGGTACCTGAATCCTTGGGATCTATCATAAAGACGCTGGGAATTATACCCTCCATAGTTCCACTGACGATTAAGAACTTGTATTCAGTGGTGAGATTTATGTCATCTAGGTGACAGCCTATCTTCATGTGTCCATTGGTCAAATATGACATACAAGTCTTTAGCGTTTTGTTCTCATTTCTAAAGAGAGGGGGAAATTCATCCTGAGCAACATGAATATATGAAAGCGAATAGCAATAAAGATCTTCAGCAATTAAGAAAAAAAGGACCCATCAATGCCTAAAAATGGAACTACAGATAAAATAGAGGCAAGGCAGAGTTATTCATTCACGCCAGATCTCACCTGTACAACAGCTGGAGATCAGAGGTACTGCTGTTTAAACTCCAGGTACAGTTCATCTTGTGATGAGAGTAATAAACACAGCTGAAGTTCTTCACTAAAGCTGCAACACAGGAGCACAGAGAGTCAGTTCTGGGGTTGCGGTCTTGATGATTAACTTAAGAGTAAAGGGGGTAAAATATCTTAACAGGGCTGAATAACAGGGCTGTGAAATGTGAGTTATAAACTGTTACCCAGAGGTGGAGCAATCCGTTTGTACACTGGTTTGCTTGGTCTTTTGTTGCTGCACTCCATAGGGTTTGTTATAACAATTACACATATTTCCCTTTCATTAGAAATATCCCTTGTCACATTCAAAGCTGTTGTCCTCCCTCTATGAACACACGTCTCAGTGCTGCTGGGAGGACATTTCTGTTTTGGGAACGAAAATCAAAAAGTCAACTGTCTTCAAGTTCTTTCATGTCTACTGTATTAGTAATAGTAATTCTGTAATAGTCACAGAGACGTGATTCACCTCTAAATGTATTTCCACCGTGTAGTTCACTTTACAATCTGGATCCAAACCTGTCGGCTCACTCCACTGAGCAGTGAGAGAGAAACTGACAAGATTCCATGACAGAGTAAGATTTTCTGGTTGAGGTAATTCGTCATCTAGAAAAACGCAGAAGGAAGCTGTTGGGCTGAATATGAAAAGTGTTGATGCTTGAGGGCATTTTATGTGAAACAGGATGAATGTGTTGCTGCTCATCATACATATGAAATGAGTCTTTAGTTAATGGCCAGAACCTCCTACAGGTTTATTTTGATCAGCATTCCTTTGAGGTTGCTCCTTAAAGTAACTGCCTACTTTCCAGTTAAGAAAATATGGTAGTTTCCACTGTGACAAATGTTAGAAATATGGCTCTCACGAAGAATGGACTTATCCCGCTTAAGCGAATTAACTGCCAGAAAAATGTATATTTTCAAGCAGATGGATTACTGGACATTAATCTGCTTAGATATTGCTGGTGTTAAAGATTTCTATTAAAATGTGGAAACTGGTTTTGAAAATGGTACCTAGTATCTTTCTAAAAAAACTTTCATAAAAAGCCATTAGATTGCTAAACACCAAACACTACACAACTGTTTCAGGCAGAACCCTGGAATTTTACAGCCACTTTTCTATTTGTGCTGTTAAAATCATGATATATCCTAGCCAGAGAAATGATCTCTTTTACCTTCTAACAGCAATTGCACGTTAATAGAAATGACATGCATTTGACCACCGAGAAAGCTCCTAAAAGACGGCCATCCCTCAAGAGTGCAACGTTCCTTTTTCAGTTCCATATGGCAGAACAAGAACAAGGTCTGAAACTCTTTCAGCCACACTATAAATTGTCACAAAAGATTAATTTGGTAAAATAAAAACCTACAAACTTGATGTGGATGTGGTTTAGTGAAAGAAGTGAGAATCCGTAGGTTGGACGAATAGAAAAAGCACTGAAATGCATCACTGAAGGGGAAAAAACATGATCTCGGGGTACAGAAGAAACAAAAATAGAGACAACGTCCTGGACGTATCTGTTTAAACCCGGTGTGTAAAAACTGTATTTTTTACTGCTATAAATGTGGTATGTCTGTGTCTTTTTGCCGTTTCTCTTTTCTTTCTGGGATTATCTGTAATATTGCACACTTCAGCTCACAGGGTCAGAAAAGCGCTCATGACCTTTAAAGCTCAGCAGATCCTTTTTAAAAGCCCTTAACAAGAAGCACAGCGGATCTCTCACCATCACAAGGATGGACACTGGCTCCACAAGCTGTTCCAAAGTTCAAGCAGTTCTCCAAAGCTGTGACTCATTAAAACCAATATTTAACAGCAGCTCCAATCAGAGGGCACAGATCAAATGATTCATAGGTGACCTTCTCAGTGCTTCGACTAAAGCAGACCTATTTCAAAACCATTTGTGAAGATCTGGATTCCCTCACGACTTCAAATACTTTTTCCTTATCTCCATCCTCCTCCTTTCCTGAATGTCCACATTTTTTCCTTTTTTTTTTTTTTTCTCAGTAAAGTAATTCAACCTGTTGCCGTGACCTTCTGTAGCTCCTGGTCTAAACCTAGTAAAGCTTCAGATCCAGGAAAGTGGAGAGGAAAGAGGCGACTATTGGGACGCGGCCCCGTGTTGTCTGGGAAACGAGGAAACCGGATTGGAAAGCGCCCGTTTGACGTCACACTTTCGGGAACGCTGCAGGATGTCCCGCTGAGCAGAGCGCTGAGCCACAAGATGAAGCCAGTCTGAAAGCTAACTCACCCCCTGATCCGTCCGCTCCGGCGACCAGGAGCGACAGGCAGATGAGCGCGGCGAGATCCCAGAAGCGCACAGTCATCCCGGAGCGCTGGTACAAATTCACACCGACTGCTGGCACAGATCCTCCTCCCAGGCTGGTGATTCCGATCTCAGCTGCTGCGCTCAGTCCCGCTCTCTCAGTCGCTCTGCTCGCTTGTCGTGACAGGTGGGAGGAGTGAAGGCAGGAAAGATCCCAATCGCGGTAGGCCGGCCTCTCAGGAAATAAACACAGCCTGTAGATCCCCCTCTACCAAAGTCTGCGTCGACACACCGAATGCTGGGAAGACTGAACCGCCTTCCGACACTTACTTTTCTGCCTTTTTGCTAACTTGCGTCCTTTTTTGGGAGGCCCCTCACCCACCCTATTCTTATACAAGAATAAGAATAAATGCAGCAGCCCCCTCAGCAGGCAGACCTCCCTTAGATCATAAATATTTACATTTACAGCATTCAGCAGATGCTCTTATCCAGAGCGACCTCCAGGTCCTGATTACAGGGACAGTCCCCCTGGAGACGCTCCGGGTTAAGGGTCTTGCTCAGGGATCCAGTGGTGGGAGTGCCAGAGGTGGGATTCAAACCTGGGACCTCTTGAGCCGTAGGTCCATAGACAAGCACACCAGCACTAGAGCACCTCCACCGCTAAACTCCACACCGGCTCATCTTCAAGGGACTGGAGCTTGGTCACGCCAGAGAACAGTCCTCTAGTCAATAATGGGCATCGAGCATGAGATCAGGCTTCCTTAGACCTTATTCAAGCAGTGAGGTAGTGGGTGTGCCAACAGACTGACCCCGTTGGCATGTTTTGTTAAAACGTGTTTGGGGGAAAAAAACTATCGGGGAATCTCACATTGACACAACTGAGAAAACTCTAACCGTAAATTGGAATAAACAGATTCAGAGAAGAATCAGCGGTTCCTCAGTTTATCCCAACCGGTGGTGCTCTGTGGGTTTGTCGGATCTGAGTTCAAAACTTAAAACTGGGTTGTCACTAGATCTTCTGGCAGGACAATGATCCCCAGTTTATGTTCATATCACAAAAGTGTTTAACTGAACACAGGGTCAAGCTTCTGACCTGGTCAAGAAAAGCCCCTGACCCCATTGAACCCATTGAAAATGTGGGTTAGGGTTACACTGAAGCTCAGCTGTAGAGCAGAGTGAACATGAAAGAACCTTCTGTTCTGGTTCTGTAATAATTATGGTGGAAGATGCCCAGTTCTGTATTTTTCAGCCTTAGAAAATGGTATCAGAGGCTCTGGGGTTTTTATTACACAATTTGGCTGCAGAGACAAATGCAGACCAGTGGTTATTGAACAGGAATAGCCCACAGGAGGACCCTCATCAGAAATGCAGCATCCCTTCCACAAATAGCTTCATATCCACTTTGCTGGGCATTTTGTGGGTTACTCAGCAGTACTGAGAAAGGGAAGTGGGAGTAAATGTAAAGCCATTAAGTTTATTAAGGTAAACATTTCATTTGGAAGACCAGGTTCATTTGTGGAAAAGGATGTATATGCTTTTCTTTTATAGTCTCACAAAAACCAATGCAGGGCACTAGGGTTTTTTGTTTTTTTTCTTCACGAAAATGCAGTTTTATTCATGGTAATAAAGTAAACTGAACATGTTGACAAGTTTTGCAGTTTTATACAATAATCCTCCATTAAATGCAGAATAGAAAACAAAAATGGCTACAACTGATATTTTGTTAATGCACGCATACACGCAGAGACAGACAGACACACACACAAACGCGCACACACATACAGTGCAAACACACCAGGGCTCTGAAAAAGGTAACAGCAACACTTCAATAATGTTTATGCCTTTGAGAGGATTTTGTTCCTGAGGTGGTGAAGGCTTTGACTCGCAAATTGCTGAGGAAAGTCCACCCCAGTTCTTTAATTCTTTTAGAATAAAGCTGCCGGCACTGGCATTGTCAAAGCTGTGGCACCTCTAATGATCTAAGAGCAAGAATAATTTCCAGCAGTGAGCAGATCCTTGCAAAATTAGCTGACTAATTAAAAAAAAAAAAAAAAAGATCGTACCAGAGTCAACGTCTCGCTAAGGCATCTTCAACTTCCAACAAATACATGAATATATTAATTTTCATAATATATTAACATTAATACAAATATATTAACATTAATATATTCCACCAGTATATAGAGCACTGTAAATAAATAACACATTTTCTAATGCCATGTTCAGCTGTAATAACGTTTTCTCTCTGTGGATTTAGTTTGAGATTTTACTAATTCAGTCACTGCTTCTTTCACAGCACTTTGTAATACTGACCAAAAAAAAAATAAAAATAGCACGGTTGAACCATTACGCTTTCAATTACACTCTTATAAACACTGAGGTTTGGCCACAACTGAAGCAGCAGAAAACACAATAGTTGTAGACCATCTATGGTGCTTTTCCTAATTGGGACCTTCATGCAAAGGAAATGGCAGAGACGTAGAAAATTACGATGTGATTTGACCCCCAGAACCTCAAGGCAAGTCAACATTTACTGTGCAAGATTGTCTGAGTGCTCTGTGGTCCCAGGCACCATAGAAGGCAAAAAAACAATTGAAGGCAAACTAATATTGAGCACCTCTAAATTTTTGGCGAGACACAAAAATCGAAGAAAATAAAAAGTACACCATGCCACCTTGCTTAAAAAAATAATGATACAATTAAAAAACAATAACTAGTCATGATATCATTAATACAGAAAGTAGCCAAAAGATCATGATTAAACAATCCTTATCTTAAAATGTGATGGGTAGAAAAAGACATAAAATGGGAAGGCTCCAGAGTGATGCAACCAATTCCATTTGTCCCTGCTAATGGGAGATTGCAAGTGCAGTCCTCAGTGATGCCACAGCCATTTGTAGCTGGGAGTTCCAGAAGAGCATAATTAGCCTCACTCACTCTCTGGCTGCAGTGGAATCATTTTGTAATAGGTCTCTACAGACAGTGGATAAACAAAACCCACCGAGAAAACAAACAAACGAACCAAAAGATAATAAAAAGGACAGCAAATCCCATAAAAATGTTACGTGTGGTTTGTTTTCAAACGGTAGTAAAATCTTTGTGGTAATTTTTCAACCAGTGTGTGACTATGGGTAATAAGTAACAACTGTAGGTCAGAGATGTAGATTGCATGTGTTTTATTACATTCTTGCGCAACAGTTTAAAATCCCCACTGTCAGTAACGCACTCATTGCCTCATCGAACAAAAGGATGTGATTGGTGTGTGCAAAAAGCAATCAGAACATCAAAAGCAGCCCCTCAGATGTTTGTGAAGTTGCAAGAACACAATGCTCAGATGGTGCACTTTGCAGGAGCAGTGCTGCGAAGCTGAAAGTCATGATGTACTAAATATGTTATTCTGAGATGTAACAGCAAAGGTTCAACAGTGCGGCACTTTCTTAGAGGCTCACATTCGAGCAGCATCTCAAGTCAGAAGAATCTGTGGAAGGACGCTTTAGGTTTAAGCCACAATATACATTCAGGGGCGCACAGGGCAGATAGGGCGTTTCAGCTGAAGTTTGAGGAAGTCCCGCTGATGGCACGGAACACATGGAGAGAGTTCTGCAAGAGGGAACGCATCTCATCCTCCTCGAATATCTGCAGATTGAAAGACAGGACAAATTAGTGAGTGCAAATTGAACTTCAAGACAGATTTTACACAACACAAGCACATCAGACACTTCCTCAAATCCTTTGGCACACAAACATTTACAAAACCAAACATGCATCAAGATATTAGATACTGTTTGTATTTTAAATAAATGTTACCTAGCATTCAATCTATACAGCATGGCAGCACAGAGAGAGAGAAAGCAGAGGAATGTTAGGAAACAGCACATGAAGAAAGAAAAATCTTACACTGTCAAGATCCACAGGTCAATACAAACAGGCACAAAGAACAAAGAACAGCAGAACGGGCTTAACACTTGATTAAATATATGCAAGTACAAAAGTACATATTTACATTCCACATCTTTCAGTTACTCTTGCCCTCATTCATTTAATCAGACCTAATTGCTCATATGGACAGACTTGTTTAACTGCTCGTCATTCAACTTTTCAGAATAAAAAGGAAATAATAATTCCCTCATTTTTAAATATTACTATTCGACTGAGTTTGAAACTTTTAATGGACAATCCTTCTTCCTCAAATACCTATCATTCACTAAAATGGAGAAAAAGAGAAACGAGTACATAAATGCAATGGGAAAAAAACCCCCAAAGCAATCAATGGCTAGTAAAATAGCTACACAGCTGCACAGTGAGGAGGATAGTTAGCAGTAGAAGTAGTAGTCTGGGGTCACTAAGTCACCACAAACACATTTCTATGTCACCTCAGTGCCTACAAACTAACTGGAAGGCAAGATAAAAGGAAAAATATTTCACAAACTTCAGTACTGGGAGTTATAAGTGCTATTGAAGCTGTACTTTATGATCAGATGACACGTAAATGGAGCTTTTTGACAGCAAATCAACAGGGTTGGTAAAAAAGAAAGCAGACTAAAAAGAAAACAGATCCACCCACACTTTGATCTGGTTTTACATTCAAAGGCCTTGCGAACCTTTCCCTTACTTTCGATTGGCACTCCTATACATTTCTGATTCTTTTCGTGCATGCTTGTGTGCGTACGTGCATGTGTGTGTGTGTGTGTGTGTGTGTGTGTGTGTGTGTGTGTGTGTGTGTGTGTGTGTGTGTGTGAGTAGATAAGAGCTCATTTTATCTGGAAGATCTGGGAAGATGTACCAAGTCATCCTCTTAGATTCCTTTCACTGTATCTCACCAAGCATTAAAAGGGAAGTCTCATGGTAGTAATGTAGAAAAGTGGAGGATAATAAATGTGCTTCAAATAAAGGTGACATTTCTCTCATTTTTTTCAGTGAGGTTGAGCAAATTACATTGCCATATTTATCAGAGATGTACATTGACTGGAAAGTCTTTAGGAGAAGGTCTGAGGTTAAGGGTCTTGCTGAAGGACTCAGATTGTGCTTGGAGACAGAAAAGAGCCAGGCTCGAACCCACAGCCACTTGCTCCATCACATGTTTTACCTTTAGGCTACCACCAGCACCCATAGTTAACCACAAAGATGTTTTCATCAACCTTTTCTGCCAGTCATTATGGAGATGCCTGTACATGAAGTGCTTCAATTGTTACAATTTTAAAGATTTCTTATAGAAAATGTTTAAATGCCCTTTTCACAGCACTGGGCATTTCTTAGTTTATTTTTTAACAGAGGCTTAATATCAAAGACTTTTTAAAATCTCTTCTCATGTTCAGATTCCTGTGAAAAGGCATCCGAGATTAAGTTTGCTGTTTCTTGTTTGCAACGTGCATTTAAAATACCTTGACTTTAAAGGTAATGATGAAATTTGCATCATAGTTTCATCAAGATCTACACACATTTACTTGTAATTTGTAACATACTTGTAATTTCGTCTGAACCCTCAAATCTCAAATTCAGATGAAAGATTCACATCTAATTTGCCTAGCCGTAGCGTCATAACATACAACAGTAATAACAGAGTAAAGTAAATAAAGAATGACTTCAGGATTTTTGATGACATACTATAACAAGGCAGGTGATAAATTCTACTACTCTTTGAGTACAGTTCCTTTGTTGTAAGTTCATGACATGCAGGGGGTGGAAGGCATGTCTCTACTTGATACTCATTGCAGAATTCGGAGAAGCTCAACTGCCAAATGTGTGAGTCACTGCTGAGTTTCACTGTTTCACAACAGAATTCCTTATTTCGTTTTCCATGCTGAGGACATGATTCGGTCAACAGCAATTATATTTTAGTTGCCAAATAATGTCATGAACATGATAAACAGTTACATTTAATTTCACCGTCAAGTGTACAAACTGACAATCTTGCTTGCTTCCTAGCTATATTTACCTTGTATATATACAAGTGTGTGTGTGTCATTTTTTTATTTTTAATAGGTTGAAGAAGTGCATTTTTCACACTGTATCATTTATTCATAAATGCATAATCATTGCATTTATTGCATAGTCATGTTATGTTTATCAGCATTATGGTTTATAAATGAGCTTTTTACCTGCATAGAGATAAGACACCAACCAAATCAGAGGCTCATGAAAAAAAAAAAAAAAAAAAGTGAAAGTGACTACCCTTGTCATTGTGAGGTCACGGCACAGCACACATGAACCACAACGAAATTGGACCTCTGCATTTTACCCATGCACACTCAAACCCGTGCAGCAGTGGGCAGCTATTGAAAGCGCCCGGGGAGCAGTGATGGGGACGGTACCTTGCTCAAGGGTACCTCAGGGAAAGGGGTTTGAACCCCCGATCCTCCGATCATGCGGCTAACGCCCTAACCGCTAGGCCACCGCTGCCAGTGTCAACCTGTGTCATCACAGGACAGCCATGACTAACTTGCAGTCTGACACACTATGTTCAGCCTGTGTTTTTCCATATTCTACATCTTCGGGACAAAATGTCTAGTCTGGATCTTTATACACCATTGATGGAGTGATGGTCTAGTGATTTGGGAAGATGCACCATAATCGGATGTCACAGACCAGTAGGTTGCCCTGAGGTACCTTTGAGCAAGGTTGCTCCCCCAACATTGCTCCATTGGGTCCCAAATGTATGGCTGCTGCCTGCTGCATGGTGTTTGTATGGGTTAAATGCAGAGAAGGAATTTGTTGTGGTTCCCTGTGCGCTGTGCTGTGTTTTATCAAAGTCAATTAGTTGCTTTCACTTTCACTTATTCAAAACTGCAGCAGTCAAAATATTGGCCTGAAAAAGCACACATTATATTGCTCAGCACTACTTAACAGTATATTGTATTCACATGAGATGATGTAGTGCAATGTGCACACGATTGTGTCTGCAATTGCATCTAATAATATAAATCAGTGCGCTAATTTTTTTTCTTTCTTCTGCTACTTTGGAAACAATTTGTAAAATCTGAAAAGTGCACTGCAGGACAAGAATGCAATCAGTTTAAATAACTGTGATTAGGTGACTATGTAATAACTGGGACAAATGAAACAATTAAAATCACACGGACATAGAATGAGTGACACAGAAAAAAATGGACCTAAAAAGGTGTGAATGCTTCCTGTTTTCCTATTTTAATTATAACAAGAAGTATGAACCGTTTTAATTGTGAAAGAGTGCTAATCATATGAGCTTTCATTTACACACGAGCACAAAAATGCATGAACGCACAAAAACATTCAGAAGAAATACGTATCGGAGTGGCAATCGACAGAAAGGGAAAACAAGATTTTAGGTCAGACAAAGAGCGAGAGGGCAAGCTGGGGCTTATTGAAGAGTCCAGGACATTGCTATTTCTTGAAAGTGACAGCATATTGTCATCCACTGCACTTTTATGTGCAGAAAGCTTTCTTTTTCCTAAATACATTATGCATATCAAAAGGAAATAAAATAAACAGCGTTTTACATTTATGGCATTTAGCAGACACTCTTATCCAGAGCAACTTCCATTCAGGGTTAAGGGTCTTGCTCAGGGACCCAGTGGTGGTAGTGCCAGAGTTGGGATTCAAACCTGGGACTTCTTGAGTCATAGGTCTGTAGGCAAGTATCCTACCACTAGACCACCACCACCCTGGTCTTTTAAATGGTCTGCATGTCAACATTAGTTGCTTTACAGACTAAGAATGGTCTAGACTTGCTTCTTTTGAAGCTCTTTCAGAGCTTATCATATGAGATCTTAGAAATTATGTATGAGCTAAATGTTATCAATTGTAAATCTGAAACAGCCGCAAAGAACTAATGCTGTGTGGGTACAAGCGTTGATTAAAAAATATAACTGCTATATAAATATACCATAAAAAACATGACATACAGTCATGTGAAAACATTAGGTTTTTAAATATTTATTATTATTATCATGAAATATTTAGTTCTTTATTAAGAAATGTTCACATATCGATGTCTAATCTTGTTTTTATTTATCTCCGGATAATAAAGTGATGTAACTGCAGGTAACAAAAATGTACTTTGATTTATTCATTAAACAGAAGATAACAAACGTGTATTCTAGGACACCCTACCCCCTAATAGCTAGTGTTTCCCCCTTTGGCTGAAATAATCGCAGTGAGAAGCTTCTTGCAGCATCTATTGGTCTCTGACATCGGACTGAGGAAAGTTTGATCCACTCCTCAATGCAGAGTTCTTTAAGATGTGAGGTGTTTCTTGCATGTATAGCCGTTTCAAATCACCACACAGCATCTCAATGGGATTAAGATCTGTGCTTTGTCTTGGCCACTCCAGGGCTCTCCATTTTTTAGTTTTCAGCCAGTCCTAGGTGGATTCACTGGTATGTTTTGGGTCATTGTCTTGTTGCAGGGTCCATTTCCGCTTCAGCTTTAATGTTCTTACAGACGATCTTACATGTTCCTCAAGCCCCCTCTGATACTATAGTAAAAATCCCTTTACTTTTGTCCCTTTGCTTTTGCCCCTGTCTTATAGTGTCCCACACCATCGAATTCCAATGAAAAAGCAAGCAGTAACAATAGTGGTACCTGCAAAAGGTTACATGTTGTCCGGTGTCTTATGCTGTCTCATGAGTTCCCAGAAAACATCCAGCAGCAAACAGATACATTTCTAAACTGAACAATAGTGCTCATAGATGGCCGGTAGCGAACAGTTTATATAACATTTATAATTAAGCAGCTGCACTCACAATTGAGAAACTGAATAAGAAGAAACCTTGAAATGTTGGTGGTGGATAAGACAGGGAGTCATCAGTAAAAGGACCTTTGTCTATTGTTGGTGAAGTGGCAAAGGTGGGGGGAACTGAGGTTTTAATCATGACAGCATTGAATATTATTGGTGGAAAATTATTAATGGGATGGATTTATGTAAATTTGAATGTGATTGAAATGTATTTAAAGTCCAAAGTTGGGATGAGCTTTTTTGGAGCTGCTCCCACTGGACCACGCCTGCTGATACTCTTCAGTAAATTGGTTGTGCTGCATCTCTCTGACTTTGCCTGATTTTTTGACCTCATTGGATTTCTAACTTGGAAAAAGTTTCGGATTTAGGATTACACTTCAATTTTCCACGACAATACACAGTAGAATTCATGGTGGATTCTATGGTGGTGAGCTGGCCAGGTCCTGCTACAGCAAAGCATTTCCAAACCAAGACACTTCCACCTCCATGCTTCACAGTTGGTATGTGGTTCTTTTCCTGCTGTATTTGGTTTGCGCCAGACATGTCCTCTGTTCTGGTGTCCAAATAATTCAATTTTAGACTTGTCTGTCCAAAGAAAATTATTCCTTTTCTGGAAAACTTCAGTCTTGCCTTGATATTTCTCCTAGAGAGCAAAGGTTTCCTCCTTGCACATCTCCCATGCAAGTTAACATTGTTCAGTCTCTTTCTGATTGTAAAGGCATTTTCACATCAACAGTAGCAAGAGCCTGCTGTAGGTCCCGTGATGACATTTTAGGGTTTTTGGAGACTTCTTTTAGCATCTTGCGGCCTGCTTTCGGGGAGAGTTTGCATGGATGGCCAGACCTGGGCATGTTGGCAGATGTTTTGGAAGTCCTCCACTTGTAGATTATTTTCCTAACAGTGGAATGGCTGATTGCAAATTCCTTTGAGATCTTTGAAGGCCTCAGACAGCTCTATCTCAACATGGTGTTCACTCTCACCTCAACAGCCGGGTGCACCAAACTAAATGTCTGAGGTTTAAATGAGGCAAACCTCCTTCAAAATGCTGAGTAACGATGTTCTAATCATGTGCACCTGATGTGCTACACCTGTGTATGATTTGAGCCATTTTAATAGAGAATAAAAGTGGGGGTGTCCTCATTCAATCCTCACCAGAAAACCCATTTATGTAGAATTGTACATTTTACAGAAGATTTTGAAAAGACTTTTCTTCAGTTTTAATTGTTTAGTTATATTGCTTGAATCTCCCAGTATTGTTCAAATTGAGGTTAAATATCGACATGTCCAAGAATGTTACAAACACACAGAGGCTTTCATAGGGTGTCCTAATTTTTTCACATGACTCTATAAAACATATGCTTCTGCAACGTTACAGTGCTACAGTACCCCTGTCATTCTCATGATCCTTGGAGGCTGTTTCTTTAAAGACAAGCATTAATTTTCATTTTTTAAGACTCGACAAGAAAAATGTCCCTGTTTTTCAGAACATGTGCGGTGATCACTGTGGGCAGTGTCAGGCAATCTTTATAATAAGGTAAAAGCCATACTGTATTATTCCTGAAATTAAGTACAAAAAAACAACATCCTGGACATTTTCTTAATTTTCCATTCTTTCATCCTATGAAAAACTTGAGTAACTTCAGATTTTGAACCTCCATTATAGCAGGGATATTATACTATCAGTAACACTGTCACATATAGAAAGTGGTATGCAGATAAAACCAAGTTAAAATACCACAGAAATACTACTCATCAAGCTTATCAGGGCAGTCTGACACTCAACAGTCAATATTATGGTTCTCTGGAAGACTCTTACTCAAACTCAAAAAGCAGTTACAACTTTTAAGACAACAGGTTAAGCCTGCTGAAAACAACAAGGTCTATGAACAAACATTGCCAGAAATTATGTGTTACTTTCTAACGGCTTTCATTCATGTTGCTTTAAATACGAATTTCTTTACGTTGCTTATGTTATAATGGCGTTCCTTTCATTTATGCATGCTGTTCTTGATCAGTTCTGTTTTGATGGATCTGCATGTGCTTTCATCATAGGTTTTAAAGAAAGGCCAAACTAGCCATTGTGTCCTACCTGTTCATGAATGATATCAGACAGCTCCTTGACCATACTTCTGAAGTTGCCCTTCAATCCCTCATGATACTCATATTGGTTCTCTTTGATTAGTCGCTCATTAATATCTAAAGCCATGCTGCATGCCTGGAGAAACCTCCTGGAAGAAGCACAATAACAAACAGATCAAATAATATTAAGTGGAAAAATAAAAGCTTTTCAATGGAAGACACTGAAGAGTATTATGCAACATCGGATGTTCATTTCATTCAAAGCTTATGATGGGACTGCCTAATATATGTGAATGGATATGTGAAATGCCAAGCAGATAGAAAACAGTGCACATAATAAATATTGTTTACCACAAGGTTTATCATATTACTAATGCCATATGTGTCTGCATGTAAAAAATGTGATGGATCACAATGCTTCACTCAGAGAGGTGAAATATGCGATCAAACACAAAAAAGGAAGAATGCAACAGGCATAAACTGATGGTTTCTCTTTCTTCTTGCTATTACTTGCACCTTGTTCTTTTGTGGTCTGCAAAGGAGTGGCTCTTTATTGTCAAAGGAAGGGGAAAACTATATACAATACATACCTGAATATATCCTTGAGTTCTTTCACTTTCTTACTGGATTGATTGGATTTGGAGTCATCCAGGAAAACTCTGGCATAGGCCATGGGACCAGCGTTTACCTGAATTAAAAAAATAAATGACCATTTAGTGCAGGAACATATAACTTATATATGAAAAGGTTAATATTTTGTACGTTTGTATAATATGATACTATATTTAATATAGTATATTTAATAAATATTAACTATATTTAAATTAAATAGTTATTATTAATGTAATCCATTACAGCACATGAATTCTGCTTATGTTTTATGCATTCTTATGTCAATGTTCTTTAGAGGTTAAAAGTGAACTCTACAGAACTCATCCTAAGCAAGATAATTTAAAAATTGAGCACTAAAAACTACTACAGTGAGGCATAATACAGAGAAGCTTCAGGACCTGCACGCTGACACAGCCCTGTAATTTGAGCTGCAACTGTATCATGTCCACTTCCTGGCTCGAGCACAATTTATTGAGTTCAGTACTGCGTTCTCTCATTTCATCAATGGCCACATCAATAGGCTTCATCTCCAAATGTTTCTCCCCAACCACCTCTATACGTTTCTTCACATAGGGAAAGGTGTTTGCCGCTGTGAACATGTACAGATCAACACAATCAACACAATACAGTCAAGATAAAAAGACATATACAAACACAGACACACACACTCATGGTGTTTTTTACTAGGAAAAATAAATAACACCTCCGCCTTAGGCCGATCATGTGACAACCGATTTTATTCTGCTCTTTGTGAGCAGCTTAGCAAAATTTTTTCATGGTAATACCGGTCAGACAGCAGGCAAACAGAAAACGGGAGGGTCTGTTAATAATGATCCTCTTTTCCTTATCTGTCCATCAAGAAGAGGTAGAAAACACGCTGTGCACCTGCTGTAGCTGTTACATTTATAACTGTGATGATTAAACCCCAATGAAAAATTAAGTCTCAATAATTTAACAACGCAAAAATAGATACATTGAACTACAGCCACTTATAGTGAAAGGCATTAAGTATTCATTTCAGAGATACCACAAAAATGATGACAAACTAATGTTTGTCTACTCTCAGGGCATCGTTTGTGACTTATCATATCAAAAATCATATCGTGAAGTATTAAGAGTGGCATGTAAAAGAGTAACAACCACCCAGACCAATGGTATGCTTTTTGTTAATTTGCTGTTAATCTGTTAAATCATAAAGTTAAGGACACCTCGGCATAGTATTAAAAGTTCAGTGCACAATTCTATTTCTTTCCAGAGTTCTCTGTGAAATACGAAAAAAAAATTTGCTATCTTTTGTAGAGACCACTTATTTCCCTGCTATAAACTAATTCAGCTAATAAACATTAATTGTGTTTATTCAGGAAATAAACATTAAAAGTCTCTGTAGAGGATGTGTACTTCTTTTCAATAATAAAAACATGTAATACGACCAGGACTGACTTAGATTTTGCATAAGACAATATAAAAACGGTATAGGTACAATGCAATGGCCATGCAGAGTCAAAATAACGGATTTACTAAAACAGAGGGAAAAAGAAGAAATGCAAATTTTTTATCAATCTCATTATCTGGACAATTATTGAATTCTCGCACATGCTCTCTGCCTGTGTTGGCCTGGTCATTTACACAGCTGTTGTACTCACTTGTGAGAACTGTACGTCTCTTGCACTGCTCCTCAACCCCACCATGCTTTTTCCCTGTCAGTGTGTAGGGTGTTTCAAAAACGAAACGGCTGATGTTGTGACACTTCTCAAAGTCAGTCTTTCTCTCAGCCAATTCTTTCTCCTCAAAGTAAGGCTTGACAAATGTGACCTGTATGTAGGCATACTTTGGGTCCAGGTCTTTTTGGTTTACCTAATAAAAGTATGGAGGCAATTTAAATACAGAATATGAAAATCTAAAACATGTGAAACAAGGACATAGTTTAAAAACAAGTGAACAAGTAGCATCCAATCGAGAACTATGAGAATGTAGTGTAAAAAACATGAGAGATAATATAGCTGAGACTAGGTGAAGAGAAACATGAGAAGTATTGGGGTATAGAGAGATGGAATTTATTGGACAGCCTCCAAAAACCTCAGATAAACAAGTCTTTCCTGCTTGGTTCCAAAAAGCCTTACAAACAAGAAATGTCTTATGCTTGTTTTTGCACATGTGCAAGTATAACTACAAGATCTAATTCGCACAACACCATGACTTTACCAACCTAATTTTCCTGCTTTACCTTGTTAGAGTCCTGAATGATCTTAACGTTCTCTGCTCCAAACTTGTCCCCGTAGAGGCTGAGCAGCCGATGAGAAATTTCCGACAGGCATGTGAGTTTGGGTTCTTTGTAGATGTATTCCTTTCCATCTTCCTCTTCAAAGTAACCCTGATATTAAAAATACTGAGCTTGTCAGTCAATTCATATGGTTTATTCACCTCCTGTAAAAGTGTAGGTGTCGAATGCCTTGAATACGAATGCCCAATTCTGCTCAAACTATAATTCTTTGACTACACATTTTATCTAATCCTGCTTTAATACATTCCACCAGTTTGCAGATTTAATGCTGAAACATGTCAACAGACATAAATGCCTAGCTGTTAATGAAATGACCAGAAAATCTAATAACCTTGTTTGCTACTGTAAATAAAACAAAAAATATTTACTAAAGGACGACAGTAGAATGTAATCATTCTATTTGAGAGGTTGGGGAAAATAAGACAAACATGCATCCCATGTCGTGACTGCTGTATTTGAAGAAAGGACAGCTGCACAATAAGTGAAGCCATGTTAAGTGTTTTGGCACTACTTGTGTCTGTCACATATTTCCCTAACAGGACTAAACAGAGAGATCGCTACTGCTATGTTATCGTAGTTATTTGGTAGGGCAGACCTCAGTCAAAACTTAATAGGACATGAGAAACAGCAAATATTTATTTCTTTTATAAGAACAAATGAAACAAATACTGTGGTGTTTATAAGCGAGCTGTCTTGCATATTTGGAACCAATACAGCTGCTTAAAAAAATCCAAATTCTTTTCAGCCAGAGTAAGAAATAAAAAAATAAAATGTAACGAAAGCCTTGCAGATCCCAGAGGCTATAATTCCCTTTTTTTATTTTTTTCTATATTAAGGTTAAAAAATAGGCCTCTTAATTCCCAGTCTCCCATGCAGCCCACATAGTTCCCAGGGCCATTATTATTTAATTAGAAAAGACAAATAAGCAAACAAATCCATTTGTTGGCTATAAGCTTTCATTACCTGTTAATTACATATTTTTAGTGCTGAGATATGAGTATGGAGTAAGGACTGAAGTGTATAAATACATTTTTTTTGTCTTATTATTCCTAAAAGCTGTTGTTCAGAGGTAGGCAGGTAAATATTCTTCTTATACTGCTATTGTGGGTAATCACTTGGGCAGATTTATATAACAGCTATTAAAAAAGTGACGTTCATATTTAAATATAGATCATAGACCACGGCTTAGGTGTATTCACTGAACTTCACTCACTTGTCCATAGAAGGCCACTCTGAAGTAGGTCCCCAGTAGCCGGCGACCAGTCTGCATCACCTCTAAAATCTTGGAGTAGGCTCTTTGTAGAGTGTCGTACAACCGCCTCAGCTTCTACAAATAAATAGAGAGGGTTCTTTCATTTGTGCGTGAGTGTACAAAAAAAAACTAAACACTAAAATAAAATAGCTTTTGCAACTTGAAAATAACAGATCCATCTGAATCTAATTAGAGATTTCCGTTCTAATTTCAATATCTCTAAATATCCATTAGGCAGGGTTCCAGGACATTTTCCATCCTTTTAAGTGACAGACACACTATTAGATTTACATTAATGTCATATCACCCCGCATTCCCGTCTCCTTTTGAGTTTCTTTACACAGCTGGAACAGATTAGGTGTAATTACCTACCAGAATGCAAAAACATTATATGTCTTTTATGTTAAGCACAAAGGACCAGAATCCTTTAAGCAGATATTTCAGTGGGAATGGCTGAATGTGTCTAATTTCTGAAGCAAACACACACCAAGGCTTAAAACCAACTATAAGATCTAGAACAATGCGTGCAGGATTGGGTATCTTTCAACATAACTGCCTATCCGGAATCAGTCTCTACATTATTGTTGTTGTTCATATGTTAAGAGCAGTAATTGGTTTGTGGTCTTTTTAAACTTTGGATGAAAGTAACTTGAGCACATGTTAATCAAAACTGAAATCATGTTTTACCGTCGCCATAAGTTCACTGTCACCATTGTCACCGGTTTGGAAATCTAGAATGTCTATCGTATGTTTGTTGTGTTGTTTTTTGCTATGAACCAACAGAATTTTTTTCAAAATAAGTTATAAAAAAGGCATTAAGCTCACACAGTTCATGCTGTTATAAACTGTGTAGACCATATATGGAGGGCCAAACTAAACCTTGCCTGAGACAAGTTTTCCATAAACACATCATAAGCCTGTGCTCAGGACCACTCATGAAGTGGAGAATCACAAGAATAGAGGAGGATGGGCATCTGTTTTTTTTTTTTTTTTACATTTTATCACATTTTAAAAGAGTCTCAGAATACACTGACTTAATGCTACTAGCAAACTCAAAAAGCTGATAACTGCTTAAATTTCAACACAATGTATGGTTTTAAAAGTTTGGTGATTAAATCTCATTGTAGTACAGTGTCCCCTTATTTTGCAAAGAATATTCAAATATACAAAATATACAAAAGCTGCATATAATTATTCTGTTGTTAGCTTGCAAGCAAAAAAGTACTGAATGCGTTTTCTGCTGCTTGAGAAAACAGTAAAAATAGTCAAAGTTCACTGAAAATTAAATATAATATTACAATTAGATCTGCAATTAACTTCTGAGTCTAAAAAAAGACGCTCACCCTGCCCAAAGATCTATTACTCTAAACTATTCCTCTACAGTGCCTTGCAAAAGTATTCACCCCCCTTGGCATCTTTCATGTTTTGTTGCCTCACAACCTGGAATTAAAATGGATTGTTTGAGAGTTTGCACCATTTCATTTACAGAACATGCCTACAACTTTGAAGATGGTTTTTTTTTTTTTATTGTGAAGCAAACAACAAATAGGACGAAATAAAAGAAAACTTCAGTGTGCATAACATTTTCAGTACTTTGTAGAGGTGCCTTTTGCAGCAATTACAGCTGCAAGTCACTTTGGATAAGTCTCTATGAGCTTGCCACATCTTGCCACTGGAATTTTTGCCCATTCCTCAAGGCAACACTGCTCCAGCTCCTTCATATTGGATCGTTTTCGCATGTGAACAGCAATCTTCAAGTCTGACCACAGATTCTCAATTGGATTGAGGTCTGGACTTTGACTAGGCCATTCCATCACATTTAAATGCTTCCCCTTAGACCACTGGAGTGTTGCTTTAGCAGTATGCTTCAGGTCATTGTCCTGCTGGAAGGTGAACCTCCGTCCCAGTCTCAAATCACAGGCAGACTGACGCAGGTTTTGCTCAAGAATATCCCTGACTCAGGCCAGTTTCCCAGTCCCTGCTGCTGAAAAACATTCCACAGCAAGATGCTGCCACCACCATGTTTCACAGTGGTGATGGTGTTCTTGGGGCGATGGGATGTGTTGGGTTTGCCCCAGACATAGCATTTTCCTTGGTGGTTAAATTTTAGTCTCATCTGACCAGAGCACCTTCCTCCATACATTTGGAGAGTTGCCCATGTGCCTTTTGACAAACTCAAAACGTGCCTTCTTATTTAAAATGTTAAGTAATGGCTTTTTTCTGGCCACTCTTCCATAAGGCCCAGCTCTATGGAAGCTTATTGTGGTAACTCTTGGCAGGTTTGTTGTGGTACCATGTTCTTTCCTTTTGAAGATGATGGATTTGATGGTGCTCCAGGAGATCATCAAAGATTTGGATATTTTTTTAAAACACAACCCTGACTTGTACTTCTCAACAACTTTGTCCATGACTTGTTTGGAGCTCCTTGGTCTTCATGGTGTGATACCTCTTACTCAGTGGTGTTGCAGCCTCTGGGGCCTTTCAGAAAAGGTGTGTTTACTGAGAGGTCATGTGACACTTAGACTGCACACAGGTGGACTTCATTTCACTAATCATGTAAATTTCGAAGGTAATTTGTTGCACGAGGAGTTTTTAGGGGCTTCATGGTATAATATATATGGTGAATACATATGCACATGCCAATTTTCTTTTTTTTTAAACTATTTAAACTATTATTTATATATATATTTTTCTCATTTCACTTCACATAAAATAATATTAAGAAACATTTAAATTACCGGTTAGAAAGTTACAAAATAGGTAAAAAGCCAATGGGGGTGACTACTTTTACAAGGCACTGTAAAAGGCACAGTGGGTCCCTCCATGGAAATGTTCAGTGGTGGAGGCTGGTCTTTGTGGAACAGGCAACAAGAATTTCATTTTTGATTCACATGAAGATCCAAAAAAGCAACCACATTTCATATGGGTTGTCAAAATACTAGTTGATTAACAACTAGTTGTGACAGAAATATATAAACAAAACGGCATGTAAGTTTTCATTATAAATTAATAACTGTAATCCTAGCATGCAGTTTTTTGATCAAATGCCATGTTCTCGTTCCACTGTGAGTTCTCACACCCATTCATCATTCATCCATTTCATCTGTAGATAGCAGGTTAACTGTTCCCTTGCGTTGCTTTCTCTTATAACTCTTATAACAGTGTAAACTAAATGGGCTGTCAGCCTTGGAGTGCAGTTTAGTTATATTCCAGCTGAAACACACCTGTTGACTTGCCACTTGAGCCAGCTATGTTTGCCACAAGACCACCATGACTCCAAAAGGATTTGAATGCTGCTGGCATAAAAATGCCTTTAAAACATTATAATAACTTTTTCTTACTCAATTTTTCAAACCACTATCAGATGTGGTGAAATCAAAATTTGCACATGCAATATCTGTTACTAAACCTTTGTTAATGAACTTTCACTTTATGGTTTCTCCATTTTTTTGGAGTCCTATAGAAATTTTGCATGTTAATCTGCCCTATGAAATGAAATGGTAATATAATGCATATTGTGGACAGTTAAATCAAGGTACACGTTTGCACAAAATTTGCAATTGCACAAAAGTTTTAATGGTTAATCTGTTTGCTCCCCTCATTTCCTTTGTCATGCTTATTTAAGCTCTTGTTGTTGTTTTACTTATTATTTTGCTATCTGATGTAGACCAAAAGGGTGGGTTCCTCTTTTGAATCATGATGAATTTCATGAATACTCTTAAAGTTGTTCCTGCCAATTTAGCCCCCGTCTTACTGTTGGATCCAAATTTCTTTAGCAGCTTACAATGTGTAGGCATCCACTGGAAAAAGAGCCATTCAAAGAGATGTTGAATTTGAATGTATTGCCAGCAAGACATTAAGTTAGACGGATTAAAGGCAAATATGCAGGATGTTTAAAAATGTTCCTAGTGTTCCTTCATTGTCTTTAAAAGGAAATGAGAGTTTCTTTCATGCACATGTTGTTTGATCAGTAAGTATCGAGTGTTGCCTTGAAGTTCACTGGTATGTGAAACAAGAGATGGTGTCATTTAAGGAAAGGCCCATGATGTAATGATTTGTCTCAACTACATTTCATTATTCTTACCTCAAACTCGTGCCGCTTTTCATAGACTGGGATGACAAGTCTGGCAATGTGTGTGATGAGCTCAAACCGCTCAGCTTTCCATAGGCCCTCCACACACACTTCCAGCTGCTCCATCAGGACATCCTGAAACACACAAACAGAACCAATATTGGTGTATTTCATCATAAAATGTAATCATAAAATCAGTAAATAGGACACGTTAACAGCACATTCTCATAATGACTGGTCAGCTACTACCGCTTTTTACCCATATTAACATTGCATTTTTTAGGTGTTCCAAGAGTTTCATAAGTCTTTTTGAAAAAGAAAAAAAAATCCATTCACCACCTTAAATAAGAACATAATTTTCCCTTTATCACTTATTCACTTTAACTTTCGGTTCACAAATATCTTGCAAATTAAGCAGCAAGAAAAACATGAAAAATACCTCAGTGTAGTACACATCTTGCATGCCTGAATCTTCCTTCATGGCAGCCTCTTCATCTATGTTGAAGGTAATCTTTTTAAATGCGGCCAGTCCAGATGGAAACAGCTCTGTAAAGCAAGGAAGTAATAATGCACTTCATTAAAATTTTCATGAAAAATTGCACACAAAACAGACCCATTTCACAAGAACAATTTTATTTCAGAATTGTTTAAACAAAAATGACAGCTCTATAGGCAGCTGATTTTTAACATTTAATATCTTTGAATATGGAAACTTCAGAAAGTTTACCATATTCAGCTCTTCTGAAACCAGAAAGAGCTCCTTTACGTTCTGTTAACTGAATGATAGAAACTGATATGTATTCTAGTTATGCAAAATTCGTGGTAGCTGGTGCATCCATCTAGTTTGCATTGGAACTAATCTTGACAAGGTCAAATTGACCAATAGCACAGCACACATTTTGTATTTGAAAACCACAGGACATTTTTCATCTGCACCATGCTACATCCAACATATTTTTAACAATATAGGCAAATTACAGCCTATAATACACCCATCTATCTCAACGCTTCATCTGACAAGTATTTCCAACACAGGCTCGGGAAAGTTCTAAATGCTAACTGTGCTTAGCATGTATTCTATTTGCATGTGACCCAGAGAGGCAAATTTAATGGGCAAGTATAGATGGATCTATGCTACTCCCCTAGACGTGTTTTCAAACCCCTTGTACAGATTGAGTTTTCTACTCAATTATAGAATTTTGACTGGTTAAAATACAAAAAAAGCAATTCTGTTTAAAGATTTTTGCCATTCAAATGTCTATGCATTTGGTATTACCGTTTAGTCCATGTTAATTCTTCATTTTAGTCAGTGTTAAAAGTTTGTTAAATCTGCTTGCAGCATATCCAAACAAAATGACAAGTAAACTTAAAATTACAGTTAAGCCAGTCACAATTCCTGCCGATTTCGCATGTACCATCAAAAGTTATTTGTGATGTCAATGAACAGATTGCTGGAAAACTAGTGAAATGGACAAGGTGGTCAAGAAGGGGCAAAGTGGTGTTTTCTATTCTATTCAATGCACAAAGTAATCTTAATGTAAATGCTGGTTATATTAGGAAATGTAAAGGTCTTGTAATAATCAAAGAAATAACAACTAACTTACTTTTCCTGTACAAATACTCTGCCACTAATGCTGCAACGTGGACATAACACATGGCTGCCTGAGGACAGAAAGGAATCAAATGAAAGGAATCAAATGAAAGGAATCATTAAAGGAACAGACACTGTCAAAGCAACGCTGAGCAGAATACTGTTGCTGATCTAAGAGTGACTGAATGCTCATACACAAATGCAGACACATATAGCTCACTTCAGAGAGCGATATTGAAGTTCAGAGAGCATATCTTTCCAAGCTTACGGCCCTTTTAAAAAGGTATAAAAGTGGTAACAATGCATTTTTAAAAAATTAAATACCGCAGAATGTTGAATAAGAAGAACAGAATAGAATAAACCTTCCAGGGGTCATGTGGTACCTAAGATTAAGATTACACTCATTAAGATTGTCCTGTGATTGCAACTTTTCAAAATGTATAAACAACCACACCATTCTGCTGGATTTTTGTTGACATTTACAGGAAAAAGATAAGTCTGTAAAGTAAAAACAGACATGTACTCCGGACCTTGACTTTCTAGTTCTACCAACACAACAAGCTGGTTTGGGCATGTCCCTTTCTGCAATGACAAGCACGCAGAAACTTTGCATATAAGAAAGAGCTCACAACATGCAATCAAATACCATTCATAGTCTGGATACTAATGTTAGCAGCAGTTAATACACTTCAGTGAACAAACAGCAGAACCAGGACCACAACTGACTCCTGAATGAAAACAGAAAAAAAAGGTGCATGAATTGTTTTCACTGCAGATGGTCTACAAATGTTGAAATAGAATGCTCAGCTCAGCATTTCTGCACATGAAGCACATCTAGAGTTATTAGTCAATGCTAAATAAGCCTGCATGCCAAATGGGAAAGCTAATTATGCAACCACATGACCTACCACGTTGGACGCAGCGGTAGGGACATGAAGAGCAAAGTCAAAGGGTGTGGCTCCAGAAACCCTGTGTTTACTGCTTTAAGATAAGAATTGTTCTTTTCACTGAACTCTGACAGCATTCCTGAAACACGTTAACTCTTCACTCCCTAGACACTCTTGTAGAATATGGTTTAAGAGAAATGGTCTAAAATGACATGTAATAATAAATAAATACATTAAATTAAAAATTACATATTTAAATGGTCTTTATAATTCCTAAGAGTTTTATAAAACATTTAGTTTTGCCTTTGAGAGCAATGATAAGTGGACTAAAATACCTGTACACTTGCTGTCTTTATACAACATCATAATACTGATGGCACTACTTTGGAATTAGGAAACTTTTATGACCTGTCCTGAAAGTCCTGAAAGAAGAACTTACAAATGGGAGCAAATTGTCTTCTACGGATACATACGAATGACCATTTTCAAATAAAAACGTATAAACACAATTTTCAGAGTTTACAGAAATAGTATCCGTAGGTCATTTTTCTCAGCACATGCATCACACAATGGAACCGAATCCTATAATGCTTTTGACAAAAATCATCTTTGTATAATAAAAGAAAAATTGGAAAGTGAAGGTTCCTCCCATTTACAATTTAAATGGGACTAAAAAAGTCCTTCTGGTATACATAAGAAAAATTGGAACAGGAAGGCAATCTAACAATGTCTGAATACAAGAAGGAGAAAGGAGAATGTATATGTCTCATTAAATGGGAATTAACCTTCTCTAATAAGTGGAATCCACTTTACTGGAACAACCGGCTTTTTATTACACCAGCCCAGAAAACACACCTCTTGAATGATTCATCATGTCAGAGAAACAAATGCTAATTATTGCCATATTATTTGGGATAGGTAGATCTGATGTCATTTACCTGATTAACATGCCAAAGAATATCCAGAACAAGGGATACATTTAATTTTAAGATCTATTTGATAGTAAGTAAAAAAGCTTTAACAAGAGACCCTAGTGGAAGGGTAATATCCTATGGACCTATAGATCAAGAAGTCCCAGGTTCAAAACCCACCTCTAACACTACCACCACTGGGTCCCTGAACAAGACCCTTAACCCTGAGTAGCTCCAGGAGGACTGTCCCTGTGATTAGGACATGGAAGTTGATCTGGATAAGAGCATTTGCTAAATGCCGCAAATATAATGGTAAATTCTCATAAACAAAACAACAGATTAATAAATCAATACAAAACTGTACCTCTGAAAAATCTCCATTCTTTAGGTGAGCTCGTGCCATGCTGTCCAGCCATGTTCGCCTGAGCTCAGGAGTACTCGCGTAAGAACGGGCTAGGCTGTACTGAAGGTCCAGCAGCATCTCTGGGTCTTTCTCATGCTCGCGCATCTGAGCAGTGGCCATTAGAACTGTACGAATGCGCTTAGTTAGACCCTTTACTTCTGCTGGAAAAGATGTAAGCTACACACACACACACACACACACATATACCCCAAACCTTAAATTCACTTGTCAAATAACCCTGCCATAAAAAAATATATATTAAAAACACTTTAAAAGGTCAGGACCACACACACTTATTCAAATATGTAAATATATATTATATTAACTAAAACACACTTATGTAAGTATACAAAGTTCCCCTCTTAAACACACCTGCAGGGAGAAAAGTTGCAATGAAGCATTAATGTTTTTTACTCTCTCAAATAATTGCGAACAAATTAGGGAAAGCACTTGGCCAAGCATGTAAGATTTTATCATTAATGTTACATTTCCTTACCACTTCATGGCCAACTGAATCTCAAAATATTGTGATACATTTTTTGCCTCAATCAATAAGTGAAAGCTATACCTTCATGACTTTGTCACTGTTGGCAAAGTTGTTGATGATGGATAATGACTCCTGGAAGCGTGAGCTGCCTGTCAGAGCCACATCCGCAATTAGCTGGCTTACTGCAATGATGATCTACAGAGGAGAAAGAGGTGAGGCAGATATAGCAGTTATAACAGTAATGGACAGGGATGGAAAAATGGGCCAAATGACTGTACAGAATATACAGGCCACTAGATTATTTTTCATTTGGCCTTACAGTGCAAGTCCAGAAAAAATCTAAATAAAAAAGAAACCAGTGCATAAGAGCTCACCTCAGGTTCACCTTTATTGTTTTCTTTTGATGATCAATTAAAAGAATGTTCAGAGCATTCATGTTGCATTTTTGAGATAATCAAAGGAGATCCATCAAGATAACATACTAAACATGTTTTCACCACCCACTTATCTGTACCTGTAGATGCATGCGGAGAAAACTTTTCCTCTTGGTGTACTCAAAGTTGTTCCTCATAAGGAGGTAGAGTAGGCCAGCTGCCTCGCCACGCAGGCTACCCAGTTTGGACATGCAGCATTTCAACACCTCGTAACACAGCGAACCACACAAGGTTACGCGGCCCTTGAAGAGAGTTACCTGGAACTGAGGCAGAAATTGCTTTCAACATTAAAATTTTTCATTTTATTAATACAGTACACCAAAATCCATTTATTTTTGCAATCTTCCCTCTGGGCCCGTATTGGACTTTTTGTAAGATATGATGTTATGGTGACTGTTCATTATATTTGACTATTTTATTATCTCTGTTCAACTCTGTTTCTGTTACTTCTGATTGATACATTTGCAAGATTTCTGTTAAGACTGACTGCTATTTACTATTGTTTGTTCCAAAAGGATCCCTGGCTGAGGCGCCAAACTGTTGAGTTTGGACAACTTCCAATCTTGTAAGCTGACACTGGCAAACATGTAAATGTGTTCGTGCTGTGATCGTTACAACCATGGTGAAATACAAATTGGCAATTCATCTCCATATGTACACTGTTCGACTAGAACATTTTTGAAATTTGAACTTTAACATAATAATGAATTTTAACATTCCTTCATAACATTTCTTTATAATGAGTAAATTAACCCCTTAAGGTTAAAAATGATCTGGTTTAAAGTTCACATAGAAACAAAAAACGCTATAAAAACAGCGAAAGACAAATGTCATCTGATATGTGTTCACCTTGGTGATGAAGGCTCTCAGAGAAGCAAAGACATGTTTGACTGACATCTCTGACTGCCCCATTTTTAAGAAGGTGAGATAAATGTCAAACACTTTCTTCATCAGATTGTTATGACCATCACTGTCCAGCAGCTGGTTCTGTGGGCACCATGTCAAAGGAACAAGTATTAAAATCTACATATTACTGTACAGCTCTGTAAACCCATCTGCCCAGGTTTGAATGATTTACCTTAAAGCTCTGGGTAAAGAGGGACAGAGTGTCCAACACAACGAGGCAAGCCTCTGTAGAGATGTTACCCTCTAAGAGGGCTTGATGGTTAATCTCTGCTTCTGTAGGACCCACACCTGTAGTAAAATTACATATTTCAACACAGTCATGATAACACAAGTGAGTCATCTTCTGAAGAAAGGCCAGGCAGAATATGACTCATTTAAAATATAAGCTAAAATGCAAATAGGTTTGTGACAGTAATATATATATATATATTGCTGTCACAAACCTATTTGCATTTTATAAATATATATATATATATATATATACATATATATATTTGCTAATACTGGAAAAGAAAAGTTATTATAAGTACCCATGTTGAGTGTGTGAGAGGCCTCCATGGTGCTTAACTGTTGTAGGCTGGCCTGCATGAAGCCGGATCGTCCACCACGCATCACTGGCATGGTTTGAGACTTTCTATCTGAAGTGAAGATCTTGGAAACCCATGAGTCCTGACACCTACACACACAGTTCAAACACACATGCACATACAAATGGGGAAAGTTATTATACCAATTAGTGAAATGCTTAGTAAAGTGTAAGCAGTACTCACAAAATGTTTCACTTAATGACTTTATTACATTTATGTTTCCGAAGCCTGCTTCGTTGAACTCTTGCCAACTACAATATTGTGATGTTAAACATGGGATGATATTTCTGGTAGTGAGCTGATGAGCTGAATCATGTTTTGGAAATCAGCTGAAATGTACTGAGGGGGTCCTCAGATGTGAAATTTGTGAAACAAACATTTACAATAAGCAAACAGCAACAGGACCGACTGTAAATGTTTAAAAATCCTTTAGATTTCTACTTCCTGTATCTGTATCTGTAACAGTTACCTTAACTTACCTACTGATGTTTCTCTTGCCAACATAGCAAAACCGGACCAGACAAATCCTGTACAAAAGACCATTTGCACTTGTATTAAAACACTCTTCTAGAAAATTTGCACTATAAATCTAAACTCAGAACAGAATTTAAGGTCATACGCTTAGTTAGAAGCTAAGTTTTTCAATTTTGTCACTGTTCAAGAAGGTATTCATCTTCATGTGCTAAATACTAATCACATCTCAAGTCTTCTCTGTCTTTATTTGCCTCTCAAATTGGTCTTATCACAATGCCACTAAATTAAAAAAATGGAACTGGGCTTTACATAATCTGCTGCAACACCTGGTATTGTTTTAAGGTGCGTCAGTTTAAAGACCTTATGGCAAACGTTTGCATATCATCGAGTGAACAACAGATAAATTCAAATTTTCTTAAGGAGAGCTACTCACTCAAGAATGCTTAGAAAATTCATTATGTCCTGTGGATTTACTTTGTTCCAGTAAGCCAGTAGGGTATCTGCACAGAAAAAGAGAGAACGTAGAAAATGCTTGATATGTTAGTCTGATATTTATTAAACTTTTATGAAACTGAAAAGATTTATGAAATTCTTTTTCTCAGAGGAACTATGTCTCTTTTCTTAATATAGCTTTAATAAGGACCCCGCATATTGGATAATGGACTCTTAAATAAAACATGCTTAATAGGCATAGATCATCTCTGCACAGCTTTAAGTGTGTGATAAATATTTGAAATTGAACAAAAAATAAAAAATAAATAAAAGGTTGGCACTTACCTTCTGATACCGTCCTAACAATGTGTAGGAAACATAGCAGCAGACCCTTTACTTCATAATGACCGAATCGTCCAACAGCTGGAAGGGAGCTCATTGTGGAACCACGCCGGTGTAACTGAAGAACAACAGAATGCAAGTATACATAAACAAATGCTGAGTAAAAGTGGAAACGGGGTATATATTTGTGCACTGTTGCAAATGTACATGAACAGTAAAGGCCTGGACCATTTTAATTCATTTATTTCTGTGGATGTTCCTCATATTGTAATTCAACATGGCTGCTGCGACTTTTTATTATTTATTATTTTTATTATTATTGTTATTATTATTATTATTATTATTATTATTATACTGCGATGGCACAAATAAGTGTGTAAGTGTTAATTATAAGTCAAACCTCATTAATATCTGGTGTACCAGGGTCCCCGTACATAGATCCTCTTGAGTCTTCTCTCCTTACATGTCCGTTCTGGGTGATGACTGCAGCTGTGCCACAAACACACTGTTCACATACTGTTTTCAACACATAAAACTAAATTTTCCGCCACAGTATCAAATGAATATTGCATTACTTTTTGAAGCATTAATGAAATCTGCAGTTCTACTCACTCTGTTCCTTGTCAATTGCTGCACTGGCTCTGCGAGTGTCTAGTGAGCCACTCATGGACAGGTCGTCTCGGCACTGAAAGTGAAAGTGACTATTCTTGTCAAACGCAAACGTGAAACGCAGCACAGCACAGCACAACACAACCCAACGAAGTTAAACCTCTGTGTTTCACCCATACACACACTTGCAGCAGGGGGCAGCTATTGAAAGCACCCAGGGAGCAGTGACGGGGACAGTTCCTTGCTCAGGGTACCTCAGGGAAACCTACTGGTGAGGGAATCAAACCCACAATCTTCCGATCCGGGGCAACTCCCTAACCATTAGGCCACTGAGGGAACATCAAAAAAAAAAAAAAATGAAGAACCTGTTTCAAAGTCAAGCGTATCCTTCCTACTGCATGGAGATTTTGTTCTATTTAAGATTTTATTATGTCATATCACATTATATGAGAAATGTATGTAACATGATGTGTTTAATTTACCAAAATTTTGTCATTTACTTTATCTGCTTTACACTTACACGTTAGAATACTAAAATACTCCAAACCTTTAAGACTTATATGAGAAAGTTAAATGTTTCAAGACACAAGGTCATTCCATTATAAAAATAAATAGGCTATTCAGATCGAGATTTAGACTTTTCAATGCTTTGGTTTATAGCACACATTACACATGAGCAGCAGAACCTTACCATTAGGCCAAAGCCAGATCGTGAAACTTGCTTCTGTGCAGTCAGCTGATTCAGATTCTGGTACAGCAGCTCAAAGAGTGGAAGGTACAGTAAACAGATACGGGCCTGCTGATTCTGTTAAATGTTGAAAGGCATAAAAATCCAAAAGTCAGGACGTGCGTACCTTTACCAATGTTTTAAACACATGTTTGAAGGCTGTTTCTTGCCTTTTTTATTTGCAAGAACAAATGAATCATGGTCAAAAGCACTTCTATTTTGTAAATACAGTTTTACACTCTCACGTGTCTGGCAATGACAATAGTTTAAAAAAGAAAATAGTCAAATCATTATTTAGCTAAAATATACAATATATATAAAAAAACACTTGATTTACATGATGATAAAGTACATAACCTTAACCTGAAAATCTATTATTTCACAAATCAACTATGGCAACTAAAGCTCTGGAAGCAACCATATGAACTAAAAACCTAAACAAATGGTTGCAGAAGCGGTATAACTGCACATATATGCACAGTCACAGACTATTTACCTGGAAAGCAATGCCTCCTCAGTAAATAAGGATTCTGTCTGTGGGGTGCAAAGGATATAATCTTAAATTTAAAAATGCTTCTCTGTTCATGTGAGGCTTTCTCCCTTTTTTCAGAAGGCTAACAAACGAATCAAGCAACAAACCATTGCATTTGTGATGAAAAAAACACCGATGTGTGTAACGGACAAGCCAAAAACAGTTTAAGTTTACATATTGTACAGACTGATTGGAGTCAGATTCTGATAACCACTGTGACGGCTGAATGTGGCGTATTGTCTTTGGGCCCTTTGAATTTTAAAAGTCGTTCCAGGTAGGCCTAACACGGCTCCTGCTCTTTGTTTGCACTGGACAGTTTGCATAACAGACAGCTGCTTTTTAGAGCATGATTGATAACAAGAAGAATGAAGAAAACACCACTATGATTATGCAAGTTTTCTGCCAGTAGGTCTCTACTGCAATAACCAGGTTTACACAATATTCAGACTGATTCTAATCAGAAACAGCTTTTATGAGGTCTAAATAAGGCAAATTAGTTCCTTGAACTGTAAATGTGGACCACAGCGGCCCAAGGTCTGGCTGACGCCACTCCTATTGTTTGTTTGTAGTGGACATTTTGCATAAGAGACAGCAGCTTATTGGAACATGAATAAGTATTGTTCAACCGAAACAAAAAGAAGAGGAAAAACACCTCACAGTAGCTTTAGACGTTTTCCATATGTGATACAATATCCTTCAGCCATAGAGAACATGTATGTGTCTGCATAATCATTTTTTTCAACATAACAGTCTCAGATTCAGTCATTTATGAAGTAAATACACTTGCGCTTGGAAGTTTGTGAACCCTTTAGGATTTTCTATAATTTTTGCATAAATGTGACACAAATGTATGCAAAAAAATACTTGCCTTTTAATATGCTAACCCTGAGTAGGGTATATATATACATCTTTCATTTCAAGGTGTTCTGACCTTTACTGGTATGCTTCAAAATGAACTTTTCCATCAATGACAGCAATCAGGTCCAGGCAAAGCAAAAAATCATAAACCCACCACAAACATTTTCATGTGTTCTTAGATTGGAATGAAATGTTCTCCCCTTTCCAAACATAGCCCTTCCCGTTCTGGTTTTATTTTGGGCTCATACATCTACTAAACATCTTTCCAATATCATCCTGGCTTGTCCAGAGTGTAGTCAATCACGCTTCAGGACAGTAAAGATGTTCCACCATATGCACACAATCTGTCCAATTGTGGACTGGTGGAGCGCTAGGTTAGGTTTGTAAACTTGATGAGCTGCATCATATCTTTTTCTGAAGTCCTCAGAAATCTGTCATATTTATGCAGAAATGTAATAAATCTAAATTGTATTTACAATACTACAGTGCCACATACACATTCATAAATGAAGACAATATTGACAAATGCATATTCATAAATTCTGAAGGATATTTTAGCGCTTAAAGAAGCCTCTAACAATGCAAATACCACCAAATGCAAATGTATAGACAACTCTAAAGGGTTTCCAGCCTTTAAGCACCACTGTGTATTTTTAGACTACCTTAACAGTTCTCGCATATAAGTCTCAGCATTACATTATGGCAGTTCTGGGTAAAGAAATCAATGACATCCTGTCACAGCAGTAACCCTTATTGTTTTGCTTGAAAAAAATAGTAGGCCTACATCCTGTTTTTCTGTAATTTCCAACTTATTCATACTCCCACCTACTCACCTTAAAAGCTGTGTATCTGTCATCCATGCCATGCTTAATTATAAGGTTCTTCAAAACAGCTACAGCAAGTTGCCTGATCTCTTGATTGCCATGCAGGCCTTCTGCAACTTCTCGCAGCAGCAGCCCCACAAGAAAGTGGTTCCTGCAGTAGTCCTCAGTAAGACTGTACTCCAGACTTTGATCTGCAAAATATCAGTATATAATATATATAATGTAAGTATTACCAAATGTGTCTTACTAGGCATCACAGTTCATAACATTATATGACTTATATAAGAGAATTTTGAACGGTGAGATCCTTGAAGTTTCTAGACAAGCAAATCAAATGCATTTCATGCATCATTAGACAACATGATACATAGAAAAAGATGCGTTTGTGCAAATGCTGTGGCAAATATCATCTGAAAATAAACGTTCATTTGACCATCGAGATAAACTTGTGATACAAGTGAAATGTGACGGTACAAAGACAAGGTGTTTCTGAAATGAAAACAGTATATCAATTATTTGTTTCGTCTTTTTGTGAGAGCTCCGATTGTTCTCCACTTAGCCGTACAATCCAGCAGAGAAGAACAATAAAAGAAAAAGTTTCAGAATGAACTTGTGTTTCATATGGCAGGATCTCCCCGATCTGCCTGAACAAAACAGAGTTCTGTTTTAAAACATTTATATGAAATTACATTCATTAGATGAGTTTATGTATTGCACATTCATTACCCAATTGTATCACGATGGTTTTATTAGTGGGTCTGAGAGACCCATGCTTCACACAAGATCCTTCTGTAACTACTGAAAATCAGTCATAGATTGCAAAAGACAAGAAAGGTATCAGTTTAACGACATACAGCATCATGTGTGACAACATACAGTAGGGTTTCACAATCGTGAAACTCAGCTGCCAAAACAGGCATCCATCCACCTCTAACATTTTGAAACAGTTTTTCTGCCCAGAAAAGAATAATCCTTGGGGAAATAAAGCACTATATGTCAGTATGACAGAGTGATACTTATAATGCATGGCCACTTAATAGAAGCACAAGCCCAGGCCTGAAATGTGAGATGCAACAGCAGTTGTTCAAGCATGATTAATGGATGTAGCGAAAAATGACTAGCCAGTTAGTGAGGTTACAAGTGCTCATAACTGGGCAACACAATCTAATTTGGTATCGACGTTGGCCGGCATCACCTACCTATGACGCCAAAACACTCCGCAGCATACGAAATAAAATCTGATCATGAGCATAAAAAACAGAAAACAGAAAATGAAATAAAGGAGGACATCATGCAGGAAGGGAAAGGATGTTTGAAAGTTTGTGTTCAAAGGGGTCAGGAGCAACACTGTCGTTTTTGGTTCAGTAGATTTAAATGACTCTTCAGTTGAGTTTTCCAATGCACATTGTTTCATTGTTTTGATAAGACTGTCTTATTTATCAGAGAGTGTGACTTGTTCTTCAGCATAGCAGAGCTTTTGACTATAATGTATTTAGGGAAACTCAACCATGCTGCCATTGTAGAAAAGAGTGGTTTTAAAGCAATGGAAAATCAAATTAGCTTTTACAGTAAGGGACTGACTGGAATACCTGTGCATTTTTCAAATTGGTGAAAGAGCAGTGTTGCTTAAAAGTACCTAAAAACTAAACAGTTTTTTAAAGCAGAAAACTACACAAGTATAGCAGCGCTCCTAATGTAAAGTATTTATCTGTGGTATAACTGCCACATATTGAGGGGTGGAGGTCAGTGGTTATAGTTACAATGACAGCAATGGGCACAGTATGGGCAAATGCAGGCAGTGTAAAGAAAGTTGTAGGGGTAAACTGTAAGTTATGAAAGAACTGTGACTGAAATCTTACCCTGGACTCTCTGCAACTTAGTTCTACCAAAGGCCATGGGAAGGTTGAGTGGAATGTAGTGCTCATGATTGCACACTGTCATGAGGAAGATGAACTTCATTTCTGTCAGAACCTGCAGATAACAATAGTTGCATATGTGACATCATTACTGACAAAAAGCTTCATGTTACCTACAAGGAAAATGTTTTGTCACTGCTTAATTTTTATGCTGGTAGTTTACATTTTCAGTTTCATCTTTTTCCTCCAAAAGGCAAATAAATAGCAGTCATTTTCAGTTATCAAAGTCAGATAATTGAAACAATACAGCAAAAGTCCATTTTACACATCATTCATAAAATCAATACTATCCCAGTACTAGGATAGCCTAAATACAAACATGCTTTTTAAAAATACAGGTATAAAGATATAAAAACAGAAACTAAGTGGGCTTATTTTAATTATTCCTTTTCTGAAGGCCATGAGGCTTGGCCACTTCTAGAAATAAAAAGCCTGAACCTAAAATTTAAGTAAAACCAAAGATTAATCAATTGAAAGTCACTCTCTATTAAGGAAACTAAGGTCAATAAAGGTAAGGTAAAGTGTAAGGGACACAATAAATACATTGTAGAACTGAATTAATGAGCTCAATATTTAAAATACATTATTATTTTAAAATGGCTTCCAGCAGTAAATATTCATCCATCCATTATCTTAACTACTTAGCCTGATTTGGGTTGTGCATGCCAAAGCAGGGCAAGCACAATCATACACACACGAGAACCTAAGTGTTAATTTAGGTGTGTGTGCCAATACAGTGATCAACTGTATCTAGAACAGTATTATAACTGTATATTAGTCCTCGCCCCCTTCTTCTTCACACTGTATACAGCAGACTTTAAATTCAACACGGACACCTGTCACTTGCAGAAGTTCTCAGACGACACCGCTATTGTTGGTCGTGTGTCGGAGGGGAATGAGCAGGAAAACAGGAAAACATGATCAAAATCATCTGCGCATCAATGCCAGCAAGACGAAGGAGCTGGTGATTGACTTTCGCAGGTAGTCACCCCCCATCACACCGGTGGACATCCAGGGTTTGTGCATTGAAACGGTGGAGGAGTACAAATACCTGGGTGTCCACATCAACAATAAAAGGACTGGTCCACTAACACTACTGCTCTTTACAAAAAGGGCCTGAGTCGTCTCCACCTGCTAAGGCGGCTGAGGTCCTTTGGGGTTAACAGAAATCTCATGAGGACATTTTATGACTCTGTGGTAGCGTCGGCTGTTTTTTATGCTGCGGTCTGCCGGTGTGGAAGAGTCGCAGAGAGGGACAGAGGGAAACTAAACAAACTGGTCAAGAGGGCCAGCTCTGTCCTGGACTGCCCGCTCAAATCCTTCGAGCAGGTAGGGGAGGAGAGGATGTTCTCCAAACTAACATCCATCATGGTCAACACCTCCCACCCCCTACACAAGACTGTAGGAGCACTGAGCAGCTCGTTCAGCAGCAGACTTTTACACCCACAGTGTAAGAAGGAGCTACCGCAGGTCATTCTTACCTGCAGCAATCAGACTCCACAATACATCATCAATTCATCATCATAACATCACATTTTGAACATTGCTTGTTTATTATTATATATTATTATATATTATAATATATATTATATATTATTACTGTATATTATTATATATTATTACATTTATTTATATTTTGTTACTTGTTTATTTGTAATTTATTTATTTATTTACTTATTTATTACTTCTTCTTGTAAATATGTATATATAATATATATATATATAATTTATTTATAGCTCCTGCTCCTGTACTTGCTCCTGTACTTGTTCCTCATTCTTTATATTTTTATATATTTTTCTTTTCTTTTTTTCTGTACGTCTACCTTTCTATATTTTCACCCATTCGTGGGATAATAAAAGATTACTCTACTCTACTCTACTATTACAGTATTAGTTTCAAGATAAAACTATAGTACATTACTGCAACTTTACACAAAAATATTTCTCCATTATACGCTCAGTATATTAATGCATCTTCTAGCCATAAACCATACTTTATTACTCATCCATTTGTGCAGTGGATTTAATCTGCACTCTGTTCAGGTGTTCAGTAAAGGATGGCCATTCTGGGAAATATGCTCCACTACAGGCAGTAAAAGTGATTTTTATCAGTGAATCTAATAATATAAGATACAGAAATGTAGAATGTATATGCAATACTCATTTGAGATTACACTAAATTCAAAGCACTAAATTAGAAAAAAAAAAGTTTGCTGTGTGATATAATATGCCATTTGAGTAAGGTGAGATATAAATAAAGCAAATGGTTCTCTGTACAGCATTCTCTTGACATAGTTCTTAGAAGTTCTGGTTTTCCCCTACAGGCTTGCAATCAAGGTGCTTATATCAGGAACACTGATACCATTCAAAAACTCAGGGTGATTGTTTTATCCATCCACCCTTAGGGCTAAACCCATAAAACCTAATTCAATAAAATGTCAAACAAATACTATTCATTAGCAGAGCAGCAGATTTTACATGCAGGGTTGGGTTATGGTCTACAAAGTATAATTCTGTAGAAGCTGACGCATGAAGAAAAAAATGTGGAATATGCATTATTACACAATATTTAAATTAGGCCATTTGTCTTTAACAGCAAAGGTAAGTTCTTTTCTCAAAAAGGTTTCAGGTGAACTGTATTAAAAAGAGAAAAATATTTTGGTCAATTAGATTGTTAAATGATTGTAAAATAAGAAATCAGACGTCAAACTAAATCTGCACTTAATTTTTTACTGTTCCTTTTCAAGAGTAGTGCTAAATGAACCGTGTTTTACATCCCAAACAGGACAAACTCAAGTGAATATTTTTGTTTCGTTTGCCAGAAGTTAAATGTCTGCTGTATGTGACCAACCCATTCCTTTTTTCTCATGTAAGACATAATATTCTATAATAAATTGAGCCTGATATTTTTGCAGGGGTTATAAATCACATGTTTACAAACTCTTTAGTTAATCAAACACTCAGTAATGCCGGTAGTGGGGCATTTACTGGCTGATTGTACTAAGCTAAGAGGAAATGCAGTAAACCAGAATAAGCAACTGCACAGCTTCTGTGGTTCCAGATCCATGCCTTTCCTGTGGATTCCAGTGATCTTTTTTGATTGTGTTTGTTGTTGCCATCTTGCATCAACAATGTGAGCAGAACAAGAAAGAGTGTGAGACTTTGCAGATATGACTTTTCAAGCAGATTACTTTTGTTACCAAAAAAAAATCCCCCCTGCCTTCGGGATATCCATGCATCCTTTGTAACCGTACATCCTTTGTAATACAGGGATCCTGGCTCAGAAGAAACCCCTTCTGCACTCTTTCATCCTGCACATTTTAGTTTTCCTGCTCTAGGAAAACCTCTTCAACAATGTAAAAGCATTACTTAGCGGATTAGCTTAACTAAGTGGGTTAAGAACAGGGAAAAGCTTTTAAATGTGCTGAACAAAGGGGCTCCAACACACTTCTGAGTGGGTCTTTTAAAAGAATGGAATTTTTTTGGGCTTGTCCATTTCTATGGTGTGTCTCTGTAGATTGGGGCATTAAACCAATATAAACATCTGTCCTTTCCGCAGTGCATCACAGTGCTCCCCTTTTCTCATAATGCTGTCTTTGTTGCTTTTACAGAAGGATCTTTTTTATTATTAAACATTCCCCTGGATACACAGGACACTCAAATATCTTACAACAGTGAAAAATGTTGAGCTCCCATCTCTTGTACATTTATGTGTCTGTACATGTAGTTATTCCAGGCACAAATAAGATTAAGATTTCTTGTTATTTTTGATGGGGTCATCTTAAACATTTTAGCAGCATATAGTCCTTTACCACTGGTGCAATTTCACGAAATGTGCTGAGCAAATTTTGAGAAGGAAAGCAAGCAGTCTAATACACATTATAAGGCATCTGAGTCACTAGGCTCAGCACTTTTGACAGTGCTGTGAAGATAGTAAATGACCTGTGACTTTTAAGAATAGAATAAACAGGAAAAGGGTCTCTAGTGTTTCCTCTTTATTCATTCATTGGTGGCGCCCTGAAAGAACACTGATGCAACCACAAACAAAATTATATATTATGCATTTGTCAAGAGTGTAATTTGAAGATAAATAACTACACACAAACTACAATGCAACCAGATTCATCTGATTGTTTAAGCGTCCATAGTACCTTGTGCATCAACATTATGTACTAAACAAAGAGCCGAACATCTGAAAAGAGTCTTCTGCAGTCGTGGCTCATTAATACTGATTAAAAAGCCTAAATTAATGATGTGGACAGAACTGAAAACCTGAGAGACCAAGCACAAGATTAAAGAGAGACATGTTTATGCAGCCCTTTGGATGTTCAGCTTCTCTGCTCCCCACCAATCATGGTATACAGAGAATCTGTTTATTATATTATGCTTTATGACTTAAGCAAAAGAAAAGGGGTTAAAATAGAAACGGTCATGGAAGAACTACCCAACAGATACCCAAGTGATGCCAGAAACGGGTCCATCCAACAGAAAAATCACTTTGAACATATTGTATAGGATAAAAAAATATTCACCATGGGGATATTGTAATACAGCTTGCAAAAAAAAAAGAAAAAAAGTGGTAATGTGTCTCTTGTTTGAAGGTTAATGGTTGAAAGTTCATGAGTTACAGAATTAATGATTAAGTAAACGCAGCTGGAATAGTGGTATTGGTGTCTTGCCTGAAGTTGAACACTTAAAAGGTCAGGGAAATACAAAAAGTATGCTATAAATGTTGATAGTTATCTTCAAACAACACTTCAGTTCATTATTAGCTGAACAACTTTTAGAAGAACATCAGATCTGTGGAAAACTGTTTCAACAGCCACCTTTGGTGTGGAAGCCATGGATTTAATCTCCACACATGGAGGTTTGTTTTAACCTTACTTTCAAAAAACTTTGGAAAAGTATTGCTTAAACAAAAAACAAAGGACAGAAGAAACCCTTAGCCGAAGCCCCTTTTGTGCTAAGTTGCCATCTGGGAGGAACAACCATGCTAAAAGTGTCCCACTTACAGTTCACCTAATCCTAACAAACTGACTATGGCATTGCCGAAAAAGAAAACATTTTTTGAGCTATGGCGAACTTTGGTGAACAAATATAGTCAGCTACTGGCATCCAGTTGCTATACAGGTCTATTATTGCCCAGGTGGTGATATTCTTATGTCAATCTCAACAACACATTGTACAACTTACCTTAGGATCTTTATGGCTGAAGCCACACATGTAGTCATTAATGAGACTGAAAGCAAATCCTCTATTCATGAAAGTCAGGCAGCGCTGAAAAAAATCCAGATAGAATCATTTTCAGTTGTTTAGATAGTATTTAGATCACGCAACCATAGCCTTCATTAATATGTACTTTGAGATACTCTGTGAAGAGTTGACAATGCTGTTAAACCTCCAACCAGCGTCAGAATGTGAGGGGTTGTGAGTCTGTGCTCTTATTAAGACAAAGTTAAATAATTGCATTTCATATTTGTTTAGGCTCAAACAAAAACAAAGATACAAAGAACACCAGAACACTTGAAATTATGGATCAATGTATTTTCTTCACTTAAGAGCCATTATGTAGGAACACTTAAGAACACATAAATTCAGCTTTAAAAACATATGATTGTTTAGGACAATTACAAGCAAAAGGGGGATTTTAAGGGATAGGCAATTTGTTTGGGCACAGAACATGTTCAAATAAAACGTGCACTTTTATTTTTGCAACTGAAGTGCATTTTGGGGTTTTTGGTTTTTATTTGGCAGTGTCGCTTTTTCTGGAAAGCTTTGTTAACACAATCTTGTGACTGCCCTGTCTTCAGACACAATGTGTCTCTAAACTCCTAACAATAGTAGCTTATCTTCCATTTACTGGCAGTGACAACAGCTCCTTAGTGTCTGATGATGTGTGTGTGTATGTCTGTGCGTGTGAATGTGTGTGTATACCCAGGATGTAGGATAAGTAAAAAGATGAACCTTAATGAAGCTGGCCAGGCTGATGTTGACGCAGCGGGCCTCTTCAGGAATCTCAACATAGCGGATGGTGATGTGGGGCATGATGGAGAGCAGTAGACATTGCAGCGCTTGCTGGAAGGAATCTGGAAACCTCTGGGCTCGGGGCATCTTTGGGGGAACATACAGTTTTCAAAAAGATACAAAGGTTTACAATTTTGCATTGACTGATGCAGAACTACATAAATATATGTACTGAATCAGTACGTATCAGGTTATTCAGGACTCAGTTCAGGTTATTACTGTTGTGTTTGCTGATCTACTTTCCATATAAATGCATAGGGAAATGACATCTGCCCAAACACTGTGTACAGAACAAGGAAGCAAGTGTATGAATGTTTCAATGTGCATGCTGTATTTGTGGTTGCAAACATATGAAGGGAAAAACACAAACAAAGGAGAAAAAAGAAAGATTGCCGGACAGAGAGGATAATCATTTTGCATATGCTGATGACCCTCAACGCCACCAATGCCATGGGATAAGAAGCACCAGCAAAACTGTGAATGCATGGCATTGTGTCGAGGAACCGATCATTGATAGCTGTGGCACGGTGAGAATGTAGATATTCATCAAAAAAACAAGGCAAATGAAAGGTGAAAACTGGGGAATGTGAAGTGAAAGTGAATGAAGACACCATGGAGCAAGGGGGCAGCTTTGAAAGTGCCCAGGGAGCAGTGACGGGGATGGTACCTTGCTCAAGGGTACCTCAGGGCAACCTACTGGTAAGGGGTTTAAACCCACAATCTTCAGATTCTGTGGCCAACTCCCTGAACTCGAGGCCACCGCTGCCCCTTAATATATTATAAAATATATATTAGTGGTTCCTGTAAAAGTTTAGCAAGCCAAAGAATCGATCTTTTTAGAAAGATCCTATTTTTTGTTTGTACACTCGCACTGAAACAGGTTAAAGAGAGAGTTGTCAGCTGTAAGTGAGGTGGAGGGGATCAACCTTCATTTTGTTGCCTTCTTGGAGGTACAGTGCCATTGACTTCGCCATTGCTTCAAAAAAGAACCAGGAGTACTGGAAAAGAATAATAATTAAAAAATGTCAATAAATCACTGTGTACTGCTCAGGAGTATGCACTGGAAAGACCACTAAAGAGCAACATGAAAAAAATGTGCCCACAGCACTACCTGCTGCTCAGAGAAAATATGACATGTTATATTGTTACCGAAAGTGAAACTACATCACAAAACATTGCAAGCAAAATAACAATGAAATAAAGTGGTTTCAATGAAACTCTTACAGCCAAATGTAAGACACTCAATCAGACACATGCTTACCTTCAGTAACTTGTTGCAGGTGTTGAAATCTGCAGTCTGCTTGAGAATGGAAGTCACAGTTGTAGCTATAACTTCATGTGTAGTCCCTGAACTCCCTGATGCTGGGTTTTTTGTGAGAAATATGTACTATGAAAGAAAACAAGCTTTAGAGATATTTTATATAAAAACCACAGCCCTTTACAGTAATACAACACAATTAGAAAACTAGTAATAATTTTGTATCTGCATACAAAAGAAGGCCTACATGAGATCGAAAACCAAGGAGATGTACCTTGAGAAAAGAGCGCAGGTAGTGCTCCAGTCCCTCTTCATGACACAGGGATACAATGTGAATTATTACACTGTAGGAAACATGGCTACATTACTACAGTAGTCCTCAGAAACATCAACATCTCAAACTGTCATACATGGGTCATACTCCAATTTATCCCTCTGGTTACAATAAAACATACTTATTATATTCCTTGTAGTTACCAAACAACATGTAGGCCGACTAGGGTGCAACAGTTCACTCAGCTCATGAATCTTGACAAAAGGTTTGAGGTCTGTGCCAGTATTCTCTGTGGTTTTTCATGTGAATGCACAAAATTATGACTAAATTCCTCTTGTTGTCAAATTTGCAAATGAAAGTGACTATTCTTGTCATTGCGAGGTCACAGCACAGCAAAACTGGACCTCTGCATTTAACCCATGCAGCAGGGGTCAGCTATGAAAGCACCCAGGAAGCAGTGACAGGGACGGTACCTTACTCAAGGGTACCTCAGGGCAACCTACTGGTAAGGGGCTTGAACCCACAACCTTCTTATCCTGTGGCCAACTCACTAACCACTAGGCCACCACTGTGCTGTGGTCAAACTAACTGTTAAACTAAGTGTGTGTGTGTGTGAGTGTGTGTCCCTTGCACAGTTTGGTGGAGATGATACACAATTAACACAATTATGCATAATTCAAAAATCCAGTTTTGTTAAATGGACCTGGAATGAAAGAGAATTTTTTCCTTGCTAGATCATGGGCTTAAGTCATTTTAAATAAAATGTATCCGGTATCATTTTAATAATAAAAAAAAACTTTTTCATGACAAATATCCTCAAAATTATTTCTGCATGCCTCTAAAATGAGTTTTGATTACAATCGTAGTGCATGAGTGAATGATATTTACAAATAAAATCAAACATCATCTTTAAATCCCCATTAAGTGGTGGTATGGGATGGCATGGTACAGTATGGTGGGGCGGTGGTTAGGGAGTTGGCCACAGGATCAGAAGATTGTGGGTTCAAGCCCCTTACCAGTAGGTTGCCCTGAGGTACACTTGAGCAAGGTACTGTCCCTGTCACTGCTCCCCAGTCACTATCATAGCTGCCCACTGCTGCAGAGTGTTTGCATGGGTTAAAAGTGGAGGTCCAATTTCATTGTGCTGTGCTGTGACCTTGCAATGACAAGAATTTTCACTTTAACCAGACTTGAAAAACCCACTCAGTATTTTTTTCAGAAATAAACAGCACTTAACAGACGGACCATCCACTTTGGTTTTTGAATCACTGATTTAATAAAATGCATCTCATTTTGCCTTCTCCATGAATTGTCACAGTTTTGTTAGGATATGTTAGGATTTATTGTCTTTTGTTGTATTGTTGCACCCCTGTAGCCCCCTGCAGTTACTCAGAACTAATACCCAAATAATAAGCATAGAATTTTAACATGTTAACAAGTGTAAGATTTAGAAAAAAGACAAAAAAAGGCACCTCTGGCGCTAATTGATTAAATTTTTCTCTGCCATTAAGCAAACACTGACCGTGTGGAATTGATCGCAATCTCTTGAGGCTCTTTGCTTGCTGTTGTGAGAACCTGGAAGAGCTGCACCAGCACAGTGGGCAAAAACTTAATGATGACCTGAGTCTCC
The DNA here is from genome assembly GCA_017165825.1 of Hepsetus odoe. Lineage (NCBI taxonomy): Eukaryota > Metazoa > Chordata > Actinopteri > Characiformes > Hepsetidae > Hepsetus > Hepsetus odoe. The sequence continues at coordinate 17,212,877 of CM029388.1, read as the reverse complement.
ACAGCATGCAGGCACTGCCACAAGACAGGAAGAAGGAAATTGGATATTTAGTTCCTCGTAATTTTGTTTCTTGTTGAGAGAACAACTAAATCTTTTTTTAGAAGAGTCTTTAATGTGAGCAGGTTAAAACCAAAAGAATTCAGAATGACACTCAAAAATATCTTTTAGAATCTCATCCTTGCGTACAAAAATAACATACTATATATTCACCTCAAGCACAATCAAGGTGATAACTATAGTGTGCCAAAGAAAACATTTATTGTAGCTCCATATCTGTAGCATCTGTGCTCTGTTGCCAGTCCCTTTATCAGATCTTTTAAGCCTCATTCACTGAATTCTCTCTCACCTTTAGGTATTTGATGAGCTCTGCTGGGCTGCCCTCAGAGGCCGACCTCATCAGCTGGCAGTAATGGAAGAACTTATGAAGGTGCAAATCCTAAATCAGGCCAAAACCAAAAGAATTTCTGTTAGAACGTTTTAACTGAACTTGAACCATTTGCCATGCAAAGGCAAATGGTATAGAACGTTAAATACAATCAAGTGGATCATACCTCCTCATTAAATTTTACTCATAAATGGAGTTAATACCTGAGTGTAAATTGTTGAGGCTACATAGGTCTTCAATTTGAATAGTGGCTTGGCGTTCTCCACCCACTTGATGTCCGGTGATGACTTGAAAAGAAATGCATAACTCAGAGCAGCGTTCTGAAATGTTCAGCACTTTGGAGTGTGTTTGTTTCTAAAAGGACAAACCAGTTTCTGTAGATTTAATTAGTAGATTAAGCTACTTTATATTTAAGTAAACAAATATGCCTAGATCAACCTTGTCTAGTACCTGGAGGTCCATAGACAGCACATTTTTGGTGCACCAACATTTTTGGTGCAAAAAACATTGCTCTAATTTTCTATAAATCTGCTATTAAAAGTTATATAAACTCAAAAAACAGGTAAAACGTTTAAAGTAAACTGTATATTTATTATAAAGGAACTTTACTGATCAACAAGAGTTGAACATGGCATTAAGCTCTGTTAGCTTTAGATTACGCAGTCGATGTAGAAGTTACCACTATATAGTCAAAAGCTCTTTATTTTCAAATAAAGTGATTTTATGTATTGCTTACATACTTGAATATAAAAAAAACTCTATAAGAACTCTATTCCAGTAAGATTAAGTCGGAGGTAATTATTCGGATGAAGACGTGAATAAGGAAATTTTTTTACAAAAATACTGGCGGTCAGGTGGTCAGTACTGAGTGAATTGTGGAAAAGGAAGGAGTATAGTCTACCTTCTTGGAGTCTTGGTTCTTGTCATTGAGGTAGCCAGCAGGTAAATTAGCAGACACTGGGAGCTGTAGTTCAGTGGATTGAGTCTTTCCATCCTTTAGCAAAGGCGTCCACGCATATCCCACTGCAGAACATCAAAAGATGTTGGATGGAACCAATAATGCACAAACACACTCATGCATACACGTTAAGGCTGCAACAACATTAACATTGCAATGACGTCGCTATATGTTGCGACTGTGATGAACCGTCCAATAAATGCATGTCAGAATCAGGGCTCACTCTCCTGAGGTGATTCGATTTGATTCTGTTCACAAAACTGGATATGGCTACACAATCCAGCAGCCAGTATTAAAATATAATAAATCAAAAAACACAAGTATTATATTTAATCCAATATTAAATCAATCCTTGATATTACAACCAGGTCCTATTTTAGCCAGCAGTGTGTGTGTATGTGTGCGTATATTCCCCAGTGGTGGAAAGTTCCTTTAAGCTTAACTTCCTTTAAAGCTTTTTAAAGTTGCTTTAGCTGTTTTGCATAATGCAAAACCACATATATATTTTATCGATAATGTTTTACTTCACAGTGTAAGTGCTCGGTCTCACTTTGAATGTAAGAATTAAAGTCCGATAAATTCACTTGAAAAGTGAAGTGAAAGTGATTATTTGTCATTGTGAAACACAGCACAGCGAACCACAAGAGAATGCAACCTCTGCTTTTAACCAATACACACATGTGCAGCAGTGGGCAGCTATTCCCAGGGAGCAGAGATGGGGACGGTACCTTTGCTCAAATCCCCTGGTCTGGGATTTTTTTTTCTCTTTTTCTATTCTTGTCATTGTGAGAACACACAGTGAACCACAACAAAATTGGACCTCTGCACACACATTTAACCCATGCAGCAGTGACAGGGACCCTTGCTCAAGGGTACCTCAGGGCAACCTACTGGTAAGGGGTTTGAACCCACAATCTTCTGATCCCGTGGCCAACTCCCTGACCACTAGGCCACTGCTTAACAAAAGCATTTGAGTGCTGCAGCCCTATTCAGTATGATCGCAGCACACAGTAACACTCTGTCTGGTCTGAGGATTGCTCTGCAGTTTGCAGAATCCTGTGATATCACTATCGCAAAAGTCACTATCACTTTAACTATTAACCCTTAATGCACAGTCTTACCCAGAGTCTCCACCCCCTCTCTTTTCTTGGAGCCGGATTTGTTGCTGAACTCACAGCTGATGTGGTAGAAGGTGAAGAGAAGGTGGTGCTTCTCATGAACATGGACTGGCAGCTCAATTTTAATCTAGGTGGAGACATTTAGGGGAAAAGTGAGAGATTCATCATATATCAAAACAAAAGACTTCATTCCAATAATCCTTCCCTCGTCCACATGATAACAGAAGATCATTCTCCCGTTATAGTCTGTTTTGTAGGAATCCTATTAACTCAGTGAAACCTAATTCTCCCTCAGGCCACAAGAGGGCATCAAGTACACACGCAAACACAAATCATAAAAACGTGCTTGAATGAGGGCAACTTCTTTTTCCAGTGACATCAGTGCACATAGTCCGGCATGCTTTTCTAGTTCAGCACTGTGAAATGAAACTGTGTTCCTTGCCAAAGGGTTTCGGTGGGGTTGATCTTGTGACTAGCCATGTAGCCAGGATGAACAAAATGACCTTTGTTTGTGTTTATTCTTTGTCCTGTCAATTTAGACATCAGACTTAAGATATGAAGCAGCTATACTTCTGTATTTCCTTGGAATGAGTTATTGTTTGGTTCAGTCTTGTCAAATGTGTTGTAATATCAAGAGGAACTCATGCTGATGAAACCTCATTTTAATGAAAGAGGAAGGAAACAAAAAGCCTGATTTGAGCTATTCCACACACAATAGAAAACCAAATATATTGATTCAAGTATTGTATTTTTAAGAGCACACTGGTTACGGTCCAAAAGTTTGCTTCAGTAGTAATCATGTAATAACAAATCCTACCTCATCATAAAACTCTGGGCTTTGGTTATGATGCAGCACAGTAGCAAATGCACTAGTGGTGAAGAGTGCCCCTCCTGGCTTGGCATAGATACACTGGAATAGAAAGAGGAAGCAAATGAAAAAATGGATTTTACACAATAATGCAGGATCATTTCGCACAATCTACAGCTTAAACGACAACATTCAGCGTACGTTTTATTTGTGTCCAGCTAGGTATTCTTTAATTTAACATTGAATGAACTCTAATCATTTTAATAACCAATAAATCAATAAGAGGTCTAAAACAGTGAAAACATAAAATAATATGTAACAAATAAAAACTGTCGAAATGCAATTTTTACAGCAAAGCAAAATCTCATATGTGTGAATGATTGGCTGTTCACCTTCATTGGGCCTGTCCCCTCCTCATCTGAATCTCTGAACTGAACACAAACAGCAATGTTCCTGGCCTACAGAAGAGAGACATACAAACATGGTAAGTACATTCGTGTTTATTTTTTCTTATTTATTTATTTTTTAAAGTTAAACAAACATTAAACTAAAAATATCATTGCAGTGGGCACAGACTCCCACAGATTTAATTTCACAATTTAAGGGAATCAATAAAATCAACATCTTCAGTCTATAGTTCTTTTCACATTACCTTGGCAAAGGTCTTCTGGTTTTCGTATTTGAGTTGCTGGGGGTAAACATACAGATGGTTCTTATAGATAGTGAAAGGGTGATTGTATTTGGCTTCTTCTGGAACAAACTCTTCCAGTTCAACAGAGACTTTCTCACAGTGCTCATCAAATGGTTTCACTGGGATGTAGGAAGAGGTGATAGAATCTAAAAAAAGAAAAGAAGGCATTATTCCACTAGATGCCTTTAAGATTCTGCAGATTGATTATTATATACATACAGATTGTTGTTGGATACAATCTGTATGTATATAATGATACAAATCTTAGAGCACATAAATGGAGCCTTCTGTAAACCTGAATGCCTGCAAACCTGTACTGACTACTGTATACCTGCATAAGCCTATCATGAAAACTGGTTTAAGCCTATTTAGAAACAAGGCTAACTCCTACAATGATGTGTCAGACATCAGCACTTCCTGGGGTGAAACTGACTAAAGCAGATTTATGGTAATCAATTAATGCAGGATTAAACCATTGTTCAATGTAGGTTTTTGTCAAATGCCCTAAAAACTGTTGTGTAACCATAAAACTGTTGTACTTCAGTAAAATATGAATCATATTTTGTATGTATTTCTAACTACAGTTCTCTAATGCGGAGTAATCATACATTTTGGAGAAATGTCACTATAACATCTAATTTGCTTTTGTGGAACAGAAATGTAACAAAGAAATCCATTGTTGTAAAACAAAAAAAACTGTAGTTAATTCAGATAAACACTTCATACTATACATTTCTGGAAACAAAATGAATATCTGAACTCAATGGTATGTCATCTTCAGTGCAACATATGCTAAAATGCTTGCATTCTGTGGAAGTACTGGCTGATTGTTTTTTAGGAACACAACTGAATTCATTACAACAGATTTTTTTGCAATCTATTAGGAAACAATGTTGATGGCTCAGACTCACTTGACAGGTCGGGAGGCACACACTGGATGGTTATATTCAGTTGTCCTGGTATAATCTGCATCTTGTTTTTTTCTGGTCTATGACATACAAGAAACAAAGACACAGATACTAAACACTTCCCTTATACACTGGTCAGTGCTCTGCCAGACCCAGTTCATCTCGACAGTGGCTGCAGATTTTCAAATGAATAGCTCATTACACACTGTTTATGAACTCCAACATCATATTGGTTATAGTTAAACACACTCTCTCTCACACACACCCACACACACACACACACAAACACACACAAACTTAGATACTCACTTCCTGATATCAGTCAGTAATTTGATGAGGTCTTCTGTAGAGATCTTACTGCTGTCTTGGCGGTACAGTGGGGAGAATGTTCCATCTATGTCCAAACTACCTTGAGCATCTTTAAATACCTGTCTGTTAAAAATGAAGTGAAGATGAAGGCGACTAATTGTAATTGTGAAACACAACACATGTTTCCTCTGCATTTCATTCATACACACCATGCAGCAGGGGGCAGCTATTTAAAGCACCCAGGAAGCAGTTATGGGGACGATACCTTGCTCAAGAGTACCTCAGGGCAACCTACTGGTCTGGGATTTGAACCTACGACCTTCCGAACCCAGGGCCTAGTCCCTAATCACTAGACCATATTAAGTATACATAATGACCTGCAGATGTTTTAAAGGAACCTTCAAAATCTTGATTTATTCTTTTACAGCACTGACATGCCAATAAACACCGTAGACCTGCTGAAACAGTTTAGAAATGTGTCTGGAAATGTATCTTATTTTCTGACACAGCACTGTATCAATCATTTTCAAGATTTTACTTTATAAATGTTAAGATTTTTCAGTGCTGGCCTTTTGACCTTTTTCTACAGGCAACATTTAAAGATAATTTCCTTACTTTGCAGCCCAGGCAAATGGCATCCTGTATTGACCAAGCCTCTGGCACGTCTGCTTGGCTGTCTTGAGAACCTTCTGAACAGTCTGTGAGTCACAGATACACAAAACTACTTCATCAAATTTTGCACAAAAAATACAGTTTGGTGACACTTATATCAGAAAAACAAGGGCTTTCCTAAGAATGCTGCTGTAATAAATAATCATTTGAAATAAATTAATATTTGATATAGTTTTCAACATCTTACTGCATAAAGTTAAACAATGCCTTGAGAATTTTTTCAATAAACAGAAGCAATTATTTAAACTTTTACAGAATACTAGAAATTCAATTGAACCCAGCCACTAGAGATGCACAAGCCAGTGTATTTCTTGGTGCTGTTCCCAAGGCTGGATAAATGGGGAAGGTTACATCAGGAAGGGCATCCGCTGCAAAACTGGCCAAATCAATTGGCGGTTAAAAAAGAGAATACTAGAAAGTCTACAGACTCTAAAGCAAGACGAAATAACGCAATGGACTGACATCACACCTCTCATATTTCAATATTAAAATGCACTCTCCAGCTCCTCCATTAGATCTCCACTTTATGTGCATGTATCATCAGAAGGGTTATTTCTTCGTCACCAGTGGAGCATACATACCTTGCTCATATCTGACGTCTTTATGTAGGGTTCAGCACAGTGAGTGATTCCATTCTGCAGAACTTTTTCTATTCGCACAACCAAGAAGATGTCTGTGTTGGGAACGGTCACAGAGAAGATACCCTGGAGAAAAAAGAGATGTGTGAAAGTGACTATTCTTGTCATTGTGAGTACACACAGCACAGCACACCACAAAGAAATTGGACCTCTGCATTTAACCCATGCACAAAACACACACCGTGAGCAGGGGGCAGCTATGAAAGTGCCTGGGGAGCAGTGATGGGGACGGTACCTTGCTCAAGGGTACCTCAGCAGCCCACTGATAAGGACCCACAATCTTCCAATCCTGTAGCCAACTCCTTAACTACTAGGCCACAGCTGCCCCGCTACCCCCCATATGTATATGTAAACATATAAAAGATTTTTATATGATAGGTATGAAATTTTGGTCAATACCGTCTTAAAATTCATTTTTACAGTAACTTGCAGGGGTGGGGGTGTCCGACTGTTCAGATACTTCTGCTCTGCTACACTGTGTGTGTATGAATTAAATGCAGAGAATGCATTTTGTAGTGGCTCACAATGACAATTTTTGATTGGCAGATTGGAGGGCCATGGATAGACTGCCATTCCAGACAGATAACAAGGGAACGAATCAGCCAATCTGGCCACTTTAGTTTTTTATGGTGGCATACAATGAACAAAAACAGAAAATTACACTGTTCTTCCTACGCATCCATAAAAAAAAAAAAACAGTCCCAGGTAATTATTCCTCCTCCAGTAAACTTTAAAGTCACCCTCCATTCAAGCAAGTTGTGTTTACAGAATCACCTCTCAGCCACGAAGCAAAAAACACATAGCAAAGCATGATTCATCACTCCAGAATTATTCTACTTCTCCTAGGTTTATTGGCTTGATTGCTTAACACTCCTCCAGCTAATGTTTGGCATTGCACATTGCAATCTTAGGCTTGTATGTGGCTGATCAGTCTCTGGTCACCATGGAAACTCTAGTGGAAAGTCCAGTGTACTGCCAACAAACAGTTCTTCAACTAATGCTGCTTCCAGAGTCTGGACCTTGTATTGAAACTCAGGACAAATGACTTCTACACACTTCAGCAATCAGCAGACTTTTTCAATAGGCTTATATAACTTGTTGCTCCTGGATCTTTTATCAGTAACATCACTAACATTTTGACCAAGACAGCAGTGCCATGTTGAAAGTCACTAAACTCTAGGGTTCAAGCTATTCTACTGCAAGGGTTTATAGTGATGAGCCATAACATTCAAACCACTGACAGGCCACTGACATATAACATTGATTTTTGCATTACAATAGCCAGTACAGTGGTTGGATATATAAGGCAGTAAGAGAAATTTTATTATAAATGGAAATTGCATGGCTGAAGGCTTTGTTGATTTGTTGTATAGTCATAGAACATTAACATTAAGCATTTATTTCCTTACATCTAATCTACATTTAATATTTAATTTGCTGAATAAAAAATATAATTATAGCACATTTTACTAAACAGCCTGTTTTGCTACTGATTGTAATTGTAAGTTAAATATACCACGTCATTTGCTGTCATCATTTCCTTACTCCTTTAAAGTTTTCTCACACTCTCTCCTTTTCTGTCCCTCTTCCTCCCTCTCTCTCAATACGAAAAAATAACAGACACTTCCTGTCTCAAACTGGAGAGTTGCTATTCTGTTGCCTTGAATGAAGTTCTTGTTTATGTCAGTGCCAGGAAGCCACGTCATAGTTCAGGTTTAGCAGTGAATGAAAAAGGCTGTTTGATTGATTATGATGAGCAGTAACGATGGTGATGAATCACACTGTTAATTTTTAAATTTGTTTCTGGCCTGGCCTTAACCAACCTAAAACCACACTGACTATAAAAAATGTGACTGTCCTACATTTTGTGCACAAGGCGTTGCATAGACCAGTCAATGATTACAGGTCCAAACAAACTTAAAAAAATATAGTGATTATGTTAATGTGACATTACTGTATAGTGCACTTTTAACGTATTTAGAATATTTTTTTTAGTTTTGTAATCAGACAGGTAAAAGCCAGTCAGCATGAAGTATACTCCTATTCACATGTTTGCTTATTTAGAAAAAGCAAAATACATAAAAAAGGAGTTCATTCCATCTTACCTGGGTTGGGAAGCGTATAAGAGATTCTGAAACTCTCTGAATAGCAGGTAATCCCTTGGCTTTGCCTTTGTCCTCCACCTCCCCTCCTTCTGTCTCTGTGGGCGACTGAGCAGAGCCATCCACCAGCATTTCTCTTACACATGGTGGGTTTAGGTCCACATGGAAGTCTTCTGAGATCTTGCAACCTTTGGCGACATCAAATAAAGCCAGGCTGATGAAGAAAGGCTCCACCTGGGATTAGAGTAAAGTTGAATATCAATGAAAAAAGTGATATAAGAAAACAAAACAGAATTACGCTCCTAGCAAAGTATGAGAAATCTGTTTCATGTGTCATTATACATCATTTCAACACAAATAATTTCAGATTTTCAAATTCACAAATAACATTTACATTTGCATTCATCAGAAGCTCTTATCCAGTTCTTATCAGTGCTTCAAACATTGCAGATGTTTGTTAAGGACCATTAAGGAATTTTTAGCAAACTTATTCAGTATCCTATGCAAGAATGAGAAGCCTACATCGGTGAATGATCAGCAAAGTGATTAAGCATCCTTTGTATGCAAGATGTATAAGCCTACTCTAGTGAATGATCAGAAAACTATAATGTACATGCTTTTTCAAATTTCAACTAACAAGGGTCTAGCTCACTCCTTCTCAGCACCATTTTGAGTTTCACTGGCATGAACAAAAGCAGCGCCACTGTTTTTCCAACCACAATCACGTCTGTCAGCATTTTTCCATAAGATTTTCAACGTCCTAGACTGAGTGGGAGGGTGTTCATCACTGTGGTTTACAACCCTCTCCCTGTTGAGCGAAGCCTGAGCCAAAACATTCCTATCTATCTCAAGTCAAAATGACTCCTCTGGTGCCCTCTCTTACTGATCACTTGGTCTGGAGTGAGTTAATATCTTTTAAGAAAATCTGCGGAGGTATATTAAAAGAAATACAATTTGGCAATGCGTCTCAACGGGAAGATAAAGAAGATTAAGTAGGTTACCTGCTACCTAATTTTGTCTCATGTGACAGCTTTGGTGGAGGAAATAATAATAATAATAATAATAATAATAATAATAATAATAATAATAACAATAACAATAATAACAATAAAAATAACAACAATCATAATATAAATAATAGCAACAACAATAATAATAATAATAATAATAAAAATATTTTTTTCAACAAATAATGCAAATAGTAATATCATGCTGCAGGCCACACAATTTCAGCAACTTAAGAATTTCTTCTGGGTCTGTTAAAATTAGTAAAGTAAAATAAGCAAATTGATGAGAGGCCTATAATTGACTTACATTAGTCAGAACTCCATCGTTTTTCTCACTGACAGAGCCCTGCAGGCTGAAGGTCAAGTCATGGCAGTTGACCATGATGCGCCGTCCGAAGCGTTCCTCTAAGGGCTTCACATCCGGCTCAATTCCTGAGAAGTCCAGTCTCTGGAGAGAGAACAACATTGCGTTGACTAAACCTGGACATTAGGCTATAGACATGCAAAATGTAAGACAGCAGCAGACACACAAAAACAGCTACAGCTACCGAGGTACCCTTGAGCAAGGTACCGTCCCTGTCACTGCTCCCCAGACACTTTCAATACATTTACATTTACATTTACGGCATTTAGCAGACGCTCTTATCCAGAGCGACTTACATGCCCTAATTACAGGGACAGTCCCCCTGGAGCAACTCAGGGTTAAGGGTCTTGCTCAGGGACCCAGTGGGGGTAGTGCTAGAGGTGGGATTCGAACCGGGGACCTCTTGATCCAGAGGTCCGTAGGCAAGTACCCTACCACTAGACCACCGCCACCCCCAATAGCTCAATAGCTGCCCCCTGCTGCACGTGTGTGCGTGTGAAATGCAGAGGTTAAATTTCATTGTGTTGTGCTGTGCTGCGTTTCACAATGACACTTTCACTTTCTTTATTCACTTTCATAACATACCAACCTGAGTCTCAGGATCTAGAGAAAGGATCTTCTGCCGACATTCATTTCTGTTGATTTTATTGAGCTGGTCTGTTTCTCTGGCATACTGGAAGGGATGGAGGAAGAAAAAAAAAACTAAATTAGGTTTGCCAAAAGATTTCCAGGAAATGTTCCATGTGACATTGCAAAGTTTATTAAAATTCAGGGACAAACATCAAATGTAACTGATAGTGTTTTTATGAATGAATGTACCTTCATAAGTTCTGGCTGAAGACTCCGACCAAAATTCTCTGCAGTGCTCTCTGATTTCCCCTGGCTACCGGTGTCTTCATCTAAGTAAAGGAAATATGTATAGCCTAAGGGTATGCTAACGATATAATCAAATAAAGGATAAAGGGATATATAAGAGGAAGACTGTATATAATAAAATGCTTAAATTATATTGTACTTCCCAAAATCATCTGAACAGACATGTTGGATAAATTGAATCCAACACATATATGTAACTGGTCTTCATGAAAAATACATGTGAAAAAATAATGATGTGAATATTTGTAAATGTAAACATTTTACTGCCAAATTTGAAAAAGGACAGTTGTGCATCATATATGTATGTCAGTTTACACAATGCTTTTCATGGTTAAAGTGATGTCGAACTAATGTGGAAATGAGTAACTTCAGTGAGCTTTCAGTCACATGTGGAAAGTGTTACTTCGGCAGCAGCTGACTGTTATGGATCTTTGCCCAACAAAACTTGAAATGCAGGGAGCAAAAACAAGCCACAAGGAGAAAAGAACGAGAACAGAGACGGATTAAATGGCCACATCTACAAGCTGCTGAGACCGCCGTGTTATTTCTAAATGGTCATCTAATAATTAGAAAACTTTTTTTTTTATTTTAGAATGTTGAATGCTTATAATGATACATGTTAGTACCACACAGCTTTTTGGTCTCTTATTTCTAGGTTGAAGCTAATATTGTAAACATTCTAATTTCTCCAGATTTTTTTAAATCACTTATCAATTACTCGCTTGGTTATTTACCACTCAGGTCAATAAGAGTACGAAGTTACAGGATTTTCATTTCCCTAAACTTGCAATGAGCGTTGGCCAACAAAACTCCCACAGAGCAGCAGTATCTTTCCACAGCCCTGCATCTAGCTACCAAGAGAAAAGGATGAGCTCTGCCCTAAATTATAAAGAAAATGGCACATTCCAGGTTCACAATAGAAAAGAAAAACATCCTGGTATACACATGCATACACACACTTGAACATGCATGTGTATGAGAAATTGTAAGTGTAGTGCAGTGCCCTGACTCTGACGTACAGGAAACACTGAGTCCAATACTTTCAAACAAGTTCCGCAGTGAAAGTGAAGTTCCAAACAAAGAAAGGGAACTGTTTAAGTAGTGCTGTTTTTACAACAAGCTAAACTGGACCAGGTTAATAAAGTAAGATGCTATCTTTCTTAGCATTCTTGAGGCATAACATACATAGATATGTTTGTGCCAGTAATGGTCTGTGCAGTAAGTGAAGAACTGCCCCAAACTGGCATTTGCTCCCTGAGATATTAAGGAGGTTTTCTAAACAATGTGCTACATAATGAATAAAGTAATGGTCTCTCTCATGGCTATAAAGCATATCTTTAGGAGCATTATTTGAATAAATAAACAGGCCCTTTTTGAATTCATGAACTATTTCTGTGTTTAAATGTTCAAGTAAAGGAGCCGATCTTAAAACTATTCAACTAATATAGGCTATTAAATGTTGGCTCACTTCTGTCTAAGGGATTTAGAGACACACTATATAGACTTATTAATACATATTTGTATTCTGGACTTACTGTGTTTATGTGTGTGTGTTTGTGTTAATAATATACAGGTAGAAAAAACCGACCTAACACATCTGCTGAGTCTACTCCATTCCTCCTGTCCTCTGAGGAACTTTGCAGTGCAAGCTTCAGTGTATTCACCCAATCCTCCATCTCAGCCTCACTGTCTGCTGCCAGATAGTGACTGTAGCGTTCCTGCATCTTCAGCTCAAAGCCATTCCGACGCATCTTAGGACACTACAAGACAAGACACGTTATGAAGTTTTTTTTTTTGGCAGATTTAAAAATACAAGTAGAGTATGTGAGTTTACAAGTTTCAAATATTCATTGATGCTCTAATATAAGGACTTCAATACTTTTTTAATTTTGAAACTTTCTGTTGGATTTCAAAATATATCCAGTGGGTGACAACTTTTTACAAGCCCTTTTAAGTCAGCTGAATCCCAGTATGTGTTGCAACAGCCATTCATTTACAGTATCTCACAAAAGTGAGTACACCCCTCACATTTTTGTAAATATTTTATTATATCTTTTAATAGGACGACGCTGAAGATATGACACTTTGATACAATGTAAAGTAGTCCGTGTACAGCTTGTATAACAGTGTAAATTTGCTGTCACCTCAAAATAACTTACATTTGTTGATTTGCTGACTTAGATTTGTTGCTCGACATAAAGGTGGCCTCGGCTATAAGAAGACTGCAAACAGCCTGAAACTGAGCTGCAGCACGGTGGCCAAGACCATACAGCGGTTTAACAGTACAGGTTCCACTCAGAACAGGCCTCACCATGGACGACCAAAGAAGTGCACGTGCTCAGCATCATATCCAGAGGTTGTCTTTTGAAAATAGACATATGAGTGTTGCCAGCATTGCTGCAGAGGTTGAAGGGGTGGGGGGGTGTCAGCCTGTCAGTGCTGAGACCATACGCCGCACACTGCATCAAATTGGTCTGCATGGCTGCCGTCCCAGAAGGAAGCCTCTTCTAAAGATGATGCGCAAGAAAGCCCACAGTTTGCTGAAGACAAGCAGACTAAGGACATGGATTACTGGAACCATGTCCTGTGGTCTGATGAGACCAAGATTAACTTATTTGGTTCAGATGGTGTCAAGCGTGTGTGGCAGCAACCAGGCGAGGAGTACAAAGACAAGTGTGTCTTGCCTACAGTCAAGCTTGGTGGTGGGAGTGTCATGGTTTGGGGCTGCATGAGTGCTGCCAGCACTGAGGAACTACAGTTCATTGAGGGAACCATGAATGCCAACATGTACTGTGACATACTGAAGCAGAGCCTGATCCCCTCCCTTCGAAAACTGGGCCACAGGACAGTATTTCAACATGATAACGGCCCCAAACACACCTCCAAGACGACCACTGCCTTGCTAAAGAAACTGAGGGTGAAGGTGTTGGACTGGCCAAGCATGTCTCCAGACCAAAACCCTATTGAGCATCTGTGGGGCTTCCTCAAACAGAAGGAGCGCAAGGTCTCTAACATCCACCAGCTCCATGATGTCATAATGGAGGAGTGGAAGAAGATTCCAGTGGCAACGTGTGAAGCTCTAGTGAACTCCATGCCCAAGAGAGTTAAGGCAGTGCTGGAAAATAATGGTGGCCACCCAAAATATTGACACACTGGGCACAATGTGGACATGTTTCACTTAGGGGTGTACTCACTTTTGTTGCCAGTGGTTTAGACATTAATGGCTGTGTGTTTTTTTGAGGGGACAGCAAATTTACACTGATATACAAGCTGCACACTGACCACTTTACATTGTATCAAAGTGTCATATCTTCAGCGTTGTCCCATCAAAAGATATAATAAAATATTTACAAAAATGTGAGGGGTGTACTCACTTGCGTGAGATACTGTAAATATACCTTAAATAAATCACATATTAGTATCACTATTTCTAATGTCTTTTTATCTGCTGAGGAAAGGTGTTTTAGAGTAAGATGAGAAAAAAAAAAACAAAGCTGTGAACACTAAATTCAGAGTCATATACCAACATAACGATCAAAAATGCTAAATCAGAGTCCAGCCCTAGTGCTATTATTATACTGATACGAATTATGATATTAAATATGATTTGCAATGCATTAAAAATACATTCAAGATTCAATAAATATTTGGTTTGGTTTGGTTTATTATTTTAAATAAAGGATGAGTACAGTGATAGGTAGCACTGCAACAGTGGTTAACAAGACAGACATTGTGCAGTGACACTAAGAATTGGGCTTATAAGTAAATAATAAACATTCAGCAGATCTTCACTTCCTATGTTTGGAAACACATTCTTTTAATTACTGTACTACCGAAATATATGTTAATCTAAATCGTGCAGTTATAATCCGCCTCTGCAACATAGGTACATTATACACCATGAAGATGAGAGGTTCTTTTATTTTTATTAACAATTCTTTAAGTTTTGAAAAAAAAGAATATTCCTAAAAGCAGCAAAAATCAGAAAACTTTCACCTGAGCCTCAGCACCATATAACACAGCCAAACAATCTGTTTCCCTGGTCGGGCACACAGATAAAACACACCTGGACCACATCAATGCAGGAGTCCAAGTAGATGGAACCTTTGGTCTCTTTACAGTTCTTCTCATCCTTGTAGGAGTTGAGAATATATGAACCATCAGGGAGCTGAGACAGGTAGAAATACCGCCGCTTGAACACCTGGGATAACAAAACAAAGCTTAAGGAAATCTCTTTTTCAAGTTCAACTGCTTGAAAACTCTAATTAAATTGTAAACATGTTTTCCATGTGATCCCATGGAATCTGTACTGGAATATATTTATATTAACTAGAAAATGTATATGTATCAGCAAACTGCTTTTGCCTCCAACAGAAATTCTTAAACCTGCTTGCAATTGCATTTACAATGTTCCTGGAGCTTGACAGGATGTGCACATAGCTTTATTAAGTAGATACTAATTTAAAATATGCTGTAATACCATCATGATGCTCATGATAATGCTGTCAGAAGTGATTTCCTGTTTCTTGACCAGGGGAGCTTGTGATTGTCACACACAGCATTGTCACTGACATCATGTTTAAACTTGCATCAAGTAAGTGATAAACTTCCAGCGGAAGCTCGTAGGACAGTTCCTAGGTACTTTTTCAATTTAAGAAATGTAACAATCTAACAGCTCTCCTAGAAATGTCCCTATTTGAATCAGTAACTGCTGAGTGATGTTTCTGCTGCATAATGCTGATTTGCAAAATGACGTTTCATTTTGCATTATCAATATAAATTTGGAGAAGCATATTTACATAGTGATTTACAAACATATTTACTACAGCCTATGCAGTCTTTACCTCAGGAGAGTCTAAATCCAGTCCTAGGTTGCCTTTTATTAAGTAGACACAGTGCATTATTTTACAATATTTGCAGTGTAGTGCAGTATATTTGTATTCTTAATTCCTGTGTTTAAGCTCCAGAATGTAGTTATTATCCACAAAAAAGTTGGCTTATTTTGATGTATAATTTAACAGCAGGTTTTAAATATCAATTTTTTTTTTATGAAGAGTAGAAATTGCTCAGAAGGGTTAAATTGCAAAAATAGCATTTTATAGTATTTAAAGAAAGATAAATCTTATGGTGAATAACTCAATAAACACACAATGTAAGAGCCTCAAACAGTGCTGGTGCTTCAAAGATTCAGATACCTTCATTGATACAGAAAGACTGCTGTTGATATTGGCTTTCTGGATCCAACCTTGTTTCATCACACCTCCTTTCTGAGAGCACAGCGATGAGGAGTCCTGATTTACACACATGCAAACACACACACCCACACACACACACACACACAAACACAAAAATGTAAGGAAATTCCACTGAGTAAGTTGAACTTTTACACCAACACCTGAAACATATCATAACCTTCATTTCAGGAGGCGACCATTCTGCACTTCCAGCTTTTCTAAAAAGGTTCAATTTTAAGAAAACAGTGTTTGCATTAGAGATCCAGCTAAACGTCCCAGTGTCTAAAGAGTGTCCCTGTATTTCTGTCATTTTATGGTCCCCACAAAGATATATATACAACACCACCCCTTCACCCACAAGCAAACCCACACACATTCATTGTTATTAAAATTTCATGTGAGATTGCTTTTCCCTCACACATGCACCCGTGGGTCTATGTGGTCTTTCATGCCATTCTAAGAACTGACACACACTTTATGAGAACGTTCCATGCATTCAAATGAATGCTGACTCAAGAGCTGTTTCTCACTAACATGCCACCTACACACACCGACAGGCATGATTAAAATACTCTCACTCTCTTATTTATTTACATAAAAATGCACAATGCACAAAAAAACACTCACTCACACACCCACTAAAATGGCAGCACTCTGCACAAACAGAAGGAGAGGACTGCAGATCTAAGTAGCTCTTAACATCCTGCCGGTATATCATAAAACATTCTCTGAAGCTTGTTCTCCTTTGTTATGATGCATGCAGTTACTAGGTTATATAAAAAGATACATTACTGTGCAAAAGTCTCCTCAGCAAAGTACTTAAAGTCATTATTCCAAGCAGCAAGTGTGTGTTTGCTTATAAAAGATCACTTGATTTCATACTCAATAGAGACATTAACTCTATAAAAGGTAACAACAAATGTATAGCCTGTTGTCTGATACATACAGACATTCTGAGAAGTGAAAGTGACTATTCTTGTCACTGAGACTATACACAACACAGCAAACCATAACGAAAGTGGATCTCTGCATTTAACCCATGCACAAACACACACAAGGGGGTAGCTATAAAAGCACCCAGAGAGCAGCGACAGGGACGGTACTTTCCTCAAGGGTACTTCAGGGCAACCTACCAGTAAGGGGCTTGAACCCACAAACTTCCGATTCTGTGGCCAACTCCCTAACCACTAGGCCACCGCTGCCCAGAGAACGAAAACTGACACCAGTAATTTAATTAACATAATAAAGTAATACATTTATTACTATAACTACTATTAAAATAAATAGCACAGAGTCTGCTTTTTGTGAAGCCTTGAACTATGTATACCTCTCCACAAAGGCATCCCAGAGAAAATAAAATACAGGCCTGAGCTACAATTTTGTGCAAAGGCACTTTAATAAAAGAAGACTGGCTTACTCAGTTACAAAGACAATGTCCAGTTTGTTTTAAGGTATTTATATAATATACAATATAACTGTAAATCACTCATTATATAATTTCCATTACATAAATACATTCCAGTATTCTAATGTTATTAAAAAACAACAATACTGGGAGACCTCAAAACAGACAGAAATGACCTTTTATATCTTATATGAAAAAGGGTTATATAGCTTTTTAACTATAATTGTGTCAGCTACAAAGGACATTTGCACAGTACTGTAAATATGTTAGTATTAATAAATATTACATTCGGCAAACGCGTTAATTTGGAAGTGAAAGTGACTATTCTTGCCATTGTGAAACACAGCACAGCACACAGTGAGCCATAACGAAATTCAATTTCTGGGTTTCACCCATACACACACGTGCAGCTAGTGAAAGTGCCTGGGGAGCAGTGACAGGGATGGTACCTTGCTCAAGGGTACCTCAGGGCAACCTGAGGAAATCAAACCCACAATCTTCCGATCCGGGGTCGACTCCCTAACCACTAGGCCACCACTGCCACAATTGCTTATTGCTTATTATACTGGATATGATCCAGGCGGGTATCCATTTCTGGACACATTAATTTGTACGCTCATAATTCCCGATTAGGTCAAAAATATTAATTGTTGTTTCATCTCCTTTAAGCTCATGTAACACATTAAGATTATCTAGATAGATTTCATTTAAGCTCTCTTCTTAGATTTGGTACAAATGAAACCTTACGCAGTGAGTCTGCACTGTTTGTATTTTTTACAGTGTGTGTATGTGCGTGTGTGTGTGTGTGTGTGTGTGCACTCTCGTAATCTCATTAAGTGGTCTGGCCTTTCTGTAGCTCTGTGCTATAACGTAATTTTCCAAGAGCATTGCCTCCCCTTTCTCATTTCTCATTCTCCCCCTCTCCCTCTCCCTCTCCCTCTCTCCCCCTTTCCCTCTCCCTCTCCCTCTCTCCCTCTCTCCCCCTCTCCCACTCCTACTTCCTGAATGCAATGCCTTTATGTACAGTCACTGATTAATAGGCCTAAATGGGACCCCACTTATGTCCTCGAGCTGGGTCCAATAATAAGGGAAAAAGTGAACAATATAGAAGCTAGAGCAGTATGATACCACACAGATGAGAATGGTGATACCAAATTTTCAACATTTCAACAAGGAAGGGTGCAAATTTGCGCAAAATTAGAGTGCCTTCTAAAATGAATCAGTGCATTCTGGTTAGCGTATTCTGGGCACACAGAAAATGGAGGAAAACATTATTTTCCCCTCTAATCGCCACTCACTCTTTCCATCTAATTTTGTCCAGATTGTCTTGACATCTTATTTTGGTCTATTTATAGTAACAGAAGCTCGGGTTTCACTTAAAGGGCCTGTCTGCAGACTGCTCGGCCTTCTGTGCGTAAATGAACAGGCATTGCAGCCAAGCTGCCCCTCACAATGCAATCATAGAACTCGTCACCAAGTAACTATGTAAAGAAATGGACTTAGTCACTGAATGTGATCATTTCCTGTATTACTTCCTCAGACGAGGACAGCATGTAGACCAGAAGCAAAACAGCATGCCTGCTCACTTCAAATGTAAAAAGCATTTGTCAACAATCAAAACTACCTATCCAGCTAATTCCAGCCTGTCACAGAATTTCAATACATTGCTCAGAAATTCATATCTGCATAAGAAACATATGTCTTACCTCCTCTCCCTCATCAACTTCAAACGCTTGAGATGGCAGTTTTTCAGTTTTAGACCCTTTGCTGAAAAATAAACGGAAACAATGCTGGTCAGACATAAACACTGCAAAGCTAAAATTTTGATTTTAAGCTTTCTGGGTGATGCTGCGCCTTCTATTTCTATATTACTGTATTGTATCACTCCATGCTGCCTTTATTTTTGGATGTTTCTAAACAAGCTTGCACATATCTTCAGAAAGTAACTTGGATAACCAAGAGCTTATTATTTATCCGTTATCAAAATAGTTTGGGATTCAACAGCTAATTTCTGACAAATAAACAAATTTATTTTTCTTAACTAGCCAAGCTGACTTCTTAAAATTTTTATGAAGCTTGGCTTGTCTGTTCTGAAATGCCTTTTCTGACATTTTTAGTTACTCATCATAAGTCTTTGCTGTTAATGGCTGATGTATGACACTGATCTTGTTTCACCACTGCAAGACTGATCAGCTTTGCAAAATAGCTTTTCACAATGAAAAAATCCTACCATGGCAGCATACGGAAACATCCTGAGTAGGCCTCATAGTTATAATTGATCACGTGCCAGTCTGTGTTATACATCCTGATGCACTGATAAAAAGAAGAAGAATTACAGTTACAACATGCAACACAGGTGCAGAAGTATTTAAAAAATGAGCAAGTACCTCCTTGGCAAAAAGACTCTTAGCTTCCATCTCTGCATTCTGAGGAACTGTGGAGATAGTCGTTCTTCTCTGACGATCCGTCTGGGACACCTGCTCATGAACAGAAAAAAAAAACAGTGATTTTATATTTAGATTTATATATGTATATATTTATCCTATTAATCATGTGAAACAAATCTCAGAAATAAAAGTGAGAATGTTTGATTTTCCATCCTCATCAATAGATGCAGTAAATGTAAAAGTGAATGGACTAATCAGAATTCTAGGTGTAGAAGGAGGCCTAATTTTCTACCAAATAGCATAGATATTTGCAAAACTGTTGACAGTGTAATCAACAGTCTCGGACTAAAATTGAGTTCTGTTTCCTGTATTATATTATACAGTTTATATAAGCATTGATGTTTAAATTGATGCCACAATGGCTTTGCTTTTGAAAAAAAAAAGCCTAGAGTTTCTTTTTTATCATAGTAAAACCCATTTTTGGTAGACTCACTGAGACATCATCAGCAGGCCACAGCAGCAGTTCTCTCTGTGGATCGCTGTGGATCTGCGCTTTCCTTTGGAACACCACATTCTCATAGTCCAGTGGTTCAATGATTTTTGTTTGTTCCTTCACACATAAAAAAACACATCAACAAAATGATTAATCCAACCATGATGCATCCTACCATAGGTCATCTAAACTGTGAGTAGTTTGCCTCTTATAAGCACGATACCCTTGACTCTTCAGTTTTAATTGTCTAACGTGGAAAATATGAACAAATGCAAAAACGTACGCAGAAAAATGGCACCTATTAACTCACAAGCACAAGAAATGGAAATGTTGCAAAAGTAAAATGTTGCAAAGTTCTTTGTGCTTGAAGACAACTGTAAATATGCATTCATTAACCCATATTCCAATCAACCAGACATGCCTTACATGCTGCTGGTCCTTTGCATGGCAGCAAAATAAAACCATAATCATTAGGCTTGTACTCTACAATAGCTATGAAGGTGCCCTGTAAGAGTCTCTAAAAATTTAGCTGCTTAAGTTGTGAGGTAGAGATGCCACAAATTAGACTTCATGTTTCAACACATTCCACGGTTGGTCATGGGAAATTTGGAGACCAAGTCAAAAAACTTTTTGCTATATTCCTCAAACCATGAATAATTAATTACCTGAATAATGCGAGCAGTATGTCAGGGCCTATTATCGTGCTGAAAGAAGCCATTACCAATGAGGCATGCTATTGCTATGAATGCGTGAGCCTGGTCCATGCAAAAGTTTAGAAAGGTTGCAAATAGGTTGCAAAGGTTGCAAACTGGGGCAGCGGTGGCCTAGTGGTTAGGGCGTTAGCCACATGATCGGAGGATCAGGGGTTCGAACCCCTTCCCAAAAGGTTGCCCTGAGGTACCCTTGAGCAAGGTGCTGTCCCCATCACTGCTCCACGGTTGCCTACTGCTGCACGGTGATTGAGTGCGCATGGGTTAAAGCAGCGGTCCAATTTCGTTGTGGTTCATTGTCTGCTGTGCTTTGACCTCACAATGACAAGGGTTGTCACTTTCAAATATTATGTGCATGTCGACAGGAATGGTATACGTCTTGCATTCGTCCTAAAACGTATGGCGTTCCATTACTGCCCAGGTAAACAGTTCATACATATCTGGCCAGCCATATTAATAAAGAAAGACTAATCGGACCAGGTGATCTTCTTCCATTGCACTGAAGCCTAGTTCTGCGGTTCATGTGCCCATTGTAGACGTTGTTGATTTTGGCCAAGGTTAAGGATTAGCAATCGGACCTGTGTGATACACTATGTGTTGTCCCAAATTCCTCTCAAATTCAGCATCAAACATTTCTGCTACAGCAGGCCTTTTATGTGTTTGGACCAGCCTTGGCTGGCATCCTGAAACGATGAGCCATGGATGAGCAACACTCTTTTACTAGTATGACTCATCCTTTCTCAACAACTGTCGGTACAAACTCAAGACTGTTGACTCTGAGACCCCACAAGCCCATGCTCTGTCTCAAGTCCATGTCCAAAGTATAGACTTGCACCTGATGCTGCTCAGTTCCTTTTCTGTCCATTCGAATTTTGGCCTCTTCCCTAATTAGGTAAGTGGGTTGTAAAAAAGTTGCAACTGATGGATTCCAATAATTGGAACACTTTGGCATTTCCACTTTCAAAAGGCACTTTTCATTAAAACAGCAATTAAAGAATTGTTGTTGAGTGCTTTGAGCATCCTTGTTGCCTTTTTCAAGTCACTGTTTAAACCATACATATTTAATATTTTTAAATATATAAGTGGTGCAGCTTATATAGAAAGGGGCTTCTTTTTGCCTAGACATGATATAATGACCAACGTGAAGTGTGTTAGCATGTTAGACTCCCTCACATGACAATGTCATATTGTATTGCTTGGCCATATTACCCATGTTGATTTTCCAAGGACCAGGAAACTTGGGTTGTTCCATGCAAATCATAGACAGTCAAATAAAACTGATAGATACAGCACTAATCCTTCCTCGACATTAAACCTTTGCAGTGATAGAATGTACTGTGCATATGCCAGGATATACCGGCAGAAATATAAAATGGCATTGGGCTCCACTTCTGCCTCTAAAATTTTACAGACTTCTGTTTGTGTGCTGAGAATAAAGGAATAAAAGTGGCATTCACAAAGTTTACCATCATCTAAACAACAGACCAGCTCACGGGCTTCTAGTTGTTTACAAAAGCTGTGGTTCAGCAGGACCAGAGGAATCTAAGGCTAATATTAAATGAGTCTGAGGGCGTTTGAAATTAATCCCTCAAGCTATCCATCATACTCCTACAGTCCAGGTGCAGTCTAGTCTAGCCTACATGTGCCCCAAAGGCAAATGTAAACCTTCTGCAAAGCCTAGTCTGACTACACCAACAGCAACATCCTTCTTTACCCCACTTTCACCCACGCATCAATACACTCCCAAGAGCTAAGCAGCTTCCTGTCATGTGTCACAAGCATGTGCAGAGGGGAGGCTAGAAACCACAGCGAGGCCAGGCGTCCAACACTGGTCGAATTACAGAACCTTTCTGGCTTCTGGCTGCACTCCCAAACTGTCTCAACTCCAGACTGTGCGCAGTTTGTCCTTTTACTCTCATCTAAGACCAGTTTCCTCAACAAAATCTTATACTTCTCCACTGTAAAAAAAAGAGAAACCACCCCTTCCTTTCCATCTCTTTCTGCTATTAAAGACAGAAACTCAGAGCAGCAGAAGCACAGACATGCCAAACGACAAACTGAGAGAAAAGGAAGTCCTAGCTAGCAAGAGACCACTCTGAACTTGCAGGGCGTTGGCGCTGGGTTAACTACGGTGAGCTTCATGTACTTCCGCATCTGCTCAGTGGGATGGGGTGATGAACTGAAATGTAAAATC
Source organism: Hepsetus odoe (assembly GCA_017165825.1). Taxonomy (NCBI): domain Eukaryota; kingdom Metazoa; phylum Chordata; class Actinopteri; order Characiformes; family Hepsetidae; genus Hepsetus; species Hepsetus odoe. The sequence goes on along the minus strand of CM029388.1, from coordinate 17,189,618 downwards.
CACCGTAACTCCAGTTCCTAAATGTCCTAAAGCACACAGCTTGGAATATAAGGGCACCATACATCCAGCTGAGGTATGTCTCCCGTCCCAAGAGTGAAATTGTGAACTGTTTCTCCAGATGTTGATACTCGCGACACAAATGGAATCGATGCATGCCTACAACTGTTTATACACACTTATGCTACTCTATTGTGGCCTTTTCCTGAACCCGTGGGCTGTGTATGAGTGAGGACACCAGCTTACTTTCAGTCTGACAAGCCATTTTGGAGGCCTAAATAGGGTCTTCTGTTCCTCCTAATCCCCTACCACAAGACTGAAAACAGCTGGTCAGTTAATAAAACTCGTGACCTTCACTTTCAGTTAAGGATCTCGTCTTAGGCTAACGCTATGAAATTATATCTGCTTTTATAAAGGCAATAGATGGCAATAGGTGGGCAAAACAAGGCACTGGCTGCTCTGTATACTACCTGTTTATTCCCCTACAAAGACAGGGCTGTGACCAAATGCACCCAAAAACTGGACTTAAAAATGTAGTTGGTGTTAATAAATTAATATGTTGGATTAATCTTAAACTGTACTAAACTTCAAATCCAAAACCAGAATATGAGGCAACTGTTGTGAATAAAGCTTTTTTCAATGTTGCCAGCAACAAAAGAAGACTCATCAAGAGTGCAGCAGACTAGAGGATCAATGGCGTGCTGAGGAAAAGCAGCACGCACATGAGGGAGACAGAACAGCCCGAGGGAGCTGCTTCACCCCGGCTACTGTTCCCAGCTCGCTGCTTTCTCACACTGGCAATGAGTTCAGACCCTGAATCTGCACACAGGCTGAGGATCCAGTCTGCAGCCATTTTCCCTGTGTGTCCTTTTTCCTGCAGCACCTACACACACACACACACACACACACACACACACACAGATGACCTACGCCTCCCTGCCTTTCTTCTCATTCATCTTTTATGAAGAACACATCCTCCAGTGCACTAAAAAGCCCTTGCAGATGCACAGGACGCATCTAACCAGCTAGACTTCATGTGCAGAAAGGAGAGCAGAGGAAGGAGCTAAAAGGAGAAGAGGGAGAAGTACACAAAGGAGTCACTGCGACATGTGCTCCCCACACTAGCCAGGCTGCTCTGATCTGAGGAATTAAAGAAGGATTAAGAACAGCAGCATCACCGGTCCTCCAACACACACTCACACACACACACACACACACACACGCACACATCAGACGGATCAATACACTTTGCGCGATAGTCTATAGTATCAGCATCAGTCCAGCAGCTGGAGCGCACAGGTGAGAGGGGGGCGCCAGATGTGTGTGTTTGTGTGTGTGTGTGTGTGTGTGTGTTTGTGTGTGTGTCTGAGTGTGAGAGAAAAAGAAAGCTCCGTCCTCACCACGGCCACGGACGAACGGACCGCCTCCGACACGCTCTGCCTGAGCTCCGCCGCTGTGCCGGGTTTACTCAGCCTCTTGGTGAATTTGCGCACTTCAGACATGCTTCACTTCCTCTCCTCTAAGCGAGCCACAGTTCCGGCGTGTGGAGCGGGAGCGGGAATACAGACATGCCGCTCAGGTCCAGGTGAGAATCTGACAGATGTGGCAACGCTCACACGCGCACACACACACACGCAGGAAGAGCCCTCCTCCCCACGCTCCACCTCTCTGGCAACGAGGTTGCCAGATAGAGCAAAAATACGTTAAAAATGTGGCCAATTCTTTATTTTTTTAACGTTTCATATATCAATAAAATATGTAATACACGCTTTTTTAAAAATAAATATTATTGTATATAATGTATTATTATACACGTGTATAATATGTATATATTTGTGTGTGTGTATATATGTATATGTATATTTTATATATGTATTATACATTATGTATCATACATTTTATAGAACTTTTATTTTCAATTCAATTTTCAAATCACAAATTAAATATACACAAATAAATCCTGCAGATTAATAGCATATGGAAGGACATCATTTTGAATGCTTTTTTGTTATTATTTCATTATTTATTTTCAAATAAAACCAAAAGCTTTATGTGGTTCACTGCAAACAGTAGTCCACAGGTTTTCTTATAATAACAGCCCTTTTTGTGTTTTGCATGAAATAAAAGTTATCTGTAAATTATTTCGCCCATGGATATAGGAACACTTTACTGATATATTCTCTTTCTTTCTGTTCTTTCTTGTTAAAGAGCCCTGTAACACCCCAATTTCCCATTCTTGGGATAATAAAGGATTATTCTATTCTATTCTATTCTATTAACGCAGTTGACTGTGGCATTGCTAGTTTATGGTCTTAAAGTGCCATCTTCTGGTCTGATTTGGTATTGTACATCTTGGTGACCCTGGTGGTCAACATTATTATTATTCATTTGCCATTTGGATTTGAACTACGACCCAGGCTGTCCATGTGTACTGAAGGAGGAGGCCAACCACTTTGCCAAACAAATCTAAAGGATTGTTAATATTACGTGAGTAATTACTATGGTTTAATGCCAAGAAAGAGCACTACAGATGCAATTTTTACTCTGAGGGTGTTGATGGAGAAGTACAGAGAAGGTCAGAAGGAGTTGTATTGTGCCTTTGTGGACTAGGAGAAAGCATATGACAGGGTGCCAAGAGAGGAAGTCAGGTGTTACAGTGAAGAATGTGAGAGCAGTTCAGGATCTGTGCGAGGGCAGTGTGACAGTGGTGAGATCTGCAGTAGGAGTGATGGATGCATTTAAGGTAGAGGTTGGATTACATCAATGATCAGTGCTGAGCCAATTCTTGTTTGCAATAGTAATGGACAGGTTGATGGACAAGGTTAGACAGGAGCCTCCGTGGACGATGATGTTGCTGATAATATTGTGATCTGTAGCAAGAGTAAGTAGCAGCTTGAGGAGAACCTGGAGAGGTGGAGATATGCTCTAGAGAAGAGAGGAATGAAAGTGAGTATGACAAAGACTGAATGAAAGAGAGGAAAGTGGAGTGGTTAGGATGCAAAAAGTAGAGGTGACAAAGGTGGATGAGTTTAAATACTTGGGATCAACTGTTCAGGGTATGGAACTGTTGATCAAAGTTCGCGATGAGAACGAGAACAGGAGCTGTCAAAAGAAAAAGAAGAAAAAAAATGTGAGTAATTTCAGTTATTTAGGGGCCTAGAAGTTAGGGACTAGGCCCCCTGACAGGAAGGTCATGGTTCAAGCCCCATACCAGTAGGTTACACTGAAGTACACTTGAGCAAGCAGAGGACACACTCATCGAGTGCCAGCACAAGGAATTTAATTCATTCATACTTTTGGATCATGTGTTTTTTATGAATGGTATTGTTGAGGAGCACTTTCAAACTTGGCGCCAAAAACTATGAGAACCATTGAATGCACCTGTAACATTCAGGGCACTTAAAATATAAAAACCCTTCAATGTAGATTAATTTATTTACTGAGGGATATTTTTCAATGTATTATATATAAAGAAAGGTTCAAAGGCAGTTATATAAAAAAGTGTCAGCCTTTGTCCCCGTCTTCCATATGGTCAGTCTTTTATCCTTTAATCAAAATAGATTTTCATCATATGTACAAAGTGAATATTATATACAAACCTTTTTATAAAGAGATACAAAATAGTACTTACACAGCATAATATGTACATACAGTGGATATACATTCTGTACAATATAGTAATATTTCACACTGCTTAACATTTTTCTGGTTCTTATTCACAGACACACATTATATACACAGTAAATTCACATCATCAGGTTTCACTTAATGGCTGAAATCTTGACTCTAGACCATGAATCCAGCTTTTAAGCCTGCAGTTTTTAGTCACAGGTTGTTAAATTAACTTTTGGTCTCAAATCCTGGACCAAAAACTGGATTCAATTAAAGAAATTATGGTTTAGGAGTCTCTTGATCCTGCCTATTGCTCTAATTCCTTGAATTCAGAAATTACTAGCAATTGTGCAGGGTTGCAGGTCAGCTGGAGCAGAATCAAGAAGCTCTGCTTGAGAATAACATGTTTATGCGCCTACTACTAGAAATCTACACTTTGCCAGAGTTGAGTTCCAACCTGCATCTAACATGCTGCCCTACCTGACTCGCCTGACATACATAAATCTGTTTCAGCTTTCTGAAGACTTTTTTAGCTTTTATAGATTGTGGATGGGACTGGACTCTGCAGGAAGCTAGGTGAACCAGGGCTGGTGACCAGGTGACAGGGATCTCTCTCACTCTCTCTCGCTCTCACTCAGTTACACTTTGTATGAAGCTGAAACACTTTACGGCTGAGGCTGGCTCTCCATGGCTTCACTAAGCTCTTTGTGTTGACCAGAAGATGACCTTTTTTAACATCCCTGTGCCCCGCAACAAGATACTCCTTCCCTATAGCAAAAGAGGGACAAATACAATAGACAATTCACACACTGGATTGTACAAACCTCTCAATTACCCACAGAATTACTACAATTCACACACTGGATTGTACAAACCTCTCAATTACCCACTGAATTACTACATATAGACTTAAATGCAATAAAAAATAGTGTTTTTATGTCATTGAGCAAAACATTTAGCTGAGAGAAAAATGTCACCAGAACTATGTCTACTGTAAACATCGTACAGCACGCTTCATTAGTGTGTAAAGTGAGATTTCCTTGTTTAAAGAAACATGCACAAGGGTTTTGGGCTGCTGTTTTCTTGTGTCGGATGGCAACACAGGCCTATTGTTGTTTCATTTCCGAAAGATATATCCGTGCAAAGTGAGATTATTGTCAGAGGATGAAAGTTTGATGACTGAAAACATGAACATTTTCTTAAAAACATGAAACCGAAGATGGTGGAATAGATACAATATGGTACACTGGAAAATTATACATTTAACATATATAATTTCTTTATTTATATAATACAAATAATGTCAACTGACATGCATGTTATCTCGACATCAAAAAATGTTTTTATACGTACCTGGATAAAGTACCGGGCAGGTACAGCCTCGTGAGGTCCAGGACTCCGGATACAATGTAATAGCTCCTTGCTTGAGCCTGAGGATGGAGCTGCTCCACAGCACCTTCAGAACCTTCACATCCACTTCAGCATGAGAACCCTTATCATGTGCTGCTAATACTCTCACCTTCAGAACTACAAAAACAAACAGAGCATCCAAACACCTTGACTAATTTACATTGTTCGTATGCATAAATTAAAGGAATAACTCCCATTTAAATCTAATTTTATTGTACACAATTAATTTCTCCCTCATACTTCTGTTTTAGCTATTCCACATACTTTTTGCCACTTTTTAAAGATATTATTATTCTATAAAATAAAAGTACATTAAAGATTTTACATCATTACATTGTATTTTACATTACATTTACAAAAAGTGTCAAATTTTATAAAGTGCTGCTGGAGACATTCCCCAAACTTTCAGTGCAATTTCAAGACTCTCCCACTGTTTCACACAGTGTATGTTAATGACTTGCTCATGCTTATATTGTATGAATACAAATACAGTCCTGAAATAGCCTCATGCTTGCCTGAACAGGGATGGCAGTGGCTGGGGCTACAACAGAAGGAGGTTGGATTGTACGCACTAAGCATTACAGCGTAAAAAGTTCTGGAGCGTGCCTCTGCGCTGCATGAGTCAGAGTCTGGCTGAAAGTGTTGGGACTAACCGTAAGAAAACTTCTTTCCGCAGAAGAGTTTGCTGTTTCCTAGGGACTGTGGTTTACATACGCATTTCTCTGCAGAGAGAAAAAAAAAAAACAGCAGCAATTATCATGTTGGCTGTCAGTTTGTTTCCGTTGTCAGGACGATGTTAAAACAGGCATGACATTTAAAGTGGCACATACCCTATCCAAACAAGGAAAACTGTGAAACAAAAAGACAAAGCTGTTAGTGCTCCGTACCTGGAACAGTCAGAGCAGAGAACAGTTCTTCCACTCGAAATATGGTGTTGTTCTGTTCAACATCTTGCCTGCACACACAGATTATGTACACATTAAATCTGTAATATTGAGTTAATCCAAATTGTAACTCCATTTTGAGGAGCCACTAACCCTGTAATGCAGTCTCCGGTGAAAGGATCACAGTCGCCTTGGCATTGGCAGGGTCTGCAGCCATAGGCACTGAAACCCCAGTGTCTAGGCATGCAATGATCACAAAGTGGAATGGCCACACCTGGCTTGCAGCTACAGTCACCATTACTAGGGTCACATTTCACAGCACCAACTGGGTGGCATGCACAAGCTGCAATATAAGAAGAGAAAAAGTACATCAAAATATCAAAATCAAACAACTATACAATATTTCTACTATTAAAGTGATGTAGGTCTACCATCTTCTATGTCCTGTACTGGTGGGATAACTAGTATAAATCATTTATACGCATTGTAAATTAATCATCATCATCATCTTTTTCTTTTGGCTGCTCCCATTTAGGGGTCACCACAGCGGATCTACCGTCTCCATTTCTTACGGTCCTCTGCCTCTTCCTGCTTACATGTTGTAAATTAATATTTTTAATCATTTTTATATTTAATATGGTAAAGTCTGTGTCAGATGTCTGGCAGAACATAAGAGATGACATAAAACATAAAAGTATAATACAGCTTAATACTTGCAGGGTAAAGTATGGCCTACTACTGACAATGTTCTTAAGATAAATTAAGCCAGTGTTAGGGTGTGATTTAACATCTGTGAATAAATTTTCATTCAATGTATGATTTCAAACTGCAAGATTCTTCATCTCAATCCCATCTGTAAAAACTTGTCCGAGGCAATATTAATTTTTGGAAGGTTTTAATTTACTTTCAGATCACACTCCAACATTTCAGTGAAGCTGACAGGCCTCTGACTGAACTATGTCCCTGATCATAATAAAGATGATTCATCACGTATCACTTTACCCTACTCTTTCATCAAAACTCAAAGATTTTGGCTGCCTCTAAAGCATATCATTTTTAATCACCTTAAAGGAATATAATATTTATTAATAATATGTTTCAATCACCACTTCCATATGTGGAAAACTCAAAAACACCTCACGGTATGTATACAGTCTACAGATCATGGACATCATATGGACTTTAAATGCATAATTCCTCCAGTTTGTACAGTTAAACTTTTTTGTATTATTATGTATTATCAAAGTGTTTTGTATCATTTACATGCAACTTGACCAGCTTATTTTCAACTTTTGGATTACACCTAGACACCTTGAAACTACCCAATACAACTTGAAATTCATTGACCTCTCAATGCTAGTTATCCGGTATAAGAGTCATTAAAGCAAACTAGTTCCATTCATCTCTCTCCTTTGCATATAATAAGTGTAACAGCTCTGCTGAAGATCCAGATTGTGTTTAGCAAACTTGGCATTGGAAGTGATGTTCTTGAAAAGGGCAATGTTTATTGTGCGCATGATGATCATCTGATGATCAACTGACATCAACTGATCATCAATCTTGTACAATTACATGTATTAGGCTCCATCCCTTATGTTATCAAGTGTAAGAGATACTTGCTGGTCCTTAACTACTTCTGTAAAGTATTTTGCCATTTGTTTGAAAATATAGCAAGCCTCTGCAGTGGTTTTTAAAGGATGGTTACTCCAACTGTTAACTATATGCCTAAAGTTTCCAGAAAGATTGCGGTCAACATCTTTAGAGATTATTTCCTGTCACATTACAGTAATCTTGCAAAGGATAATTTTGTCAAAACAGCTCCAAAACTGATAACCAATTTTAATCTTTACATGGTTTGTAAGTCTATAAGAGGACATCCTTAAAAAATGTTGTATTTTGTGCTTTTGTAAACTATTTGTTCAATGAATACATAAAATGTTAACTGTGACTGTTTCACATGACAACTCATGAAAGATTTATGCAGGAGGATCGTCTCAAAGGATTAGCATATTTTCTCAAAATTGCATCATATATGAGATATGTGGTATGTATCACACATGAGACATGATCATAAAAGCATTAAAGCAAGCTGTCTTGCAGATAAATGAGACGTAAAACTTGTGAAAGCAATCCCAGCAAGGCCAATCTACTTTTGGATATTTAATCAGAGTAGACCATGAACAAAAAATTCCAAAAGCTGCCCTAAGGTTCACTAATATAAGCAATATACCCTTGCTCTTATCAGTATTATGTCCCTGATCATTAACTAGATTCAATACTGTACTATGATGTTTTACAAAAACCTGGATAAAATATTTCTAGAATATTATTCATATATTTAGGATTTTCTTTTGTTCCAGCATTTATAAAATGGCCTGCAACATCTGACTAATGGCTATTATTTTAATGGAAATAATATCCTAGGATTTCATTATCAGATAGGAGTAGAAACATTTGCTGCCCTGTGATCTTCCACTGGCATAACAGGAAGTGACGTCTTACAGGCCAGTGATATGTACTAACCTGTATCTCAAAGTGACAGGTGCAAAACTGCAAATGGCAAAAGCCAATTTGTCAGTGCTATGTGCCAATCTGCCAATGGCATTTGCCAATCTGCAAGTGACCTGTGCTGATTTGCCACTGGCATGCGCTCGTCTGCAAGCTGTAAGCTAGAGGTAGAGCGCCATCTACCGTGACAGTGTCTATTATATCTGAGGTAAATGGAATTGGTGAGGCTGACAGGTGTTTCTTGTTACATTGGTGTGTCCTTTATTGTTTAAATTATAAATTGCTCTTGATGTCTATTCTCAGAGCTATTGATTTCACCTGTTTAGACTCCATTTGTAGACAAAAAGGGAAAACTAACATGAAGACCAGAGAGCTGTCTGTGGGGGAAACGTATGGTGAATTGAAGCTGAGATAAGCGGGATCTTCCATGGGATCCCCAAAATAACTGTCAGCTACATTATGAAAAAACTCAACAGGGCAGGGGCGAATATGTACTGCGTGACGAAGACTTTAAGAGCAGAAACATTAGAGGCCATCAACACCACTCATCAACAGAGACAAGCCACGACATTTCTACAACAAAGTTATGTGAAAGTGACAACCCTTGTCATTGTGAGGTCAAAGCACAGCAGACAATGAACCACAATGAAATTGGACCTCTGCATTTAACCCATGCACACTCAAACACAGTGCAGCAGTGGGCAGCTATTGAAAGCACCCGGGGAGCAGTGACAGGGACAGCACCTTGCTCAAGGGTACCTCAGGGCAACCTAGTGGGAAGGGGTTCGAACCCCTGATCCTCCAATCATGTGGCCAACGCCCTAACCACTAGGCCACCGCTGTGTACTGATGGTAGAAAGATTAATCTCTACCACAGCGATGTAAAGGATGGTAAGTGTAGAGAACAAGTGTATATGTTCATGTTCCAAAACATCTGTGAAGCACATCAGAGAAGCAACAGGCTCAAAAACAGAACTTCATCATGCAGTAAGACAACGACCCAGCCAGATGAACAAAGGACTTCATCAGGGCATATACAAGCAAATACTAAGTGTAATGTGCTCACATTAACTGTAAAACTTTTCTGTTCTTTCACACACTCGGAAAACTGGGTGGTCAGATACGCAAGATGTTCTATGTAATTTAACATACCTAGCTGTAAACACCATGAAATAAAAGCTGAATATCTGGTCTGTCATCTTATATTCATTATGTCTTTGTTGCAGAGCAAGAACAAATGAATTGGCCTTGCTGTTCTAATACTTTCAACTGCAGATCATCATGTGTGCAGAAAAATGAACTGTTAAATAAAATGCCAAAGTAAATACGTATTTGTACATTTGTTGGATTATATTAAGTGAATATAATAATTTTACATTTAAAATCTTTAAATACTTCAGTTTATCTGCATCAGCATATTAGTTCTCACAACAAAACAAGCACATGTCAATGGCAGATACGTATTGTTCTGGCCTGTGAGATGTCACATCAGTAATATTACTAAGTTCCTAATCCTTTTTCTGGACAGGTCAGCAATGTCAGTGGAGAAACAAAGACAAACAATATCATACACAAGTTCACACCTAGGGGCATTTTAGCATCTCCAGTTTCCCTGGAACTTGTGGGAGGATGGAAACATAAGTGCTTATTTACTCCATGTGCATAAGGTTATCAAAGCAATAAAAATAAGGTTTTTTTTTCTGTTTGCATAAGAGCCATGACAATTAACTGTTCCCTTTTATTTATTTTTTAATTTAATTTTTACTTCTGGCAATGTACACAGATTACATTGTACTTGATTTAGCCTGTCATCATTGTTTATATTACTTTATATAGTTATTTAGTTATATGAGTAATCTCTCTCTTATCTCTTATACAGTGCTGTGCAAATGTTTTAGGCAGGTGTGAAAAAATGCTGTAAACAAAGAACGCTTTCAGAAATGGAAGTGTTAATAATTTATTTTCATCAATCAACAAATTGCAGTGAATGAACAAAAGAGAATCTAAATCAAATCAATATTTGATGTGACCACCCTTTGCCTTCAAAACAGCATCAATTCTTCTAGGTACACTTGCACACAGTTTCTGAAGGAACTCGGCTGGTGGGTTGTTCCAAACATGACTTTGTTTCAACCTCCGTGTGACATTGATGATCATCAGCACCTGTTTGGTAAAACTGGTTGATCACACACCGACTATAATCCTACAGAATCCCTGACTTTGTGCAAGTGTACCTAGAAGAACTGATGCTGATTTGAAGGCAAAACGTAGTAACACCAGATACTGATTAGATTTAGATTTTTCTTTTGTTCACTCACTTTGCATTTTGTAAATTGATAAAAATAAACAATCATTATTTATATTTCTGAAAGCATTCTTTGTTTACAGCATTTTTTCCACACATGCCTAAACCTTTTGCACAGAACTGTATATGCATTCCATAAGCAACAAACATTCAATTCTGCTTCAGCTAAAAACAGAAGTGTATGTGTGAGCTCCTGCTAGTGTGGGTTTCTTCTCTTTCCATGCTCCCATAAGCAATCTGAGTGTGAACTGCCAAGAAATCAGTAGACTTTCATCAACAATTCACAGTTTATTGAAAACAGCAACAATAACACTAAAAGAAGTAGCATGAAAATAATAAGACAGTAGTGCTTACTCATGACCATAAAGCAGCTGCTGCTTCATATGCATGAGAGAGGGGCCTCAGAGTGAATGCACACAGAGTACATGACCTCAGAGTATAAGCACACAGAATAAAAACATTTTAAAAATATTTTAGAGAGCTGTCCAAATGAGACTGATGCTTAAGCTATGAAGTCAGGTATCACAGGAGCGGTGTGTCAATGTATGTGATGATTAATATGTCTGCTATCCCCCTGTATGTACACACACACACACACTCACATGAACACACTCACGCACACACCATACACAGCCAAGGGCCCATCAGTACTCTTGTTATTCTGCGTGTCTCAGCTCGTTATAAGAGCCATCAGCATTCCTAGCAGGAATAGTGCTCCATGCCAAATAACCTTGTGTGTATGTCAAGTGTTTGTGCATGTGTAAGAGATATTAGGTAAAATACAAAGTTCCTGAACTTTGACATCATACTGGCCAATGTCCATCCACTTACACACACACACACACACACACACACACACACACACACACCACTGAATGAGTGGAAGAAATAAAAGTATATCAGAAGACCTAAAGAAGAAAAAAGACCATTTTCCTTAAAACATTTAAGCAGCTTCTCCAAATCAGAGGTTCCAAGACATAATGACAATCACTGCATTTCCCAACTAAGTATTAAATCCTACACAACTTTATTATTAATTACTTATTACTTCTCTTAAATTGTAATGGGATTCCATTTTTGACTGAGTCCTGTTAAAGTAATGGTATTATTCATTGGTTTTTTTTTTTTTTTATCCATAAAACCCAAATGATCTATACCAACTGGAAAGCACCAAGAAATCCATCTCAACAGTCCTTTTCAGGAAATTTTTTAGAAAGGAAGAGCCAGTCACAGTAAAGATAAGGCCTATCAAAATAAGCCATTCTCTGCTCTGCTTGATTAACATAAACAGCTGAGAAACACTCAGAAACAATCCAGGAGAAACAAAATGGGCTGCCTTAAATAAAATGTTTATAATTCAAATGCAATGGTTTGTTTAGGTGAGGTTGGGTCTATCTTGTCTTTGGCACTGGAATTTTAAGTGTAACTTTGATGATTTGACAGATCACTCATGAACTTTATAGCAGTAGAAAGTTGTTTCCCCCAGTGAGTTTGTTCACATCAGGTGTCACATGCAGCAAACTCTTATACAAGAATAGACTGAATAATACACACAGAATGATTTTATATATGTTTTATATGCACTGTTTGGGCTTTATATTGTTCATTTAAAGACAGATGTGTAATAAAGGACCATGCTATTCTCATGACTGAGGTTTGTGTTTGTGTGTCTTACGTGTGCAGGAGTCAGGTGCAGTCAGTGGTCTGCGAGGATGTCTATAGAAGCCTTTCTGGCACTGCTGGCAATGTCGGCCCTCTGTGTTGTGCAGGCAGTGACACACCCCTCCGCTACGCTGACCAGAGTGCTGCCACACACTGACATCAAAGTGACAGCTCTCTGCATGCCCATTACACTTGCACTCTATACACTCGCACAGCATACGTACACACACAGACACACAAACAAACAAAAACAATACACAGTGGTTAGCTTTTTTCAATAAAATGCGAGAAAAAGAAAAAGAAAGAAAGAAAGAAAGAAAGAAAGAAAGAAGACTAAATGACTCACTAGCACAATGGTGAGCTTCTCCAGTTAGGGCATTGGCTGGTTTCCAGGGTCGGTCATTATAAAGATTGTCACATCTTTCACAGTGATCACCTGCCGTGTGATGTCGGCACAAACACAAGCCGTGCACCTGAGAAGATTCAAATTAGATTAGCTTTCATCAACAACCAATCCAAAAGCAGGATTCCATCAGCTCTAGGCTAATTCATCTTAAACCACCAACTTCTACTTAGTTCTATAGTTACTGAAAGTGAGGAGCTGCAGTACTGGCCTGCCAACATGTAAGGGGTTAAAAGAAGCAACTCACGCAACTAAACACTGTGATTTAATAAAATTAATAAATGGTTTAGCCCTTTGTTCCTCTCAGTAAACAACTGAGCAAAGTTATGAAGTACTTATCCCACTACCTCAGCATGCTTTTTCATTTTCTTATTTCTCATTTCACTGTTACAAACATTCCACACCATATCAGCTCCTGAACACAATCCAAGATCCACATCCAAATCCTTGGCCAATATATGACTATTTTATGCTCCATGCCTTAATCTTGACTATCCAAAGCCAGCAGCCTCTGTGTTTGTGTTTCAGTGAGTGAATTTAACCTTGCCAACAAACAAGGATATAGGTGTAAGAATGCAGAAAAAAAAGAGAAAAACAAAGCAGAGTGAGAAATGGGGGGTAAGAGAGAGAGAGCACGAGAGAAAGAGTGAAAGAGAAAGAAAGAGAGAGAGAAAGAGAGTTCAAAGTAATTTGTATCACATTCACTTTTACAGATTTATCATAAGGATAAAAAAACTCAATGGCGTGTGTGTATGTTTGTCTGTCTGTGTATGTGTGTTAAAGAAGACAAGTAAAAGTGTCGAAAGATAACTACTGTATGCTTGGGATATACATATATATGTGTGTGTGTGTGTGTGTGTGTGTACAGTGCATGCTGTGTTTTTGGACTAGCACAAGGATAAGTGTGTTTTGTCTGGACTTTTAGATCAAATGGTCTGACCCTCCCTGGATACATTTTCTGTACCTGCATCTGTGTGTTGTATGTATTTATATGTGTGCGTGTGCACTATGTGAACTATGACACTATGAACTATGTGTTCACTACTGTCTGATTGCAGAGGGAACAACAAGAGTGTGGATAAGGGGAAAGTGGCACATAATGAGGCACTTTCTGACCTTGCTGTACCTTTTCCTCTGCATCTCAGCCCTCCCTCCTACCCTCCTTCCCTCCTTCCTGTCTGGGTTTCCTATCTGTCCTCTAATCTTGGCCCTGCTATCAAAAGTTTGGGGTTACAGTAATGTCATCACAGAGAGGGGCAAGCTGCATAGCAAACACACTGCTTATATAATCCAAAGATCTAAAGGGGTAGGGAGTGAAGAAAAGGAGAAGAACTAAAGAGCAAGACAGGAGTCAAACAGGCCTTTAAACATATGTAAGCATAAAACATTTGAATGCAGTCATTCAGAACAGCGAACGCACTTTCTCATTAAAAACTGGTTAGTCACTCATGAGCAAACACTCACAATTTCCTTACAGAACTAGTGCAGTGGGTGAGCCTGGCAAGTTGCAGGTAAGGTAAGGTTCATACCCAGCCTTTGCCTGACTGAACACAACCATAGAATTAGGTCAAGGCACTACATTGTGTCAGAAACCCACCCTGTTCCTTTATTTCCTGCACACAGAGACAATTTGATGCCTGCTAATGATTAGGTGATAAGGCTGGCATTGTGAGCTGTACTAATGAATGTACAAGTGTTCAAACACTGTGCCATTCACGCTCACAGTCCCTCTACTCACCACGTGGTGGCCATGGTGATCTGTGTGTTGGTAGCCAGTGGCAGGCACGCATTGGTCAGAATGGCCATAACACAGGCAGGTTCCTTTCAGAATGAGGTTGTAGATGGCATAGGGGGCAATGGGGAGGTGGGCATTGCCCTCTTCCAACTGGCATGGACACTGCTGAGGCTGTAGAAGATGCACACGCAGGTTGGTAATACCCAACTGGGCATGACCTGCTGAGTTGTAGGGGTCTATTGCATCCAAGGGTGAGAGGGCACGATAAATGACCTGCAGATTAAAAAACACACAGACACAAATAAGAAATACAATATTGACGATATTGAATATTGACATATTGATATTGAATATTGACATTATTGTGACTGATAAAGGGATAAAGTCTTGCAACTACACTACACATATGCCAGTAGTTTCAGTTACAATATGAGAGTGAATTTTGCACTGTTACTGTTAATGGATTTGATCCATTGTTTTATTACTACGATACCTTTTTATATGAAAACGAAAATCTATGAAGTACTAACATATAATAATATGTAATCATTTTATCAGTCAAAGCATACCATCATTCAGACCCAAAAGCATGTGCGCATGAATACCAGTGCAAATATAACTACCTCTCCACCACTGCAGGGGTGTGTTGATGAATATTTCTCTGTGCACCAGCGGCCATCGTCCACCCCAAACTGTTTGCTGCAGTTCTGAGCATACAGGCGCAGCTTCCTCCATGTGTGCCCGAAATCCTGTGAGCGCTCCAGCACCATGGCGGCTGGCCGGGGCGAGCGAAATATTAAAATCAAATGAGTGAAATAAAACTCCATCTCCAGGTCAAGCTGCAGAGTCTCTGTGACAACATGTTGAGCAGACTGCCACCAGCTGGGCGGGCGTCTGAAGGGTGAGTCCGTCATCGCTCTGGCCGGGTGAGCTTTCTCTGTCACTGTGGCATCACATACCCCACACTGCGGCACACAGCTTTCTTCGTCGTAAATACAAAAGTGCTCAGGTGAGGAGGAGCCACATTGTGTGCTGGTGTGCAGGTGTCTCCCCACAGCCAGGTTACCCATGCGAGGGTTACACACTCGACTGTCACAGCCTGATTTACACACATATACAAACAACATGTTAAACATCTGATGATATGATAAATTACATTTACTTTGATTTACAAAACAATCAGCCACAACATTTAAACCACCATCTGGTAAACTGTTTAATTTAGAGCCAAAGTCAAGCCATGGGATATATTAGGCAGCAAGTGAACAATCAGCTGTTAAAGATAATGTGTTGGAAACAGGAATAGTGGGCAAGTGTAAGGACCTGAGTAACAAGGTCTGAATAATAGTGGGTAAATGACTGGTTCTCCTAAATCTCCTAAATGGCAGGTCTTGTGGTGTGTTCTGCTGTGGTTAGTTCCAACCAAAATTGGTCCATGGACAGATAATCGATAAGCCAGCAGCAAGATGAAAGTGAAAAAGTGAAAGTGACTATTCTTGTCATTGTGAAACGCAGCACAGCACAACATGACGAAATTCAACCTCTGCATTTCACCCATACACACACGTGTAGCAGGGGGCAGCTATTGAAAGCGCCCAGGGAACAGCAATGGGGATGGTACCTTGCTCAAGGGTACCTCAAGGCAACCTACTGGTGAGGGAATCCACAATCTTCTGATCCGGGGAAACTCCCTAACCACTAGGCCACCGCTGCCCTGTGGAAACTCAAGGTTAAGTGATCTACTGGTAGTGTACTTGCCTACAGATCTATGGCTCAAGAGGTCCCAGGTTCAAATCCCACCTCTGGCACTACCACCACTGGGTCCCTGAGCAAGACCCAAGAGTTGCTCCAGGGGGGCTGTCCCTGTAATTAGGACATGGAAGTCGTTCTGGAGAAGAGCGTCTGCTAAATGCTGTAAATATAAGCAACTGGCATTTAAATTGCTAAAAAAGATTAAAGATTTAATAGCAGTGTCAGAACCTGAACACAGAGCGTTCAGATTGTCCTTGCTGACCCTTTGGATTCAACTAAATGATCTGCCTCTACATTTTGGGGTGCCAAATATAATGTTATGGCTGATTGGTGTATGAATTCTAATATAGTGCCTCTCTTATCCTGCGCTTGTGGCGTTGGTTTCCTGTACATGGATTAAGCTTAATCTTGGACTTAATTTCAATGTCAATAGAGAATTACCACTAGAAATTCTTTTTTGGCTAGGCTTAAACTTAATCTGGGTCTGGCAAACCAGATTTTAGTGTTTTCTTGCTGTAACACTCACTCCAGTGCAGGTTAACCCCATAGGACCTGACACTGGGTTTAAACATAGACTACAAAATTCTCTAACAGTATGAATTGGAGCGCTTTAATGGTTTTATATGCGAGTGATCAATAAACCTTAAAATGTGATAACCCACAGATTATAACGGGTTTGTCAGCTGAGTATAATCAGGTGTGTTAAAGAAAGGAAAACATTCAGATTTGCGAGGCTGAGCTGCTTCAGGACTGTGCAGTAGTGCTCTAGTACATATCAGTGAAGGACAGTACATTACAGACAACAGTTTTTATACACAACGACTATTATATCAATGATATAAAAGTCCTTGGTACAGCAGTGTGACCAGTGTCATGTAGCCTTAAAAATGTGCTTCATTTTCATTTTGTTCCTTGTTTGGCATCCAGCAGCAGATGGTTCACTGCAATGCAGTGCCTCAGGTTGTTGTAAAATCCACAGAAATGACTAAAACACAGGTCTTAACTTCATCAAGGAGCGGTGTTACCCTTGTTTTCTAGTTTTTGGACTCTCTATGTGTAAAAATCCCTGGTTAAGCTGTTGATCGTTTGCAATCTTGGTTTACATCTGAACAGAACAGAAGAGTGTGATCAAACCTCGCCTTTCTTTTGGAAAACACCCGCTGTCCTGTTCCATATGATCACTATTGGCAGTGTTAATGCTACAGGTATTACACACACGGATCTCCTGCAGACTGATGCACTCTGGTGACATGTGTGGGGGTGTTTTCGTCATTGGTCCTTTGTGGAGGCAGAAAGACACTGACCTGAACGCACCAGGTGAGCACCAGCACACATGAGCAACAACAACACAGTCCACCTCTCCATCGTCGGACCACAAGCCGAAAGGTAGGAAAGCAGAAGACGCGTCCTGAACAAGCGCCAGGCTCCTCCGCTGCAGCGTCTGACTCTCAAACGGCAAGTAGGAGCACGACCGCCTGCGCGCGCGGCTGCCAGGTGCAGCTTCTTCCCAGCAGCAGCGAGCGCGAGCCCCTCACCTGCGCAGCTCCAGCTGCAGCCATTCACCCATCTGTTTACTCCAGCTTTAGTCTGCTATTTCCGCCTCTCTCTCTCTCTCTCTCTCTCTCTCTCTCTCTCTCTCTCTCTCTCTGACCCGCTCTATTCTCGCTCCCGCTGAAACCTCTAGAACTCCGTCACTGTGCGTGTGACTGACAGGACTATGAATATAAGCCCCGCCCCCTTTCTACTCTCATTTAAAGGGCCTATATTCTGCATTTTTGCCACCTCAGACATTTGTGACGTTAGCGTGGTGTAAGTTACCCCAAACAGGCTGTTCTTTGCAGCTTGCTGTAAGTGTTCAAATATTTTCTTTTCAACCAATTTTGTACACAATGCATGTAATAATAATAATAACAGCAACAACGGGAAGTGAAAGGGACTATTTGTCATTGTGAATCACAGCACAGCACAATCACATACAGTGATTAACCCTTACACCAAATGTGTAGCAATGTCTACATTTGCAGCATTTAGCAGACACTCTAATCCTGTCTAATGTCTAATGTCGCAACTTCCATGTCCTAATTACAGGCACAGACCCCCTGGAGCAATTCAGGGTTAAGGGTCTTGCCCAGTCGTGGTAATGCCACAGTTGGGATTTGAACCTGGGGTCATTTGAGCCATAGGTCCATAGGCAAATATTTTACCACTAGACAACAACCCCATGTCTATGATCTGGGGAGCAATGATGGGGACAGTACATCAGGGCCCCATAAGAACAATAATAATAATACTTATAATAATTTTAATAATCATCATCATCATCTCCTTCTTTTGGCTGCCCCCCTTTAGGGGTTGCCAAAGCAGGTCATTCATTTTTAATTTCTTCCGGTCATCTGCATCTTCCTCCTTCAAACCAACCACCAGCATGTCCTCTCTCACCACATCCATAAACCTCCTCTTTGGTCTTCCACTTTTCCTCTTTCCTGGCAGCTCAATCTTCAACATCATCCTCGCAATATTGTCTCTGCTCTGGACATGTCCAAACCAACGCAACCTTGCTTCTTTAACTTTGTCTCCAAAATGTCTAATCTGAACTGTCCCTCTAATATACTAATTTCTAATCCTGTTCATCCTCATCACACGCAATGAAAATCTCAGCATTTTTTGCTTTGACACCTCCAACTCGTACAACATAGCTGGTCTCACTACCATCCTTCCCTTTTACTCTTGCTGGTACCCGTCTGTCACAAATGACTCCAGCTACTCTTCTCCACCCATCCCAACCTGCCTGCACTCTCTTCTTCACCTCTCTTCCACACTCACCGTTACTCTGATCTGTTGATCCCAAGTATTTAAATTCCTCCACCTTTGTCACATCTACTTTTTGCATCCTTACCACGCCACTTTCCTCCCTTGCATTCACACTCATGTATTCTGTCTTTGACCTACTCACTTTCAATCCTCTCCTCTCTAAAGCATATCTCCACCTCTCCAGCTTCTCCTCAAGCTGCTCTCTACTCTCACTACAGATCACAATATCATCCAAGAACATTATTGTCCGCAGAGACTTCTGTCTAACCTTGTCCATCAACCTGTCCATTACTATTGCAAACAAGAATGGGCTCAGGACTGATCATTGATGTAATCCAACCTCTACCTTAAATGCATCCATCACTCCTACTGCAGATATCACCACTGTTATACTGCCCTCGTACATATTCTACTCTCACATACTTCTCTGTAACTCCTGACTTCCTCATACAAAACCACAACTCCTCTCTGGGCACCCTGTCATATGCTTTCTCCAAGTCCACAAAGGCACACTGCAACTCCTTCTGACCTTCTCTGTACTTCTCTATCAAAACCCTCAGAGCAAACATTGCATCTGGACATGAGCTGATGTGAAAGAGATCTCTAGTTGTTTAGGAATTAAACTGGGTTCCTTCGTGATCTCACAGACTACTTCCATTGTGTTGTATAGTGGATGTGTATTAGAGGCTTAAGTAAAAAGTGTTGTAGTGTGTGTGTATTGGAGGTGCACTGTGGTGGCTGTGTTTTAGAAGTGTGTTGTAGAAGGTGTGTGTTGAAGATGTGTCATAGTAAGTGTGTAGTTGTGCATGTGAGTTTGAGGTGTGTTGTAGTGAGTGCTTTGGAGGTGTGTTGTAGTGTGTGTGTGTTAGAGTGTATGAGTGCATCTTGCCTCTTCCCGTCTATTAGCTTTGTGTGAAAGTTAGGGGGTTGGTGGGATTTATACACATGAAAGTGGGAAGGAAAATCCATGGAAAAGCATGAGCAGATAATCGGCAGCCGTTCACTGAACTTTTCCTGGTTGATGGTGTGGAATGTGGCTGGGTGAAAAGATTTCCGCTCTTAATCCATTAGTAAGGATTTAAAGAATGCCTCCACCAAACCTCATTCATCTCCTTTTAGAAAGTAGCAGTTGGCTTTTTAGTCCTCAAGACTGGAAAATATCAAAAGGGTTTAAGATTAAGAGCCGAGTTGTTTTCCCAAAAAAAGGTTTTGCCTTGATTTCACTGAAAAACAAACTGTCCTTGTTTTAGGAGCTGAGGTAGTACAAACACCTATATTGAACATACTGAATATGTACTTCATATGGGCCATATATTCTTAACAATATTCTCATTAAGCTCCATCCATGCATTTAAATAGGAACAGAGGTCTATCAGTGCCTATCATCACTGTCTGAACAATGTATCATATCTCCAGAATGGAGAGCAGTGAGAAATGATCTTCATTCTGAATGGAACTAGATTTATTGGAACATTTCTAGTGGCTTACTAATCTTTTACCACAACATAAAGGCCAGGACATGAAGTTTAAAGGTTTTGTTCAGACAGTGAAAGTATATGAAAGTATATCCTAGTACAATACACACACACCCCTAATCTCCTGAGGACTGGTTGGATTGTCTGTTTTCTCACACTCACACCTGGAATCTCCTTTTCTGAGCATTTTCCCAGCTCTATCCCACTTTACTCCACTCATCTACTATGTGACATGTCTACAAGGCCATTGTATTGATATTTTAGAGAAGAGAAAATGCTAACCTGCAAAGCCTCAGAAGCAGGACTGGAAAACAGATTTAGACTGCTGTTTGATGCAGTCTACTGATATAATGAAGATGGGCTTTAAACAAATTATTTGCTAAAGAGCCTGAATCCTACAGTTTCACCTTATGTTATTTTGTCAGGGCTGAATTGCATGGTTTTAAGAGCCAAAAACAATAATAATTACTTTCTATGTGATACTTGCATTTCCATCCCATTATTCCCTTGAAATACACTCCTTAGCACCTTAGCTCCCACATTTGGACTGTTCTCCTGGATTCTGGAGTTGAGAGGTGCGTACACTCTATATGAATTTCTTTTCTCAGGAAATAATGAAGAAAATGTTGATATTGTTATTTTGGTATTAAAAGTCTGAATGGTATGGGATCTTTAAATGGCCTCTTTTTTCTGGCTACCCTAATAAAATAATAGGATACCAGGCTATGTGTTAGACCAAATTGTCTATGAAAGGTTATTTTAACAAGTAAGACATAATGTTCATAAGGGTGGAAATAAAACAAAATAAATAATGGTATACATGACTTGAGCACAGTCATGTTTGACTTGTTTCATACATAAAGCTTTTAAAGGATATTTACTGGGATGCACATATTCATACATGCCTAAAAATTCCCAGTAAACAGGACATAACATTCTCAACATAAATGACCATTTTCTCCTTCATTTCTGTATCATGTATGATAATACAGTTATAAGTAGAAGAACAGGACGAAAAATATGCTTGAGATATTTACTCCTGCTCACCTATATAAAAAGTGAAGGCTTTACAGGATAAGTGCTTTCTTTGGTGATGTGGGGTGCAACTGAATTTAACAGCTTTACTCTTTGCATAAGGACAAATTAGCTAGCACGTGGTCTATTCGTTTGACACTGATTTGAATTTGGGTGCACTTTTTAATATAACTAACAGGTTCAAATGGATAAACACTCATATGACTGGCTAAAGAAACATCTCTTGGCTTTTAATGGCTGTAGCATGACATGAGTGAATGAATGTGAACTTTCAGGACGGAGTCCAAGGAAGGACAACTTTACAAATCCTGAGACAACACCACCTGGAGAATCCCCTTCGAGAACAGACACTCCCACTTGGAGGGGAGTTCCAGTTCATACTGAGGCATGAAGCTGACATTTCATCCCCCTGATGTTTTGCTCAGATCAGGTGTTCAGGTGCAGTCTCCAGCAAACCCTACAACAGATCTCTTATACTCTTAACAAACCTGAAAAAACATAGCCTGCCATTCCTTTCATTCCATTTATCCAAACAAGTATCCATCATGTGTCATGGAGAGTGCGTGTGTAAAATGTCATTAAGACTGTGCTTATCGAGGTGGAAGGTACAGATGGAGAGAGCAGATTTGTAGAGCAGTGGCATTACTAGCAGCAGTGCAGGTGGGGAAAGACAATGAAGCACATAGTAAAGGGAGTCAAGTAGAGTGAACCCTCTTACATCTTTCTTGGACCCCATAAATCACTGCTTCAATACCTTAAAATAATGGCTATATATGATAATTTTTTTCTTGAAAGTACGGTACCTTTAACATGGTGTAGAACATCTTGCAGAGGTTGAACACATTATATAGTACAAAGGTAAAAGTTTCAGCATGTGGAACTACAGTTTTATGACAGCTGAATGAATGACAGCTTAGCTTTAGATTTTAAATCAACTTGGTTGAGAAATTTATTTATTTATTTTTTTGTAAGAGGGCTAATTTTTGGTTTGTTTGTTTTTTGAACAGGAACTTTAAATAGCCCTGTTATGTAAAATATGTGCTTGAATGCTGTAGAAAAAAAAAGAAAAAAGAAATAAAATTTAATTACAAATTACAAATAACAAATGCTTATTTAAATTAATTTATGACCTAAATGAATCACACAAGTCAAATAATGTTCTCTACTTTCCATAAAAAATTCTAGTTAACAGAATGTTCTCTTAACCCCAAAAACAGATGATTGGCCAGGACATTTCTGATGTCAGAGGTTTACTTGTAAAGATTTTATCCCTTAGCACTAATGCAAAATCAATGAAGTAAATGGATCATAAGCATGTCTTGATTGATCAACTATATTTAGAATCAAGGGGGAAATTCTGTCAGTTTGATTTTTCTCTGTGGCATTGTTTAAGAATATTAGCAAGATTCTCAAAGATGTCAATACATTTTAATTTGTTTTTCAGAAAGGATTTATTTAACTTATTATTTTGCATTAGTGCTATAGGGTAACAGCTTTATGAGTAAACCTCTGATACCAGGACTTTCTTGGCTGATCATCTGTGTTTGGGGTAAAGAGAAAATGTGTGCATCCTTAAAGAATATCAGCCATATTCTCAAAGTTGCCCATGCATGTGGATTTGTGGAGGCAGCAGTGGCCTAGTGGTGAGATACTGAGGTACCCTTGGGCAAGGTACCCAGGGTTGAGGTACCCAACACTGTTCCCCAGGACAGCGATGCCCCCAATGCAAGATGTCAATGGATTAAATGCAGAGAAGCATTTAGTTGTATTTCAATGTGTGCTGTGTGTTCAAGCTTTTCAGAATCTTAGAAGCCATAACTCAACACTAAAGAGCTTAAAAGCACTGTAGCTGATACTTTGGGATCGGTATTCACATAAAAACAATGTATACCTGGGACATGCATAGACAAAAACAATGTTTTTGCTCCCACTTGGCCAAAAGCATTTGAGTCCCACCCCTTCTTTACTAAGTGTGCAGTGTTTAAGCCTGGAGTGCTTGTTGAATTTCATTTTTCAGCCCAGTCCCTGTACCTGACCAGTTTCAGAGGATTGTTTTTTGTTTGTTAAGCCACACAGTGACCTACATGGATCATGAATCATTCAGTGGAACAAAGCCATCAAACTTAATCCACGAAGCAGTCAAGAAACAGGAGTAGATTATTATACATGACTGGGCCAATAATTTGTTTACTGGTGATGCTTAATACTGAGAGCTTGGAAACCCTTTATCTAGACACTTTTAGACTTTATAGACAGCCTGTCACAGTATAAGATTTGTTCAAGTCAAGTAGGCTTTATTTTCATTTTAACCATATACACAGTGCACACGAAGCAATGTTCCTCAAGGACCATGATGATACATATGAGACAACACACAATGTGACGTAAGACATAAAGACTAAACAAGAAGAGACAAAGCCACATACTGTGCATGAACGATCTACCCAACAAGGCACATACATCTGACACAGAGCACACATAATATGTATATTTATAATGTATATGAATGTGGTGGGGAATTACAGGTGAGAAACAGCAACCGTAAAGCCAGTATTTGCTGCAATACAGCAACAAGTGGCAAACACTGTATCTAACAGCAGATCAATAAAGTGCAGACTGCAAAGTCTTAATGTGAATAATAAATAAATAAATAAATATGCAAACAAGCATGATATAGAAGATACATATGGATGTATGTTCATTTGATTTATTCTACTCAATATATCAAACATCAGAGAAAAACATCAAGCATCAACCAGCACTTTAATTAGCTGCCTCAATGATATTAGGGATTGGATGAATAACAACTTCTTCTCACTAAACCCCCAAAAAACTGAGCTGCTCTTGTTTTGTAGTAGCGATGTAGATAGGGCCAACTTCATTTCGCATATCCGGGATGCAGGGTTGAAGTTTTCAGTTAGTACTCTGGCACGTAACCTTGGTGTTATTTTCGATTCAAATCTTTCATTTAATCCCCATGTTAATGCAGTTGCGAAGACATGCTTCCTGCACCTTCAGAACATTCCCAAACTACAGCGCTTTCTGTCAATGGAAGACACGGTGAAAGGAGTACATTTACATTTACGGATTTAGCAAATTTTAGCAAATCCTAATTACAGAGACAGTCCCCCTGGAGCAATTCAGGGTTAAGGGTCTTGCTCAGGGACCCAGTGGTGGTAGTGCTAGAGGTGGGATTCGAAACTGGGACCTTTTGAGCCATTGGTCCATAGGCAAGTATCCTACCACTAGACCACCATCCCTGACAAAGTCTTCAGTAACAAGGACCTAAGTCTACAGCGTACATGCATTTGTATACAGTAGATTAGATTACTGTAATGCCCTACTTTCTGGAAGCACTCAGGGCACATTAAGCACCCTACAGCGCATTCAGAACACAGCCGCTAGGATTGTTAGCAGGAGCAGGAAGTACGACCACATAACTCCCATACTCTCCTCGCTTCACTGGCTTCCTGTTAGGTACAGGGCTGACTTCAAGGTCCTCCTCTTAACCTACAAGGCACTTAAAGGTCTTGCCCCAATATACCTAACCGAACTGCTTAATGCCTATACACCTAATCGCCCACTTAGATCCCAGAATAAAGATCTCCTAATTGTCCCTCGCATAAATAAATGTATTGGAGCACGAGCTTTCAGTTACAGGGCCCCTAGATTGTGGAATAGCTTGCCTGCTTCTGTACGGGATGCCGAATCAGTCTCAGTCTTTAAATCACGGCTGAAGACTTACTTCTTTAGTTTATCTTACCCGCAACAATCACCATAGTGCACCATTACTAATGTCGCTGGTGCTGCTGTACATGCCATCGCACTGTTTCATTTCTGTGTCTGTCACTACTGGATCCTGCTCATTACTGACCATCCCCATTCCATTTCTCTCCCCACATGCCCGGGTGGGCCCGCTGTGGTCATCACCTGAGTCCAATGCCGAGCTACCATCTGGTCTGTGCGATGCATCTAATGCGCCAAGGGACTCTGGCGGCTCATCGGTACCTGGAAGCAACTTGGGACTCCTTACTGATCCTGGAGTTTAAAACCAAACTAACTTTGTACTGCTACTATACCCAAGGGGGTTGGGTAGCTGGTTGACCTTGGACCCTCAGAGGTTTTTTTTCTCCACACAGTGGACTTTTTGGTTCCTCTCCTTCGTAGTCGTCCGGCTTTAACATCTATTACTGTAACCTGTTCCACCATCTACCACCAATGTAAAGTGCCTTGGGGCAACTGTGTTGTAAAAGGCGCTATACAAGAATAAATTGAATTGAATTGAATTGAAAAAAAAAGTCTAAAAAGTGGGGGCTGAACACTTTTGCACAACATATCTAAGATAGAGTTGGGCTAAAGACTTTTGCACAGTGCAGTATGTTAAAGAAATAGTTGGGGCTGAACACTTTTGCACAGTATAGTATGTCAAAAAAGCACACAGTGAACCACAATGAAATTGGACCTCTGCATTTAACCCATGCAAACACCATGCAGCAGGGGGCAGCTATGAAAGCTCCCAGGGAGCTGTGACAGGGACAGTACTTTGCTCAAGGGTACCTCAGGGAAACCTACCGGTAAGGGTTTGAAGCCACAATCTTCCAATCCTGTGGCCGACTCCCTGACCACTAGGCCACCGCTGCTGAAGACTTTTGCAAAGTTTGGTATGTCTAAGAAATAGTGGGGGCTGAAGACTTTTGCACAGTTTGGTATGTCTAAGAAATAGTGGGGGCTGAAGACTTTTGCACAGTTTGGTATGTCTAAGAAATAGTGGGTGCCGAAGACTTTTGCAC
Organism: Hepsetus odoe; assembly: GCA_017165825.1. Lineage (NCBI taxonomy): Eukaryota > Metazoa > Chordata > Actinopteri > Characiformes > Hepsetidae > Hepsetus > Hepsetus odoe. The sequence continues at coordinate 17,163,239 of CM029388.1, read as the reverse complement.
AGTACTGTATTTCTAAGAAAAAGTGAGACTGAAGACTTTTACACAACACAGTATGTCAGTCATGGCGTGACCACTAGGGGGCAGTGGTGCGTCAGGATCAGGACAGAGGGGCGCAGGTGTTGGCGGGATCAGTGTGAACAGTGCGGTCTTCCGGTCCGGCAGGGGGCGCTGTGGGGGCCTTTGTTTGAATCAGTAGTGCGGAGTTGAACCCGCCACTCGTTGTCCTTCCTTGTCGTAGCGGCGAGGCGTGCGAGTGAGCTTCATTGGAGTTTTGAATGAAGCAATATTTGGTCATTACTGAAGATTAACGTTGCTTTTCAAGCATGGTGAGTGTTTTCACCCTTTCCTGACATGTTCTCGGCTTGGTGCTTTCGTGCGAAGAGCTTTTAATTGAGGAACTTAGTTGTTAGCCGCGTGCTAATGCTAAAAGCTGGGTTAAGATGGAGCTCCTTCATGCCGCTGTGCTCGTGTAACCCTTTCTGACCCTCTTTCTGTTTGCAGAGTTTACCACTCAATCCCAAACCTTTCCTGAACGGCCTGACTGGAAAACCCGTGATGGTGAAGCTGAAATGGGGGATGGAGTATAAGGGCTACCTGGTGTCCGTGGACGGATACATGAACATGCAGGTAGAGTTGATGTTTATTATTGATGATTCATTCATAACTTGTTGATTTAAAGATGCTCGTTTTACTGATCCCAATTTCATTTTTCTATGTTATGATATTTTTAGTATTTAAAGCTGTTTGGTAGAACATGTTCCAAATAGGAAGGAGTTCATGATCACTATTGAAGATCTTCAAGAACTGCCCAATCTGAATGGGAATCTTTTATTGCTCATGACTTAAGACACCTAAAAGAGTGTAACAAACTTGGCCACCACCCCCCTGCTTTTCCTCAATTAAGGACTTGACACAGCCTTGGGTGTTTGAATTATAATGTCTTCTTCTGCTTCCTGACCCCTTAGTTGGCCAACACAGAGGAGTATGTGGATGGGGCTTTGGCAGGTCACCTAGGGGAGGTGCTGGTCAGGTAAGGTGCTTTACTGTATTATGAACACACATTGAAAACATGGCTAAATGCTACATACCTGGACCAATACATTTACATATTCTCTCTAGTGTGAAAGTACTAAGTGCTAAATGTAAAAGTGTAATGTCTGCGTCCTTCTGTTTAATAAGCCTTGTGTAGTTTCACCATTTGATCCTTAGATTTCCCAAGCGGGTCCACATTTTCTGTTTAGTTCCATGTCTAACCAAACCCAGTCCATGGAGTAAACTTAGCTTTGATGTTTCAGGAGCATTAATAAGAGCAATATTTCTAAAATGTGCTATTAACGTTGAACATTTTTTCTTATCTTGCAGGTGTAACAATGTTTTGTATATACGTGGCGTAGAAGAGGAGGAAGAAGATGGGGAGATGAGGGAGTGAAGAATGTAATTAGAAGTGGGGTATAATTAGGTTGTTTTTGTTATATTTGATGCTTTATTTTTCCTTTCTTTTTGTGGTTCATTCATTTGGTTGTTTTTGTACACTTCAAAAGCGTAATTTTTATGGCAGTTGTGCAAATAAAATTATGCGTTTTGTATTTTCCTCGAGTTCTCAAGTTTGTGAAAGGCTTTCAGCTTACCTTTTGAAAGGACTGAGATTTTTAAGTTAAGTGAAAACCCTTGTCATTGTGAGGTCACAGCACTGCACACCATGAACCACAACAAAATTGGACCTCTGCTTTTAACCTATGCACACAAACACAGTGCAGCAGTGACGGGGACAGTACCTTGCTCAGGGCAACCTACTTGTGAGGGAATCGAACCCACAATCTTCCGATGCGGGGCAACTCCCTAACCACTAGGCCACTGCTGCCCCAGTGTCTGTGTAAATTGATCTAAAGTGATTTAGATCACTTTAAAAGCTTTCATTATGTTTTTAAAGAGTTTTGTTTGAGAACTGTGTTATCTCTGTAGAAGGCCTCTCTCAGCTGAATTCAAAATAAGTTAGCTTTACGTTTACGACATTTAGCTGATGCTCTTATCCAGAGCGACTTATAATTCAAAACAACTACAGGGACAGCTCCTCCCTGGAGCAACTTGGGATTAAGGGTCTCAGGAACCCAATGGTGGCAGTGCTGGAGGTGGGATTCAAACCTGCAATCTCTTGAACCTTAATAGATCATTGACTGTTTATATAGTTTTAAACATTATAAACAAGTAGATTAAAGCCAACATCATAACATGATGTACAGGAAAATGAAATTCATCAGACCAGGTCACCGTTCCTTGCTTCATAGTTCACATCTGATGTTTAAATGCCCATTCTAGGTATTTTTAGCAGTGCACTGGGGCCTGACTGGTCTATGACTAAGCATCCCTATATGCAGCAAGCTGTAAGGCACTGAAAAGCCTTCCATCACCACAGCAAACACTGAGTGTCCATTACCCTGTTACTGGTTCTCTGGTAGTTCTTGGACCAAACACCTCACAAGACCTGCAGGTTTGGAGATGATCTTAATTTCCAACTTGTTTTTCTTGCTTACAACACCACCTGAAGAGCTGACTGTTCATTTCTGCCTAATATGTTCTACCACAAGTGTAACAGTAAGAAGATAATCAGTGATGCCTTTTTTGTTTATCAGTGGTTTTAATGTGGCAGGTTGTGTATAAGAATGCAGCTGTCTGGCACCCTCCTGTATATTCAACGTGGATGCTGGGATTTTCAGAAGGCTTTAGCCTGGCTGTCTGCACTCTGTTAAAATCAGGCACCTTCCCACCCCATCCACTGACCAGTTACTACTCGCCTGTGGGCTCCTCCCATGGCTGACCGCTGACCTTTGCCCAGAAGCCTGATTTCGGCCTTTGCTAATTATTTACCTGCCTTACCATCTGAGAGTTCAGCTCAGCTTGTGTTTAAAACGATACACTTGCACAAAATGTCCAACAACTTCAAGCTTTTAGTGAAGGGTGCCAAACAGGTGATTTTAGTGTGTAAAAATGGGGAGAGGTTTCTGACCAAAGATGGGATGCAGAATTTGGCCATTATTGAGAATGGAAGTGTGGTGATTGGGCGGTAAGTCATTTTTTTGCCTGTTGTTTTTTGCATTTACTTATTTGAACACTTCATTTACAGCAGTAGATGGAAGTAAACTTTGTGTCTGTGTAGTGATGGACTGATTAAAGCCGTGGGCTCAGCACTCTCTATTGAGACACAGTTTGAAGGAGCCGTGTTCGATGAGGTTATAGATGCGACCGGCATGTGTGTTCTTCCTGGCGAGTATTACTCTGCAGATATTGTAAAAATGTTCAGTCTTTAATAACATTAAGGCCTTGTTAATTTTATACTACATATTTTAGGCTTGACTGATGCCCACACTCATCCAGTTTGGGCAGGGGATCGAGTGCATGAGTTTGCAATGAAGGTACAGTTCCACATCTTGTAATCACACCTTTGTAATTCCATATTTTGTTATTTGGCCACTTTTTTTAACTGTTTGAGTCCCTTTTCTCAGCCATTAGGGGAAAATTGAACGCTTTTTCAGGAAATATGGAAGTCGTTTTAAAGTTAAAACATAAGGTTTTAAAACTAATTTTAAAAAAAAGTTTAACGAAAGGTCCATCGAAGGATAAACATTGCAAACTTGCACATACAGTTCTTTGTAATGTTCTATGCTCGTATATGTGTTCATATCAATCATAAAACTAAAAATAATTTAATTTAAATAGTCTCAAGTTTAACGTGTGTGTGCAGCTTGCTGGAGCCACATACATGGAGGTGCATGAGGCTGGTGGTGGTATTCACTACACTGTGAAACACACACATGCAGCCACTTCAGAAACTCTGCTGGAAGGGTTAAAGGCTCGTCTGGAGCGCATGCTGAGAGCCGGGACGACACTGGTGGAGTGTAAAAGCGGATATGGGCTAGAGCTGGAAACAGAGCTAAAGATGCTGAGCGTTATAGACGCTGCGCGGAGGAGCATGCCCATCGGCATATCGTCTACATACTGCGGAGCTCATGCTGTTCCCAGGTCATTAGATTATCTTTGTCTAGCAAAAACTGCCCATCAGAGGTTTAACAGTCTACTTTCCTGAAGTATGTCCTGAAGTTGAAAATGTCTATGTCAAAAAAGAATCATGAGTACATATTGAATATTTTGAGATTAACAGTGTTGGAATAATATCTAATTGTCTAATTTTCTTAATTTTTTACACCTAAAAGTGCCTTTTCTATTTGTATTAAAAGTATGGTAGAAGTAGAAAATCACCAGAATGCCTATTCACAATTATAAGAATTTATAATTAATAAACGCTCCTGATTTAGAAATCATGCCCCACATAAGATAATCATTATTCAAATAATATCTTAAAACAGGATACAGCTGTAAATTACTAGGCTTTTGGGTGTTTGGCGCAGGATTGAAATTAAAACTCACTCTCTGGGGGTCATAATGGACTGGCCTTGCCTGTTATTGTAAAGCACACACAGAACTGTCTAACCCTCAGTCTTTCTTATACACACTCACATGCCATGTACCTGTGCTCATGTTTAGAGGCAAGACTATGGAAGAAGCAACTGAGGATATCCTGTCTGTGCAGCTCCCTGCTATACAGGAACACATCACTGCAGGCAGCCTTCAGGTGGACAACATCGATGTGTTCTGTGAGAAAGGAGTTTTTGATCTCCACTGCACTCAACGAATTCTGCAGGCTGGTAAAGAAATGGGCCTCAACATCAACTTTCATGGAGACGAACTTCATCCTATGAACTCGGCCCAGGTGGGTGTCAGAACCAGAACAGTCCTGAATTCTCCAGTGTTTTTCAAACAGTACCATTTACTATCGTAATTTATAGAATGATCCCAAAAGTTTTTGATAAACAGTATTGATAAAGCAACTTTCAGATTTTGCCATGGTCTAATTGACCAGTTTTTCAATTGATGATTTCTTCTGCACAATTACTGCTAATTTGCTGAATCTGATGTTAGAATTTTTTAAAAACGTGGCCTGTGCAAAACCTAAGGCATCAATTGTCATAAAAATGGCACATTTAAGTGTGTTCTCTGTTGAGGATGTGTGATTTTACATAAAAACAAAAAACAAAAATGATTTTATCTTAGGTGTTCAACATTGCAAATTACCATTTGATTGTTAGATGTGACTGACAGTTCTATAAATAATTTTATGGGTTTACCTTAAACCCTGCCTTAAAACAAGTAAACAAGCACTGAAAGTTTTCATTAGTGCTCAACCTCGACAGCATGTTTGGATGTTAAAATTACTATCACATCCCTGAATGTGTTTTTCTTACATGCTATGTAAGCAGAAAGACTTCAGTGAGAGGATTTCTGTGAATGTCTAGCCACCTGTAAAACTTTCATCTGAATTGCTTGTACAGATCTATAAATTAATGCTACAACTATTGGAAAAGTGTGCAGTCGTCACTGTTTCACAAGCTAAAGGGAGCTTTCATTCAGGGCTGGAGTGTTGAGACATACCGAAGGGCAGAGCAGACGTGATGCTGTACTCATATTGCTATGTATTATAATATATTCCTTCCTTTCTCTTTTGTCAGCTTGGGGCGGAGCTTGGTGCTTTAGCTGTGAGCCATCTGGAGGAGGTGACGGATGAGGGTATTGCTGCCATGGCAACTGCTAAAACATCAGCTGTCCTTCTGCCAACTACAGCCTATATTCTCAGGTAGACGGATCAGTAAATGCACAGGATATACACCAGTACACTGAACAATACATGCAGAAATGAATAATTATCTTGTTGAAACAGGCTTCCATGTCCTCGTGCCAGAGATATGCTTGATGCTGGAGTTATAGTATCACTGGGCAGTGACTTCAATCCGAACGCCTACTGCTGCTCAATGGTAACTGCTGCATGTTTCTGGGATAACTGCTTTTAATAGATTGGTTCCTCAGTAGGAGAATGAACTTTATTCTGAGCTCTGCACTGCATGGTTGTACATTAAAAAAAACAAGCCACCTGATTAAGCTACATAAAGCTTTAATTTCTTATGTCTCACTTCACATCAAACTGCTCCTGTCAACCACACTTGTGTCAACACTAGTTGAAATTAATGAAACTCTGTTTTAATGACCAGGGGAATTCAGTAAGGACCATCAACAAATAGTGCTGGACCAGGTTTGGTCACTATTAAAAAATTCCTATGTAATGTGTGTTTAACCTGCCCCTCTTTACAAGCCCATGGTGATGCACTTGGCTTGTGTGACACTGAAGATGTCCATGCCTGAAGCTTTGGCAGCTGCCACCATAAATGCAGCCTACGCTCTCAATCGCTCTCACACACATGGGTCACTAGAGCCAAGCAAACAAGGAGACCTGCTCATCATCAATGCCCCAAGGTGAATACACACTTGAATACACACTCAAAAAAATTAAGTCCAAATGAGTGAATAAGTGAATAATCTGATACACAGCAAGAATTTTAGATGCACGGTCTTACAACCGTCTGTTAGAACTAACATAAATGGGATGATAAGGATTATTCTTCTTTGCAGATGGGAGCATCTTATCTACCAGTTTGGAAGTCATCAGGAGCTGCTCAGATTTGTCATCATCAAAGGGAAAGTTGTTTATGAGAACAATAAAGTTTTGGGTCTCTGAATGTACAAACATAAGATTTATTCCAAGTCCATAAAATGTCCATATGTATAAATCTACTGCAGTTACAAGTGACTTCACATTACAATGTCAAGCATAGTTTTTGCTGAGACATAAAAAGTATAAATAGTGATATGAAACAACTGTTAAAAAATAAATAAAGCTGTTCAGAAATGATGATGTGTCCAGACCATGAGGTGGTTTAAAGTGATCCAAGTTTTTATGTGGTTCTGCTCATTTTTGTGAAGCAGAGCAATATACTAGGTATGTAACTAATATAATGTTATCATATATTATTAGAAACATTTAACAGTTTCTCTCATAAGCTTTTTGTATTTTGTATTTAAGGAATAGCCACTATGTGAATCCTGTGTGAAAAGGCAATGAAATGAGAATTTTTGATACATTTACAACACTTTACAAGAAGAATACCTAGTAGCCTGTTACATGCAGCAAATGTGCTCAGGAATACTCAAAAGTAAAAAAGTGCAAAAGTAAGAAATGTGGGCCCAAGACGTTCTCTCTTTTGCTCAAGTCCAACAAAATGCTCAAGATGACCTTTAATAAACCTGCCATTTGTAGTTTTGTTCTGGAGATGGTTAGCTCCGTAGAGGAAAGGCACGGTTTAAAACAAGCTCCACTTTGTCTCTACCCAGCGCACATGCCTCTAGCACACACACTAATCTCCGATTTGTCAGCTGTGTTGCTGTGGCAATCAAGTCAGCTGTGGACAGAGAAACAGATGCTGTAAGTTAAGGACAGTTGTTATCCTTTGTTATCAGTTGCTGTGACTGGCTAACATGCATCAATAAACCTTACCTGGAGTTGGAGGTGGGGAATGGGGTGAGAAGCCTCCATGTGATAGGACAGAATCCCAGGTGTTGTCATGTGTGAGGGGGAGGGATCTCCAGTGCAAGTTCCCAGGAACGAAGGGGAAGAAGATGACATCAAGCATAACTCCATCAGACAGAGCTGAAGACATGTACAATCAAGAGTAATCAGTCAGCTGTAAATGTGTTATTTTGTTCTGTCCCTGATACCAATGCTTTAATATTGATTATCTGAGTCCTGTCCCATATCTGCATTTTTATTGATACATAGTGCACACTTTAATTACTTTAAAATTACTGCACGATACAACCATGGGAATCATTAGCCTCTACAGCTGAAAACACATGTAACATGCAAGTATTTTACTTTCTCACTACAACAATCTTTAGAGAGTTAGAATCTTTAGTGCATATAACCCCAGCTTCCAACAATACACATCTAAGCCTCCAAACAATTGAAATAAGTTTCTTGTACACTGCTACATAGCTCATCTATGCAACCTGTTCTTGAATTAAGCTGCTTCCCTCTTCTCCTTGAAAACAATTTGCCTACTTGTTATTAAACTGGTTTGTTTCAACTTAGTACAACTGATGAATGTTCTGATGAAGAGCAGATAAGTCAGCAGTCAAGTTTTAACTCCAAAATAGATCCCTATTGTAACTGCATCCTCTAGGACAGAGTGAATTAGGTATATTTTTGCTGCAGGCTAATCGATTAAAATGTACCTGCACTGGTTCGGACTGGGATCTTTTGTTTTGTGTTTGAGCCATAATCACAACAGGTATGTGTCACTGTGCTCCATACCTCTCATTGTTAACGTGAAGTAGCCAGTGTAGCAGGGGGCGGGGCTAAAAGAGCCCAGCTCTCTGTTTGGGAGGAGCTTGTGGAAGCAGTTGCTCTGCATTCCCACAGCAGCAACCTGGACATGTCGTCGCTCATAACAGAAGCTCTGTGGTAACATCTCCTTGGCTGCATGAGTTAAACCAATACGACAAGACATAGGGCTGGTGGGTGGAGTGGAGAAATGTTCATCATCTTCGTCATCGTCATCATCATCATCATTGTCCTCTCCAACTAAAAATTCCATAGCTCCATCAAATAGAGAGAACTCTACAGAAGTAAAAGAAAGCAAAACACAACACTATAAAACCATATCTCATGTTCTCTTAATCTCACATCAACTATAAAGATAAGTCCACTCATGCTATACATGCAACAAATGTATTAAAAAGTAATAAATGATAATTACTTTATTAAAGGTGTGTTAACAGTTTTCTCACCATTGTCTGCATCTTCCTCTATTGAGTCTTGCTGAAGAGGTGGAGCCAACCTGACAAAATGGACAAATGTTGATTAACATTAAATCCAATAGCAAAGCAGTTATAATGAACCCACCCTGGGCCTAAGTGACCTAAGCCTTGTGGTCCTTCTCAAAATCTGCATTTGGGCGATATCATGTGTGGACATACGGTAAGGGACCTCAGAGGTTAGCTTTAAAAGCTTGCAGTTGACACTAACTCATGATACCCACAAGTGATACCTGTACTAAAAACTGAATTTGCTCATTAAATATTTATAACTTTAATTATAAAAAATGAGCTCATTTTCATTGAGCTAATCTACTATGGATTTGTTCAGATTACAAGTATGAGGCAACTGAAAAAAAGCTCAAGAGTTATTGGTCAAACAGTAGTAAACAAACCTGCCAGTTCTGATTGGTACAGCCCAGCTCCATAGAAGACACAGATTGAAATTACAAATAAGAAACCCTACAGATATTTACAAATGAGGACCACAGGAAGTGCCCCAAATGGGACAAGGCTTCTCTTTTTCATATATAAATGATCTCTTCTCTTTATAATATACATATGATACATATTAAATTACATACCTCTTCCTGGCACTGCTGGGAGTACCAGTAGTGAAGAGCAATTTCCTCTTTGTTGGAGTCTTAAAAGGCTCAGAACTGCAATACAAATAGTCCAGCAATTTTACACACACACACACACACCCCACAAATAAAAAGAATACACAGAGATATAAATAATATAAACACACACCCCTCTCTTTGTCTCTGTACCCGAGGACTGAGCTGAGCAGATGGTGGGTCTGAATATTGCATCCTCCCAATGTCCTGATGGAGACAGAGAGTGAGACAGAAAGTATAAAAAAAAACTATTACAGCATAATTATTTGTGCTACCTTATGTGTGTGTGTACCTCTCTGCTGTGGTAGCAGGCGGCGGTAATTGTGCACTGAATAGCAAACCGTCGTCGCTCTCTGTAATGCAGTCTAGCACACTGCAGCTTCATTTCTCGCCCACAGATCAAACCAGCTTCACCTGAACACAAACACTTGTGATGTTTTGTTCCACATAAAGTAAAAGTAAGAACCACAGGGTAACAAAATGGTCATGCACTGCAAGTTCCTCTGTTTACCACAAGGGTGCAACAAACCCTGATTTAAAAAACATCTCCAGATCCTGCATCTTACTCAGCAAACATTGTCTGTTGTCTGTACCGCCAGGTGACATAATTGATGCAGCAGTGTTTTAAATGGCAAGCAGCACAGTTAAACCAGTCATATCACATATAGCATGTTTTACTGCCTGTGCAATGCTGATTACCTGGCTCACACATGTTGAGAGTAATTCACAAGAACTGTGAATTAGCTAGATGTTCTCAAGGACTAAAGAGAGACTAAAGTTAATGTACTATCAGTCAGGCAAGCTGAACTTTCTTTCACTTTGAAATGGCAAATGCAGCCTATGTTGCACTGAAGGTTATTTTGGTAACCACGGAACCTTTTTTCTTTACCTTCTCTGTTTTCCATGAAGCTTTGAAGGGAAACAGGAAGAGGTGGGTAGCAGAAGTATCCTCCAACTACAGCCCTTTCCAGCATGCCGACCTCGTCCACCTGCTTCAGCCACTGTAGAAATTGCCGGATAGGGCGAAGGCCTCTGTACGGCATGACAGGGTGGGATCCAGTACCTGAGTGCCAACAGCAAAGCATCACTAATGCAATTTATAGGTTATATTTTTATGTGCTTTCTTGTTCAAAATTACAATCGTAATTAAAATCCCATGATGTTTAGTTGATTTGTTAACTTTCTTCCAGTCAATGCCAAAACTCACACAATAGGATAACTGAGGTTACTCAGTATAACATGGTTGGACTGCAGGCACCTACAGTCTAACGAAGTCTTGCCCCATCATGCAGTAACTGTTACAGCTTAAGATTCTGCATTGAAAATCTGTCAGTATTCAACTTTCAGTGGTGATTAGGATGTAAAAATTTTATATTGTTAGTTAAGCATGACATACAGCATGTCTACAGTATTAAGCTGCCATTTCACTATTTTTGAGACACAATATTAACTTTTTTTTGTTTATTTTTTACAAGATTTTTTGTATTCTAAGCTACACACCCCTAATTCAAATACTCAGTTATAAAAACATAGGAATTAGGGTAGTCAGAAGCGAATTACATCAATTCCATCTGCACGTTTGTCTGTGTGTGTGTTTGTGTGCGATACCTGTGCAGTACACTTGGGTTAGTGGTGTGTTGCTCAGATACTCAAAGGTTGTAGATCTGTCAACTGTGTTTCTTATTAACTTGACCCTAGTGCAAACGACTAGTGCCACTAAGAAAGAGAGGGAAGGAAAGGTTTCATCATTTGTGTTTCATGTATATAATAAATATAAATATATAAATATAACATAAGATACTTGGTTGGATTCGGCTCTGTATATCCGGCTGTGATGTTGAAAAAAGCTTGATGGTGATTGGCTGGTCAGTGGTCCCGTCCTCCAACTGAAGCCATCGGTACTCTTCAAATTCTGTCTTTTGCCCATCTTAAAATAAAGTGAAAATACTACAGGTACTGAGGGAAAGCGTCCACAAAAAGAATCCATTCTAAAATAGTCACTCTCATTAAACGGGTGTCTGTTTGCATGTAGGTCTCACCTTTACTCCGAATACGTTCTTGTCTACCCACAAAAGTTACCACGCCAATCACATCACAGATGTCGCTATGAGGACAACTTAACAGCTCCTGTCTGCAACAAATGGAATGGACAAAACAGAAACCTTTAAAATAAGACTTGGAAATAACTAAACAACTACAAAAGCTCATACAATCTTTAATTCATTAAAGTAAAAGCACTTTAATAATGGTTTTCTAAGCAATGTAAAGCAGAGTAAGAAACCCAAAGCTGCCAAACAGTACTGTTGGTCACAAAACTTCAATATGATTAACTATGGAAAAGGAAACCGATGCCAACCGGAATATGCAAAAATGCAACATTGTGTAGCAAGTTACACTGTTGACAGACGCCCACTTTATACACTTTACACTTCATGTACACTCTAGTTTTAGTTGGTGAGCCAGTAATTACCACATAACCAGTTTAAGTTCTCTGTCTCAATAAAACTGTATGTGGACAGTTACAAAGAGCTACAATTTATATTAACAAATGGCTTATAATAAAGGCTAAACTGATGTAATGTAGAGTTATGTTTCGGTGTTCTTACAATATTTTGAATGGAGAATGACTGAAGAAATAGGATTACTGTACCCATACCATTGCGCAAGCTGCTAAAAAGATCTGCACCTTTAGGTTTTTGTTACACCAATTGTTACACGTGACATGGACATACTTAAATGATATGGTACATTTTTTGTCTCAAAAATGCATGTGGATTTGTGTACCCGCAAAGGAAGTTGTGAGGCAGGTCTGGTAAACTCCACTCTGGAGAAACTTGCTGATTTGGAATGATGGAGACTTTTGCAGTCGGATTTCTTGAGTTTAGACTGATCTCTGAAAAGAAGCCAGAAAGATAGAAAGTATCTGTCAGTTACACATTGGAACAAATTCAGCATGAGAGCTGGATTTTAATCAATCAAGTATCAATGACAGATACAGGCATACAAAGTTTGTTAGCTCAATCTTACTCTCAAAATACACATTTAATAGAAAATGGTCTAAAAACAAAACCCAGTGTGTTAAAATCCAAAAACTAAACAAAATGTGTCACGATTTTTGGAATAACCCCTGGACGTTTCGGGAAAGTATTGAATTACATTATTGGCACCCCCGGTTTCTTAGGCTTTTAATACATTATTTTTTATGCCGAAAAAATATAGGCTCACACAAAAAAGAAAAAAGAAAATCCAGCCTTTAATTGAAGTACATTTATTCAATCAAAAAAAACAACAACATCCCACAATACATTTTATATGAAATCATGTGTGCCACAATTATTGGCACCCCTAACAAATCCTATAAAATAAATGTAAATGAAGCATTTTTGTTATTTCGAGTTTAGTTTTTAAAGTTGATCAGAATAAATTGGAACTTTTAATTAATAGTAATTAATCTAATTAGTCTCTGGGGTATAAATATGAAGTGTCCTTTTTCTAGCCACTCTTCAACATGGGAAAGACAAGAGAACATGCCGTTCATGCAAGGAAAAAGCCTTTTCTCATCTACAATCACAAACGTAAAAACGTCTGGAGTTTGCTAAGCAGTACTGGGGCTTCAACTGGGACCGTGTGCTTTGGTCACATGAGACAAAAATTGAGCTTTTGGCAACAAACATTCAAAGTGGGTCTGGCGTGAATCCAAGAATGAGTATGTGGAAAAGCACCTCATAACCACCGTAAAGTATGGTGGAGGATCTGTGATGCTGTGAGGCTGTTTCTCTTCCAAAGGCCCTGGGAACCTTGTTAGTGTGCACGGCATCATGAATTCCTTGAAATACAAGAACATTTTATATCAAAATCTGGTGGCCTCTGCCAGAAAGCTGAAGATGGGTCGTCATTGGGTCTTCCAGCAGGATAACGACTCTAAACATATGGCAAAATCTACACAAAAATGGCTCGCCAGACACAAAATCAAGCTCCTCCCATTGCCATCTCAGTCCCCAGACCTCAACACCATTGAAAACCTGTGGGGTGAACTGAAGAGGAGTGTGCATAAGAGAGGACCCAGGACTCTGGATGATCTAGAAAGAATGTGTAAAGAATTATGGTCCAGAATCCCTGTCTCTGTATTATCCAACTTTGTGAAATGTTACAGATTAAGTGCTGTCTTGTTGGCAAAAGGGGTTGTATGAAATATTAACAGCAGGGATGCCTAGAATTGTGGCACACATGGTTTCATGTATATACAATGAAAATAAAAATAATGAAGAAAAAAAATTAATTAATATGGAATATTTTTCCAAATGAATAAATGAACTTCAATTAAAGGTTGTATTTTTCTTTTTTTTCCTGTTGTGAGCCTGTATCTTTTGGGAAAAGGATTTATTAGAAGCCTAAGAACACATCTTAACCAGGGGTGCCAATAATTGCGGAGGGCACTTTATGCTCCCTCTTAAGTAAATCAACCAAAAGTATTCAGGAAGTTGTCCTACATTAATTTCTTTCACTGGGGCATAAATATGCGGCGACATAGAGATAAAAGCTCTTCATCAACAAGAGGAAGATTAGAAATTATACAATGAAATGTGTTAAAAAATGACTATACACCAAAAATCGCCCATATCTACTATTAAGGCAATAATTAAGAACACAATCAGGACTGTACTACACATGTCTGAAAGATGAAAGTGTATTAAATAAAATATAAAAGATAAGATAACTACAAAAATCACAGTTTTGCAGAAGATGCTTGCAATTGTCTTATTTAGACGTCACCCATATTTTTATGGAACAGGGTTAAAGACAGGCATCCTTCCCTATCAAGCAAATTTGTGTGATGATGATGATGATGATAATAATGACAGTGGCCAGGATATGTGGCATGTTTCTCTGTACCAATGTTGGACTCTGCATCATGCCCACTGCGGGTGCTGTAGCTCTCCTTGACTCGGTAGCGGCTCAGTCTCAAAACTTGACCAGGCTGCAGGCAGCGATACCAGTCTAAACACACGGTGTTCCAAAGCACCACACACACACTCAAGGAGCCGTCCGCAACCCGTAGCTCTGCCTTTAAGAGGGAACGAGGCAAGTACAGCTGCACTCCACAAAAAGTATGCTAGCATTTCCAGACCATTCAAGCATATTATGATCATGATACAATATGTTAACTGTTATGAAAACATGTGAAGGGATTAAAGATCAGCCTTCACTATTTTCTTTAAAATACCTTATATGGAGATATAAGTCAATTATAAGGATACTTCACATAGAAAAGCTGTTATAAGTCATTCAAAGTTAAAAATTTGCTGGATGACTTGTTTGCTTTTTTGGGGGTACTGATTTAGAAATCTATTAACAAAACTTTGTGCAGCCCTAGTGGTAAGTTGAGAGTTAAAGATGGATGATTTCCTCCCTCCTTATATTTATGACCCATTACCTTATACGGGCATTCACAGCTCTGCTCTGCTTTACCATAATACATGAGTCTGGACTTGTACAGAATCCGCACATATAGAGCTCCTCTGGGCCGCCGTGAACCGCTCAGGAACCGTCGACGAAGCTCTGCTAGAGAAACTACCGGCTGCCCATCTGCCAAAAAAAAAAAAAAAAAAAAAAGTGTTTCAACGACAACAACAGTAAGTGTCAAAAACATTATCACCTTATCCTTATTAAATATGAATAAGTAGGAACTCTTTATCCACAAAATGATATCACAGTGCTAATGGACATTCATTCATTTTCATAGCTGCTTGTCCTAATTAAGGTTGCTTGGGGTGCTGGAGCCTATCCCAGCTCACACAGCGCAAAAGGTGATGAAACACCCTGGAGAGGTTGCCAGTCCATCGCAGAGCAGACACACTGTTAAGATAAAACCTAACTAAAATATACAAGTTCTGAAGCTGAAAGCTAGTCACTGCAGGTGTACTGGTTTAAATGAGACAGGTGCCACTTTTCAATACTTCAGTATTTAAAGATATAAACACACATACATACACACATAATAATATGTTGTATTTATAAGAGTGCCTTACTCAAACCCAAGGTCACCTTATAGAGCAAAAATAAAACAACAAAGGCAGTGACCAAACAAAAAGCTGAGTTTTAAGAGCCACGCATGAAAGAGAATGCAGAAGAAGAAATCAAGAATTTGGAGAAGTGAAATAGCACAGACTAAAAAGGTATGTCTTCAAAGTTATGAAGAGCAACAGAGAGGATGTTAGGCATAGGTTTTGAGGGAATTCCAGGGTTTTGGGGCAGCACCAAATGACCTACCACCCAAGCTAGCCAACCTAAGTTTAGCAATTGTGAGTACACCAGTACCGGAGGAGCGCAGTAAACGGGTAGGAACGTATGAATAAATTAATTCAGTGAGGTTTGGAGGGACAGATCCATGAAGAGCTGTAAATGTGATGAGAAGCAGCTTGTACTGAATACGATATGATAAACAGGACTGGAGTATCGGTCCATAGGACCACAATAAGCCATACACTCCACAGAGCTGGGCTTTAAGAGTGGCCAATACTTAACGTTAAAAATAAGAAGGCATGTTTTGAGTTTGCCAAAAGGCACATGGGCGACTCGCCAAATGTATGGAGGAAGGTGCTCTGGTCAGACTGAACTTTTCAGCCACCAAGGAAAATGCTTTGTCTGGCACAAACCCAACACATCCCATCACCCCAAGAACACCATCACCACTGTGAAACATGGTGGTGGCAACATCATGCTATGGAGATGTTTTGCAGCAGCAGGGACTGGGAAACTGGTCTGAGTCGAGGGAAAGATGGATGGTGCTAAATACAGGGATATTCCTGAAAACCTGCGTCAGTCTGCCTGTGATTTGAGACTGGGACGGAGGTTCACCTTCCAGCAGGACAATGACCTGAAGCATACTGCTAAAGCAACACTCCAGTGGTTTAAGGGGAAACATTTAAATGTGTTGGAATGGCCTAGTCAAAGTCGAGACCTCAATCCAATTGAGAATCTGTGGTCAGACTTGAAGATTGCTGTTCACAAGCAAAACCATCCAATATGAAGGAGCTGGAGCAGTGTTGCCTTGAGGAATGGGCAAAAATCCCAGTGGCAAGATGTAGCAGGATCACAGAGACTTATCCAAAGCGACTTGCAGCTGTAATTGCAGCAAAAGGTGGCCTTAAAAATTAGGTGAACAGGGGGGTGAATAGTTATTTTGGAGTTGGAGTGGTTTAAGTAGCAAATACTGAACTGTGACTTCTCTTACTCAGAGGACAATTATCTTCCACTGTCCCCTCGTCCTCAGCCTGCTCCTCGGTTAGTTCCGAGGGAGGGGTGTCCCTCCATTGCTCCCCGCAATAGTCGTGGTTGTTCCACAGGGGCAGGTAGGTGCTCCTGCGGGCTCTAAGCGGTCGCGACGGGGGCTCGGAGGGCAGCCAGGGCAGAGAGCTGACCGACACAGAGCGGAGGGCAACAAGGGCCGCGTCCGCGCCACACGAACTGTCAACGTCCAGACTGCAAATGTGAAAAGTCTTGCCCTCCGCCTGGCCGTCATCCCCCGGGGCTGAGAGGATGACATTTCTGAGTGCGCTGCCGCAACGCAGCTGGTTCGTGTGGAGCAGGGAGCTGAGACTGGGGTCCAGAGAAGCCTTCAACCGGCAGTGGCCGTCAGTCACCGTGGCGTCGAACAGACTCTCCCACACTGAAATACTGTCGGGAAAATGCACGCCAAAATCAGGGTCCCTGCTATAACGCTCAAGAGAAATCACATACAGCGGCTCTGCCTGTGATTTAACCCTGAGCGAGGGAGAAGTGGCCGTATTCAGTTTGTTCAGACTTCTTTGCAGCGCACAATCCCCAGACCCGCTGGATGGCGCGGCCATTTTGAATGGAGAATAATAACAAAGCAGAGCATGATGGGAGTTGTAGTTCTTTTAGACGACAATTTAACAAAACCACCGCTTTTAAATTTTCGATTTGTATACAGCTTTAGTAAAAAAAATAGATACGCATTTAAATATTATTTTTTGATTATGGTGATGAAATATTATATTTCTAATAAAGTTTTCATAAAAGCAACGCATCACTACAAAATGACCTGTAATACTGATTTTAGAAATTATTTTAGGAAATTATGTTATCTGGTATGTGTTTTTATAATAATGCTGGTTTCGTGGTTGAATCTGACATATCTATAGCAGTGGCATGATTTGTAGTATAATTGTTTGAAATTACTTGTAAAAATCTTTCAATAGTTACTTAATTCTTATAGAAATCCTGAAGAAGTATATGCTATATTGATCATTTTTTAACATATCTATTAATTGAAATTCTATAAATTACCAATACATTTATTAAATGGACGTGAGCGAGAGATTTCGTTGCCATAGTAACATAAAAACTGAAGGCATGATGAATGGCAGAGGAGAGGGAGGGCAGCGTGCTTCACTCTGATGTTTAGTGCTGCTATCTAAAGGGAGTGTCTCAGATGTCCACAGCCTACAAGAGAGAGGAGAATTTAAAACACTTTCCTGGTGACATCTGGATCTGTATAGTCTCATTTTAAGGGATTGATTTATTTATTTATCTGGTCACTGTTCAAAGTTTGCAGCTCTGCCATGTGGACAGTATACAGAAAGGGGATTGCACCAAAAAAGAAGAAGAAAAAAGTATGTCTGATGTTATTTTTTATAGCCTAATTAGATAACTTGCCAGTATTTAAACGCATTTGAATGTCTGCTATGTATATGTATATACAAATGTACATTTGTGTGTTTATATTTATCAAGTGCATAGTGTTGTTGGAATAGTTGTCAGGCGTGTATTTTTCTTATATGTTCATGTTTCATTCTTGATGTCTTTGCCTAATTTTGTGTTATGACCTTTCCATTAAATACCCATTCAGTCCGTCAGTCAGTCATTTTCTCCCAATTGTCCCAATTGTCGCGGGGGGGGGGGTTGCTGGAGTCCATCCCAGCTCACACAGGGCGAAGGACAGGGGACACACCCTGGACATCGCAGACCCATTCATCATTGTTTATTTTTTCAGCATGTTCATGTTCATTATAAAATACATGAAATGTCCATAGGTTAACAGAAATTAGTTCTGATCAGTGATGAATGGAATCAGTTCTATCACTTTTTTTTTTCAGAAACATGAAGTTGTAACCTTTCCACCTATATCTAGTGCCCCCTTTCAGACACTGGGACAGGTGAGTCCTCTATTGGGATAATGAGATTGCTTATGTCAGTCTAGCCATCAAAAATTCTGAACACTATGGTGTCTTCTTTAAGGCAGTCTTCTATCTTTGCCTGTAATGTAATCGGTTCATTCAGCACCAAGTATTTGGCTACTTGTACTGAGAATCACTCACTTGAGCAGGTTTGTGAGTGACACTTTCTTGCAACCCTCATTGAAAATGCATGACTTCTTCAGGATCATACAACCAGGCTAACTTCATCACAGAGACTGCAAGAGCTTTTCTTTTCCCAGACTTTGAGTGATCATGGACCACTCAATAAGACAATCAAGAGCCGGGTATGTCAATCAGAGTAGTTTCTGTTTTTAATTTATAGTAGGTGTTATGGTACATCCAGCTGAAGTGACTTGTTATGTGTATAAAGCAGCAAATCTCAGGTCATTTGGTTGCTCCTTATGCCAGCCTGAGTTTAAAGACAGACTTGGAGATCACAGCCCACCTCAAGGTAAATACAGCTTTAAGTAAAGATCAACTTTATCACTTGTATATGCTTTGCTTTCTTACACATACAAGAAATCAAGGGTTTTTTCTTTTCAAAGAAACATCTGCAACAACATCATCTTGAGCTTTCCAGCCATGATTCATCCCCTGGAGAGAAGGGAGCTGAAGTTCTGAACTTCTTGAGTAAAACATTCAAATTGAAGGTGAAGTCCTGCTTACTGTGTCTTCTGGGAGTATGGGAGTAGACCTTCTCATATTCCTAAATACATTTATGTTCTTGAAATTTCAGGACCAAGCTCTGAAGGCTTTATTTAATGTTAGTGGGTCTGTGGCTCCACTGGAAGATACTCCTCAGCTTCTGCAAAGCATAACAACAGGAGAGAATGAAAAGGCAGATCAAGAAGAAGAGAAAGAGGTGAAACAAGAAAAAGAAGATATTCTTGCTTTGTCGTCTTGTACTGATGAGGCTCCTGACATGGGCTCTTCTGAGGGAACATGTGCAGGCTCTGAGGTTAAGAAGAAAGCAAGCTCACTTTCTGCAGAATGGGATAGAAAAGGTCAGAAAATACAAGACTGTAGTAGTACAATCGTGCTGCAAGAGGATACAGACAGACTTTTGGGTGTCAAACAGAAGAGATTTATGATCTATTTGTGTGGAGGATATAGAGGTAAGTTTTCAGAATTAAACTGAATATGAAGAAAAGATTTGAGGTCATAAGGCTGCATTATATGGGCAAAATGTCATTTTTTTGAAATTGTATTCAAACATAACAAAGAAAATGCAGTGTGTTAATACATTGACAAATCAAATACTTGCCTGTGATGTATTAGAGTTTCTTGTCTTGAATTACCTTTGTTATAATGAGTTGAAATTTGTCAAGAAGCAGTAAAAAATCGGTATTGGTTAAGAAGCTTCTTTATTGCAGCCCTGTGAAGTATTATGATTATGATTAACAAATAGTATTTCAGCCCTTATGTATCATTCTTTATAGTCTAAATAGAAATGAAATTGCATGAAATGTAAACTACCTAAAGTTTCACAAACTTGAACAATGACTCATATGCTGTAGAGTACATCACTTTAAGCATGTGCATATGTGTGTAGATACTGTTGCAGAGCGTTCTGCACTGATGGAGCGAGTGTATCCCCAACTCTACCTTTACTGTAAGCAAAGAGGCTATGATTTTAGAATGGTGGACCTCCGCAGAAACATCGCAGACCCTTTTTCCGAACATCATGATTTGGTAGAGTTGCATGTAGAGATCCTTAGGAAGTGCCAAGAGACAGAAGGACCCAACTTTTTTGTGAGTCAGGCTACTTTCTGGAACCACCTTTTACATATTCCAAACTTTTTTTTAATAAAGAAAATTATAAACATGGGTATGACAATTCCACTTTCATTTACTTGTTATAATTTCCATCATTTTGCAGTTGTTTACAGGTCAGAAGTATGAAACCCAGTCATTACCCACTACCATCTCCCAAGCAGACTTTGAGGCTGTTTTGAAAATTATCATGAGAGACCGTAGAAGGCTGTCGAAGAAGCAGTCAGATGTGGATGAAATGGCTGTTAAATCTCAAACTAGCCTCACTATTAGCAATGAAGGAAGTTTCACAATGGAGTGTCGGCCGGAGGAGGAGGAACATACCCCAGACTCCAGTTTAATGAGCAAAAACTCAAATTCCCATAGTTCATTTTTAGAAACAGAGGAGACACAATTGGCCAGGTGCTGGGCGGACTTTGATCGAGATTTGACCTTCTTACAGATGTGGTACCAGCTGGATGAAAACACCATCCCACCTGTGTACCGCCTGCTACCCGTAAGGTAGAAATGAAATTGTTTACATTTAGAGTTTAGCCCAGCAATACTGTTTGGTGATTTTTTTTTCTTTAAGCACACCACATTTAACGCATCAGTTCATTACCAGGTTTGACAGGTGAATCAAACATGATAGACCTCAGTCCTGGAGCTGAAGATTTCCATCTTTATACACTCTATTTTAGACACAATCCTTTCTTAAATACTTTGTGTTTGGTCATCCTCAAAACAGTTCAAGTAGTTTTGCCTTACTAAAATAGGGCAAAGCAATCTTTTCACAATTGAAACAACACAACTTTTGTGACAACTGATGCAAAGAAACTGGCTCAGCAGGTTACACATATTGTGGAGGTAACAGTATTTGGAAATGGTAACTAGGTAGATACAGGGCACGCTGCCTGGTTCCCATGGTGGGGAGCGCAACACTGGCTTGCATCTACAGGCATTACAATGGCCAATAGAAACAGAATGAACAATGTTCTCAGAGAGGTCAAGACATTTAACTGTGGCACAAAACAGGGCAAGAAAGTCACTGAATAAACATCTTGAGGTTTTACTTACAATAATTATGTTTAGTAATGTGGATATGAGTAGTGACACTTTTTCCGAGTTCCCCAGCCTTGGTTCTTGACCAAACTAACATAATTTGGACACCCCTGACCAAACTAACATAATTTGAGCCAATTAAATCCCTGAATTGGATGTGCAAAACAGTTAAATGTGTGTGATAGGTGTTGCTTGTTGCCCAACATGGAAGGTGCTGAAACACCACTAGCAGATTTGAGATTTTATTGGCATTTACAGGTCATTGTATACTTTTTTTTCCATTAACAGCACTCACAATCCTGACTGGCTGAGTCGTGATGGCCAGCGCAGGAAAGCAGCGAGGAAAGCATGGAGCTCTTCTTGTCTGCATCTGTGGGGAGTGCTATGGCGCAGTGGCCCAGAGGCCATCGGAGAAACTGCCACGGCTCACTTACTCAGGACAGGTGTGTGTGCAGGCTTGGGCATGTTTGTTTTTGTGCATGTGCCCTTTGCATGGCATGTGATATCGGTGATTCAGTACTTATTACTGTTAAAGCTGATCATATCTCAGCTCAAACGTTGATCAGAGGGGAAAATTATGTTTGATTTGATTTTATTTTGAGTGTAATTTGATCTTTAAATGATCTTTAATTGATGTGTATTCATGTTTGTTTATGTTTGTGTGTGGGTCAGTGTTGGACTTGGAGGTGGAGCAGGGTCTAGGAGCAAAACTCCCAGCTGAGGAATACAGTCATTGCTATAAGCGCAGCATCACAGATCTGCTGTATAATCTGAAGAGCGAATATGCCCCACAGTTCATCGACCTACACAAGGGCAGGCCAGAAATCAACCAAACCCTATACAGAGCTCAGCAAAGTTTGATCCACAACATCCACACTATGGTGAGGAAGAAAGGAACAGTAGGAAGTGTTTAGGACATTAGGAATGTTGTTTAGTAGTTACTGAATAAAAGCGTAGTTATTATGAATATAGTAATTTGCTCAGTGATGTATAGAAGTTATTGAGGGATGTTTCATAGTTTGTTAGTAATAAATTACCGGAATTACCGATATTGCAAAGGAATAAATGAATACTGTATCATAAATACTGAATAATGTATAAAAGTTATTGAACACTGTAAATTATTTACTGATTAGTGTATAAGCAATTTTATTTCTGATTCTGAATCATATAGGAGTTACTGAATAATGTATCATTATTGAATAATGTTTAGGAGTCAGTATTGTATATGCATGATACAATATTTCATACCTCATAGTAGTTACTTATTAATGTATAGTAGTTACTGATAAATTAATAGCTGATGGTGTATCATGTATAGTAAATGTTGAAATATGTATAGAAGTTACAGAATAATGTGTAGGTGTTACTTAAAATTGCATGGGAATTTCTGAATCATTTAAAGCAGTTAGTTGTTTGTACTGAGTTATTCAACATTGTATATTCAATATTGAATAAAATAGAAAAATTATTTAAAAAAAAGAATAGGTGTTGCAAATTTTAAAAAGCTACAGAATATTTTAAAGCAGTTACTGAATATTTATTAGGAATTACTATTAATTAAATTACTTTAATTATAATAGTTACTAAGTTATTTATATTAGTTTTTTAATTAAGTGTAGTAGGAATATAAAGTAGTTATAGTAACTGAATATTGTAAAGGAATTATGTAACTGAATAATGTATTGGTAGCAAGTTTATTATTGAACACAAACAATAAACTTTAAATTAAAATGGTAAGATATAGGATCATACCATCATGACTCTGTCTTTCTATCTTTAAGCTGAGACACACTAATATCTATGAGACAAACGTTAGCTGGGGAAGGAAAGGCCTCAGTCCCAAACACAACAGATCCCATCAGTTTTACACAGAACGCCTCTGCTCCCATTTCCAGCGCACAGTCACTGCAGCCCTCAACAGGTAACCTGAATAACCAAAACACATTAGTATTATATATCATAATGTGCAGAACTAACTGTAACATATGATGCAGGGTGATGCGGGAAAAACCAACCAAAGGCTCATTTGACATAAGGAGAAGAAAAGATTTAGCGACTCGCATTTATGAAGAAATTCAACTTCACCTTAGACATGGAAAATCCCTGTGAGTTCTGGTCCCTGTGAGTTATTACAAAGCAATTAACTGTTTTCTCTTATGAAGAGCACAGCTCATCAAAGCAGAGGTCATTTACATATATCAATCTTGAAGGCTAGCGGTTAGGGCGTTAGCCGCATGATCGGAGGATCGGGGGTTCAAACCCCTTCCCAATAGGTTGCCCTGAGGTACCCTTGAGCAAGGTACCGTCCCCATCACTGCTCCCCGGGCGCTTTCAATAGCTGCCCACTGCTGCACGGGTTTGAGTGTGCATGGGTAAAATGCAGAGGTCCAATTGCGTTGTGGTTCATGTGTGCTGGGCCGTGACCTCGCAATGACAAGGGTAGTCACTTTCACTTTCACTTTTTCACTTAGAAGATGGAGAGAGTTTTTTAAATGGTGATGTAAAGCTAAAGACTATAAATCAGCAAAGAAATAAACTTCAGTGGGAAATTAGATGGTATGGACATCTATTTATAGGGTGGTGGTGGTCTAGTGGTAGAGTACTTGCCTATGGACCTATGGCTCAAGAGGTCCCAGGTTTGAATCCCACCTCTGGCACTACCACCACTGGGTCCCTGAGCAAGACCCTTAACCCTGAGTTGCTCCAGGGGGACTGTCCCTGTAATTAGGACCTGGAAGTCGCTCTGGATAAGAGTGTCTGCTAAATGCTGTAAATGTAACATATTTTAACATGCATCCTTTATTCTCCTTTGCAGAGCCGAAGGATTTGAGTATAGACTGGAGTTCCTCCTGGAAGTGAGGGGCACTCTGGAAAAGTTAGCCTCCACCCAGAATTCTTTGCTATTGCTGGGGGAGCCAGGTTCTGGGAAGAGCACCATAATGGCCAAGGTGGCACAGCTCATACCCACCTGGATTCCAGGGTAGGCAAACAGAAGGCTGAACTCAAACTTTAAAACATGAATGATCTTCTCATGTCTGATCTGAGCCTTAGAGACCAATCTGATCCTTAATTCTCTTTCATCTCAGAGATGTGATGGTAATGGTGTGTTTTATGGGACTGACATCGAACAGCAGAAATGTACGTCTTCTCTTGCAGAGGCTTTGCCTTCAGATTGCTGGCATCTACTGCAAAAACACTGAAGTATCTGAGGTATCTAGGCACTGCGGGTTTCTCGCTCAGGAAATAAAAGATCATTGTTAATGCAACTGAATTTTTAACAGTGAAGCAGCACTCTATTACTTAAGGCCAGAGGTTTGGAAGTAAAAGCAACTTTAAAGGAAAAAACATTTTCCTAATATGTTTACAACCAAGAACAGCTTCGCACTAGCTAATACTTAACTTTGCAGCATTTTTTGTACGCCTTACTCTCATATTCAGCACACCTGAAGCCTTGCTGAATTGAATCAAGCTGACAAGTTCAAAACTGGTCAAAACTAAAACACCCAAAGCGTGTTTACTATTAGTACATTTAAGTTGTCATATAGTATAATGGAGTAAGAGTACATTACTCCAAACTAATGGAATCATCAGACAGATATTTTATACAAGCTAAATACCAATTAATGGATAAGGTTTTCTTTTATTGGTAAGACTATTATCATGTCATTTTGAAACTTCATGTGATTAAAAAAACCCACTTTGCTTTTACATTTTCTGTAGCGCATATGAATTGAGAGCAGTTGTAACAGATGGTAACTGGACTCTTTTTGAGTTTAGAGTGTTTTAATTTTGATTATTTCCCTGCAGACATTCCCTCAGCTGGTGAGAGAGCTGCACTCATTGTTGGGTTTGGTGAGTGAGAACAGGCCTCTGGCTCTTGTGCTGGATGGTTTGGATGAGCTCAGTGAAGAACATGAGGCTGATCTGTGCTGGCTCTTCGCTCCTCCACCTCCACACGTCTACATCATCCTGTCTGCCAGAACACACTCAGCTTTTGCCACCTTGTTACAGGTGCTCCACTTCAGTTTCTTTATAGAATGCATAGAATGGAAGAATATTGGACTTGGAAAAGTGATTTTACACAATTAAGCACAATTAAGCTTTTCATCCAAAATGTTGATTCAGATATATGGAAAGGTAAAAATGATGTTAAAGTTTCTTTTTCGAGTTTTGAAGATACAAAAAAAGTGGATCTGTATGTGGTAAATGAAACTGCCTGTCTCATTCACCACATACTTGCTTTAACTTCCGTTGAGTTAAGTAAACTCAAATTCAGTTGCTCATGTGGTTTCTGACACTGATACGGTCAGCTAGGCTGCATTTTGAGACTGATTTAATCAAACAGATCCAGTGTACATATTTGAAAAAAGGAGCTTTAAATCTGGCCATCTCACCAAAGAAATGTCCTAAGAAGTCCTGGTGGATAAAAACCAGATGGCAAACGAATGAAGCTGCTTTCAGTGATTTACTCAGTTTCTGGCTCACAGGATGGCATCTAACTTAAACCAATCTGATCTTTTGCCTGTCACATTATCACATTCACTTCATTGTTCAGCTTGCAGGCATACCATCTCTTATATCGGTTTTATAATGATGTTCTCAGTCGCAGTTCATGATAATGCTTGTTTGTACACTGTTCCTCTATACATAATGTAGAAAAAAATGA
Source organism: Hepsetus odoe (assembly GCA_017165825.1). Taxonomy (NCBI): domain Eukaryota; kingdom Metazoa; phylum Chordata; class Actinopteri; order Characiformes; family Hepsetidae; genus Hepsetus; species Hepsetus odoe. Next base: position 17,137,158 of record CM029388.1, on the reverse strand, counting down.
GGACAGTGCTAAAGAGGAACAACAGTTACAATGTCAGAAACCACATAAGTAATATTATTTCAGATTAGTCAAGAATTCAAAGCAAAGTGTTTGATGATTTATACATATGGGAAAAACAAAGCTAAATCATGCATATGATTTTCCATTGCCTTATACCCAAGTGCAAATCTTCAGACACCACATCATAGCTAATTTACTAGGGAGATGTAGAGGTAAACTAGTAATATTCCAGTCTAAATCCCATCCATGTTCTCTATTTTCCTTTCTCTGTTTATATGTCAATCACTCCCTCCCCTTGTTCTTCAGACCAAGGCTAAGGTCTCAGTCCTCTCTCTTACTCCTCTGAGCAGTGTGGAGATTACAGCAAGTTTGGCCTCCAGGTTGGCATCTGACTCTCGTCGTCTTCAGGCAACTCAGTGGAGTCTCTTACTGAAGCACTGCCTCTCTTGCCCTAACCCTCTATACTTGAGCACAGGCTACAGCCAGAGCACCCTCTGGAGCTCCTTCACTACCCCTGAACAGATAAGTCTCCCTAATCAGCTGCAGCTGCTCTTCCAGGCCCTGCTTGTCCGTCTGGAGCGTGAACATGGACAAAATCTAGTGCGTCGTACAGCCTCTCTGATCTCCCTCTCACGGGCCGGGGTCACAGAGGAGGAGCTTCTGGAGCTTTTAGGGCGAGATGGGCGTGTTGCCCAGGAGATTGCACAATTACACAATCAGGCTCCAACTACCTCAGGATACCCCAGTGTACCTTTCATGCTTTGGGCTCGTCTCAGGAGGAACCTTGGATATCACCTCACCGAGGTGGAAAGTGATGGAACATGGGTGCTGCGCTGGACCCACTCGGAATTTGGCCAAGTTGCCATCCAGCGTTATTTAAAAACAGAAGAAGCAAAGAAGACCATACATGCAGATTTTGCAGAATACTACAGTGGTGGTGCTCCTGATAGTAACATTTTCCAGCCACTTGTGTGGAAAAGAGAGGAGAGAGGCAGATGGAGCTATGAGTTTAATTTAAGAAAGCTTCATGGACTGCCCTACCACTTCATTCATTCAGGGCAGATTCTGCCTCTGCTTAGCCAGTGTCTTTTCAACTATGAGTTTTTGCTGCATAAGATATGGGGTCTGTCCATCTGCCATGTAGAAGAGGACCTGAAAGCTGCAGTCATCCATGAAAAGTAAGATTACAGCAAGTGTGTGCTTTGTGTGTTGTAAATAAGTGAGTGTGAAATACTGTTGACTGATCATAGAAATAACTTTGTGTGTGTGTGTGTGTGTGTGTGTGTGTGTGTTTGTGTTTTTGTGTGTGTGTGTGTGTGTGTGTGTAGTTACAGAGAGTTGGTAGATGTAGAAATGTTAGTCCAAGCTCTCTGTTTCTCACGCTCTGTGCTCCTGAAGGACCCTTGCCAGCTGGCCTCTCAACTCTTGGGCCGTCTGCTCCACATTACAGCTAAGGACAAGCCTGTTGCACCAGGTAATATGCATTTTATGGCCAAATATTGTACATATTTTATATTTTTATTTACCATTTACCACGTTTCAATCTATATTTTTTTCTGTTCAAATTAAATATGGTTTTTATAGGTTTAGTTCTATATGGATATATTTATTGACCTTTCTCATCAGCTGCCCTGTATTTATGCTCATCTATTTATGGCTAGAAACTGAAAGGAAGAGAATGAGAAGTACGGCTAAAAGCTTACCTTGTATCATATGTTATTTAAATGAAATGTGTAATTTATGTAGTGAAAAAGTGATCTTTATCTTCCTTATATATGGGATCGCACTATATTTTCAGGTGATCCTCGACGCTACTCCTACCTGCATACACTGTTAGCACAGTGTCAGTTCTCATCTTTACCCGTCCTGGTGCCCTCTTATAGCTGCCTCCGACCCCCAGGAGGACTCACACACACGCTGCTTGCAGGTATCACTTTTTGGAGATTTGCCTTTGTACAATTTTATGTTTTTTATGTTCTTGACACACACAGCACTTTCAAATATATACATATACATAAAATATATGTATAGCTTAGTTGCCTAGGTATAAAAGTTTAGTGTTTGCGACTCCACAGAAAGGAAAGGACTAGGCAATTGTGGACCTTATGGAAGATAAGCAAGAAACAAAAAAAAAGCAAGAAACAAAAAAAAAAAACATCTGGGCTCATCTCTAAGTCTTTTGGGAAAATTCTACATAGACAGACAGATTTGAAAGGGTCTGTGTTTTTGAACTGCTAAAGTGTAGTAATGAAGTAAATCTGCACAGAAGAGCAAGCCCAAATGCTAAATGTTGTAACTTTAATCAAGTAATTAAGGGCATTTTTTACGTGAATATTTCACATGTTGCATTTCCTTGCTACTTAAATAAATGAAATAATAATTTAAAAGATTGTCTAATATAAGCATTCACTGATTCAAAAATATGCAACAAATGCTTTATCAGTGCACTGTGATATAGTGAATAGTCACCGTCAGTCATATTATGTCCTATTTATATGACTGCCGTGCCCCTGCCTTGACTATAGGTCACACAAGTCCTGTAACAGCCTTGGCTTTTGGCCAGCACCATGCAGTGTCCTGTTCTGTGGATGGAACCCTTAAACTGTGGAGGCTGGATAAAACTGTGGCACTTGCTAGAACCCTTCCAAGATCAGAGGACACTTCTTTGAACTGGGCAGCTGACTCTCTCACCTTGTGCAAGGAGGACAGTGTGTTTGCTCTGAGGATGGGCCACCAGCTCCAGGTGCGAGAAGTAGAGTCTGGAAAGGTGCTTTATATGGATTGTGAGTCACTGGATGTTCCTGTGATTACATCAACATGTGATGGACGACTGCTTGTGTCTTTTCATGATGGGAGTCACATTGTCAAGGTAAGACAAAATTAGTAAGCCCTAAAGAAACCTGATGCATTTTTGTCTGCATTTATTTCAGTGAGCTCTGGCTGTTTGGCCATATATAGCAACAGTATTGCCAGATTATCTTGAAGTTAAAAGTATCATTTAGAGTTTCGAAAATAAATTTTTTTTTAGTTGTACAGCTCTGTTTTTTCAGCTCTATCCCTCTACTTTTGTTTTGTTCCACTCCCTAATCTCGCTTTCTTAATGTTATTAGAAAAATCCTAATGCTTTTAATATTATCATATCTTTGTTCATCTCTCTCTCTCTCTCTCTCTCTCTCTCTCTCTGTAAGGTATTTGACTTAGCAGTGTCCTGCTCACTGTTGCACTGTGTAACTGTCACTCTGGGCAGTGACCCCATTCACAAAGACAACTCCATTCTGCTTTCTCACAACTCTGTCAAAGACCATGTCCTCTTTGCATACAGGTTGGTTTGTGTATGTTAGTTAACAATAGAGTGTTTCTCATTTTTATCACATTAACCAGATATTTATTTTCACCTTATAGAGAAACAAATGTCACTGTTAATCAATGTCTGTTGTATACAAACCTGTTGCACATTATATGCTTGGGAAATGAAATGACAAACTGCTGAAAAAAAGTGAAAGTGACCATTCATGTCATTGTGAGTACACAGCACAGCACACAGTGAACCACAACAAAATTACACCTCTGTATTTTACCCACACATACAATCACACACATGCAGCAGGGGACACCTTGCTCAAGGGTACCTCTGGGATTCAAACCCATGTCCCACTGGGACCAACTCCCTAACCACTAGGCCTCTGCTACCCCAGATCAGTGTTTCCATGATGACCCCTGATTGATGCCAAATGAGAATAAAGAGCAGGATGCATAATGGGAAGTAGTAAAGGCAGTTTTTGCCAGGAAACCTTGGGGAACTTGCATTCATGTGGAAATTGCTTTGAGAAGTACTTACCTAAGTAAGGACAAGTCCCTTCCCAGCAATGTTTTGATTGAGGAATGGTTTAAGCAACATGACAAAAGTTCAGTGTGTTGACAGCATCTGTGGGATGTGTTGGGACAACTTTGATCTATGCAGGCCCCATTTTGCAACTATCAGGATTAAAGGATCTACTGCTAAATCTTTGGTTTTAATGCTATGGCTTGTGTACACTTATAGGCTATGATTTATTTATCATCACAGCATCTTGCTGTTAAGTAATATCATGTATCCAGTCATGTGTTTAGTGATAGCGGTGGAGTTTCTGGACTGATTTCTGTTGTGTGATCTAACCCCTTCTATTATTCAGAAGGATTCTGCTTCCCTTTCTAGAAGTGTGTGTGTGCATGTGTGCATGTTTTTTTGTGTGCATGTGTGTGCGTGTGTGTGCATGTGTGTCTGCTTGTAGGCCTGTCATTGAGAAGAAAAGCAACGCAGTTTCCAGTAGTTATTCTTCTTTCTCTAATGTTACATGATTGATAGGATGAACTGGCTGCTGAATGAGGGCAGGGATGGTGAAATGGATTAAACCTTTGCTCGTAATGTAATTAGTCTGGGGATGGCTCTCTCTTGTACCACACATACACACGCACACACACACACACAGACACACACACACACACACACACACACACATAGCCACACACACAGACACGCAACCAGAAAGGGAAGCAGAATCCTCAGGCCACTGGAATGGCAGGTAATGTGAGACAATGTTTGTCATTAAAAAGCAGTGGCTAATTATGTCAAATGGCAGTCTGCCCAGTACATTCTTAAACCACATCTTCCACTTTAGATTATTGTATTTTATTATGCACTATAATACAATTAATGGCATTACTTTATTACCTGAAATGCTTCTAAGACATTTGCTTCTTAGACATGGCCTCAAAAATCAGATTAAAGTTACAATAATGTCATTTTTAACAAAAACTAATAAACAACAAAAGTAGATATGCTTCGGTCTCATCTTACTAGAGCAGTTTTACGCAATGTTTATTTATTTGAGTATAAGTATTGAAACAAGACTTACACTAAATAGCAGTTATTTATAGAGAAATTAACCATCATCTAAGATTATCTATCAGTGACAGGGCACATGACAGTGGAGAGAGAAGCAAAAGTGCTCTGTAAACTTATTAGTTTGATGCATGAGTGTCTGACTGTCTGACTGTCTGAGTGTCTGTTGCTGGAGCAACAAAGGGATTATGTTAGACTTTTTAGATAGACTAGGAATATTGCATTGGTGTATTGGTGAATTGGTTTAATGCAGTTCACTCTATTGTTCCTCTCTAATGCTTTTTTCACTCACACCCTTCTCCCTCTCTTTCTCTTACTTTCTCTCTCTCTCTCTCTCTCTCTCTCTTACTTTCTCTCTCTCTCTCTCTCAATCCATCCATCTATCTATATATCTATCTATCTATCTATCTTTCTCAGGAGTGGGGGAGAAGCTGCAGTGTTTGGTGCTAAAGCAGGGTCAGTGTTGGCGACGGTAAAAGCACAGCAAAGTGCAGCCTCAATACAGGCTGTAGAAATGAGCTTTCAGTATTTACTGCTCTTCTGCAGGTAACAGCAAACTTCATACTTCATACTGCATTTGTTATTCATTAAAGATTTTTTAAAGCAGTGACATCAGGTGAAATATACTTTTTATTCCACTTGTTGCATGTTGAGCTCATAATTTAAACCTAACCACTGAAAACCTGTGTGTGAAAACATTAATTATAAGTTTATGCTGTCCCTAAATCCCAAGCATTGCGTCTGTGCTGTCTTAAGACCAGATTTTTAGATCCATCTTTGAATGCTCATTCTTTAGCTCAGTATACATATTTTTATTTTGTTAACCACATCTCACTGTGACTAATCTTTAGTTATTAAAGTGAAATGGGCTCCAATCCTTTCTCCCCTCTCTGCCTTAAGGTATCCCTATAAGAGACACAGCGATATAGTGCACATCGAGCTCTACAGTGCTCTGACTTTTCAGTACCTGCGCTCTATTCTTGGCTGCAGTCAGGACTACATTTCCCAGGTTACCATCAACAGGGGCGGGACACATGCTGTGGCCTTTTGTCCTTCCCCTCACAGTGTTACCACGGAGATTATCACCTGGAATCTAGAGACAGAGGATCATAAACACATGGCATGCTTCCCAGGCCTTCTGACTGAGGGTCAGCCATAGAAAATGAGATTTATTTCCAGCTTTTCTGTCCACAGCTTTGACTGGCACTGTAAGACAAATGTGCAATGATAAAATGATTATGATGAGCTATTATTTGAATATTTCTTTAATTTAACCATAGTAACAGGTATCCATGTTTTCTTATGACATGGAATTGCAATCATTTATTAGGACCAAACTTGCTCTCGGTTGTTTTGCATGTGTAGGTATATGTTCTGAAATGCAGTTCTGTTTGGGATTCTGTACGGGAGAGCGGTACCTGCGCCTGTGGAACTTGGCCTCCAGAATCAATGATCAGACTCTTACATACAATATCCACAGGACACAGAGTGGTGGCACTCATGAAATAATTCCTATGGACAAATATCCCAGGTAAACACACATCTATGGTAACTATTGTGGCAGCTAATATAACCATAATAAGCCAGTATATTAAATAGTCTTGGGACATGCCTCCTTATGCTGTGATTCATGCTAAAGAGAAAACAAAGCCTGCTACAGTCAACTCCAGTGATTGATACAGGAAGTAGGAATGTAGATGTAGATCATTAAATATTAATGCAATATTAGCCTTTTTAATACTTTTACCATTCCAGGCTGCAATATGCAAATTCTAACCAATCACAGTCCTATATGTGTATAAATATATAATGTTGCAAACCATTATTGATTCAGCAATGTGTCTTAATTTGGTCATAATAGTGTAATGCAAGTCGGAATACTAATATTCTGTTCTTATGGTTTAACTGAAATATTTAATGATGTTTTACTTATAGAGTTAGAAAATGTAATTATAGAATATAGAATATAGAAATGTAATTGTGTCTTAAAATGGTTACAATTTAGCTATTATCTTCACTAAATATGAAAAATATCTAAATATTCCTTTTAGTAATCACCAGTCTTGGGTTGTGAGCTGCTTTAGAGAAGTGAAGATCAATATAATAAGCGTTTTTATTTAACCCCTGTGCAGTTATGTAGTGTGTCTTGGGACACGTCCTGGTACAGTGCGGGTGTGGAATGTAAGCCGGATGAGATTCAGGGGACAGCCAGTTCGAGTGGAGCATGGTTTATTCTTCAGCACTGATGTTGCTTTGGCCCATGACCTAAAATTGTACATTTTAACTGACCGTGGATTGGCCACCTTCACTGATACTCCCACGCCAGTGTACCAGGTATCGTAATCCAGCACCCACAAAAAACGCACTGTGAAATAATGCAGTAATCACCTATTTTCACTTTTTATTTACTTTTTTAAATTATTTTTTATACTTTTGACATGTTGGTATTACCCATCTTGGGGGAGGGAGAAAAAAAACCTTTGTATTAAATAAAAAAGGGATTTTAAATGCTAACCACTTACAGTAATCCTTCAGATATTCCCATAAAAAAGAAACACAAGGAAATATATACAGAGGCATTCAGACTGGCAACTGCCTTTAGTTTCATGATCCCCACTAATTGTGGAAGTCTATACCACAATTGTCTTTCAGTCTGTGACTTTCATTTTCTATTTTACTCCTTTTTTCTTATCATATCATGTCATATCAAAGCAGGGAGTCACAAAAAACATCACATTTACATTTATCCACTTTTCAGCCTAAAGCCATTTAGTCCCGTCTGTTCATGATGAGATGCGAAAGTGAAAAGTGAAAGTGACAACCCTTGTCATTGAGAGGTCACAGCACAGCACACAGTGAACCACAACGAAATCTGCTTTTAACCCATGCACACAAACACCGTGCAGCAGTAGGTAGCTATTGAAAGCGCCCGGGGAGCAGTGACAGGGACAGCCTTGCTCAAGGGTACCTCAGGGCAACCTACTTTTGAGGGTATCGAACCCACAATCTTCCGATGCAGGGACAACTCGCTAACCACTAGGCCACCGCTGCCCCAGCTAATTTAAGGGTCTGGAGATGTAATATAAAGCAGCCAGTCAGAGCAGAGGTCATTTCCATATATCATTCTTACATCCACAGTAACAAAGATACCCTGTTTAACAGTTACATGGAGAATTTGAAAAATTGTTTCAAATAGTTGAGTCATTAAAAGAATTAAGGGTGGTGGTAGTCTAGTAGTAGGGTACTTGCCTACCTTGCCTGGGACTCAAGAGGTCCCAGGTTCGAATCCCACCTCTGGCACTACCACCACTGGGTCCCTGAGCAAGACCCTTAACCCTGAGTGTCTCCAGGGGGACTGTCCCTGTAATCAGGACATGTAAGTCACTCTGGATAAGAGCGTCTGCTAAATGCCGTAAATGTAAATGATATGGTACCCTTAAAGCTGTTATTCTGTGGTTATAATGTTGTTACTGCAAACCCCTCTGTGATACCATATAAATGGATTTATTTTAACATTAAGTTTTTGTTATTTGCTCACAACATGTTAATGTTCTTTCTCTTTGTGAACTGATGTAGACCCTCCTGGTGTATGATCTTCTCACAAGAAGCTATGTGAGGCGGCAATCAAGTCTTTTCATTGTGCCTTGGCCTCAGCAAGACTATCGGCTCCTGAATGGGGAACTGCTGCTTGGCCTGTCTGAAAACCGGTTAGGCTTATTTTCATCACCATGAAACATGTCATTAAGAACAAAAAGTATGACTAAGAATAACCCTAAAGGGAAAGTGTTTTTCCATGCCAATATCATACCATATCATAGCCTATCATATCATATCATATCATATCATTATATTTAGTATTTATATTTAGAGAAATATTTCAAGAGAAATATGAGAGTGAAGTGAAAGTGAAAGTAACCAATCTTGTCATTGTGAAACCCAGTACAACACACAGTGAGACACAACAAAATTCACCCTCTGCTTTTTACCCATACACACATATATGCAGCAGGGGGCATCTATTGAAAGCGTCCAGGAAGCAGTGACGGGGGCGATATCTTGCTCAAGGGTACCTCAGCGCAACCTGCTGGTCTGGGTTCAAACCCATGACCTTCTTATCCTGGGGCCAGAAGGTTATGGGTTCCAGTCTCAGACCAGTAGGTTGCGAAAAGGTACCCTTGAGCACATGAGGTACCCTTTAGCAAATATGACACATGAAATGGATGTTTTATATGTTTGATCACAGTGACCATCTGATACTGTGGGACCTGGATTCTGGCTACATCAAAGGGCGCATTAAAACATACCATAGAGAGTCTCTGCTGTCCAGCTCCCCACTCAAAGACACACAATCTCAGACTGTGTCCACCAGAGAGAGAAAGGGTTTGAATCCAAAAATAAAAAAATGTTAAAATCCTCACAGTCTTCCTTTTCACTGAATCTAGTTGATCAGAAATGCTAGGATCTGAAGTCTAAAACTATTTTAGCCATACTGAAAGGAAAACCTCTGGTATAAGCATTTTGCATAAACACCAAAACCCAAGAAACCAAAAAAACAAAAAATGACAGATGCCCTGCTCTGACTCATTAGGGCTTATAAACCCTGCCCCCAATGAGGCACACCTGTGGCCCAAGCACGGACAGGTGTGCACAGTCAGAGCAGAGCACTGCCTACCGTGACAGAATGATGTTGTTATTTGAAAAAAAATAGAAGGTACAATCCAGTTTTAGGCATCAAGATGTCATAGTGAAAAAAAATCACATAAACAAGGATAGTATTATTATTACGACCATATCTTGTCTGATCAAATAGATTTGGTTTTATAGAAAAATTAGTATGTTTGATTTTTTCTGCTTTATAGCTTCAGCCTTCTTTTTCTCGTGAAATGTGTTTCTCTAAAGCTGTTTTTCTCCAAACCGGTGTGTCATTAGAATTTTGGTGCTGTGTTGATCTACAGGTTTGATGATGCCATGGGACTGCCGCACAGAGAGCCTCACAGCCAGGAAGAGGAGGCAAGAGAGTGAGGTGCAGAGAGAGAAAGAAGAACAGCGCTGCTTAGAGAGAGAGAAACACAACTCCATAGACCAGTACCTCCTAAGTGGAGATGAAAAAGTAATGTCCTTAAATTCTGGGATTATTATGATTCATCTTTTTTAAGAGTTATTGTTCAGAGACTTATCAGCAAAGTTTTTTTTTTTTTTTAGATTAAGCCATGTTAAACCATGGAAGCTTATTAAATTAAGGCCTGCGTATATTTTGCCTTCAGTAAGCTTAGTGTAGTCTCACACAAGTCTGATCTCACCATGATCTCCCTTTGTCTCCCTCTCTTTCTTTTGGTCAGGTGGTAGTATGCTCCTACTTTGCCCATCATCTAAATGTTTTTAGTGTAGTTTCCCAGGAGCACTTGCATACACTTGAAGATCCTTGGTCACTTCTGGGCCTCCGTACTGCAGCACTCACACACTCAGGAGGACACCTGGTCATTTCTAACTATGGGGAAGCCCAGCGATCTCCTTACCTTACTCTCTGGGATACACAGCATGGAAGGGTATGCAAGTGGCCTTTAATCCTTGAGTTATATAGTTATGAAAATAAAAAACTGTGGGCCAACACGCAAGTCCTTAGAGTTTAAGGGATCAAAGGGCTCAATTAAAAAATTAATTTTTTAATGACTTTTCCCATCTCTAAAACTTTCATTGTGCATTATCGGTCAAGGGAAAATAATTATTCCAGCAATACCAGGATTGACCACCATTTCCTGACACTTCCACCTACCACTAGGTTGAAATAGACCCTCCTTAACACTGGGTTTTCACCCATAAACATGTCTACAGAAGAAAAATGGCTAATGACTTGTTATTCACTAACACAGATACAAAACAATACTGTTAAGAACTCAATATGTGTGAGTAGAATATGTGGTTGTCCTACCTGCTCTTTAAAAGGCCAGTGTGGCGCAGGTTTTCATTGTTATCAAGAAGGAGCTCACCTGGTTCCACTTGTTTAATCTGTTGGTTGCATTTGTGATGTTGGAAAGTGGGAACTACTAAAGTTAAAATTTCCCCTTTTATAAGTTGTATTAAGTTCTGAGTCATACAGTCATGTGAAAAAATTAGGACACCACATTAAATATTCATTTCTTTATTAAGAAATAAGAACAAAGTTAGGAAACCCTACCACTAATAGTTAGTGTTTCCCCCTTTGGCTGAAATAACCGCAGTGAGATGCTTCTTATAGTATCAGTCAGTCTCGGTCATCGGACTGAGGAAAGTTTGATCCACTCCTCAATGCAGAATTCTTTAAGCTGTGAGATGTTTGAGTGGTTTCTTGCATGTACAGCCCGCTTCACCCCACAGTTCACTCTCACCTCAAAAGTCAGGAGCACACCAAACTAAATGCCTGATATTTAAATAGGACAAACCTCCTTCAAAATGCTGAGTAAGGATGTTCTAATCACGTGCACCTGATGTGCTACATCCGTGTGTGATTTGAGACATTTTAATTGGTAATAAAGGTGTCCTCATATATTCCTCACCAGAAATCACATTTTTGTAGAATTACATTTTACAGAAGATTTTGAAAAGTCTTTTCTTTATTTTTAATTGTTCAGTTGTATTGCTTGAATCCTGCAGTATCGTTCAAATTGAGATTAAACATTGACATGTCCAAGAATGTTACAAACACACATAGGCTTTCATAGGGTGTCCTAATTTCTTCCACATGACTGTATGTACAGTTAGGAAACTCAGGATTCTAAGTGCTACACACATTTATGAGATAAATAATGTGACTTTTAACCTTTCCTATAATTGGGCTCTATGTGCATACCTTTATGATTATAGTTTAGACGTTCTGACACTTTTTTTTTTTTGTGTGGTGAGCATAATTTCTGAACATGAACCTGAAAAGAGTGAAGCTGTATAGACTAACACATAATGCGAACCCAAACGAAGGATCAATATCCTAAAAAATGATGGTGTTATACTGGTATTTTATCACAAGGAAATGTACTGGAAGAGTCACTGCAAGTAAGACAAACAAAATGTGTAGAAATTTTGTTGTGTTTTGAAATCATTTTTTGTGTTTTGTTGCTCTAGATTCAAAAGAGACTAAAAAATGAGCCAGGAATTTGTTGTGTGGCCATTACCAATGATGCCAGCAGAATTGCCTTTGGCATTGCAAAACTGAACAAGTATGTGAAAACTGCAGTTTGCCTTCGTGTTTAGATGTCTACATTATTCTGCTACAACACACTACAGAAAATACAAGTAAATGTACAACAAAAAGTGCTTACAGTGCAAGAAGGCGCAGCATTTACATTGCCTGTTGCGGTTTACTGCCCTCTACAGCATAAATGTCGATGGTCTACTTGTAACTGTAATTGATATTTATACACTATAAATATAATCTCTGGACTCATAGATTCTCAGATTCTCTGTAAAAGTGATGCAATGTGTGTTCTTTTTACACCGGAGTAACAGTTAAGTTTATCTGCAGTTTCTAAATGCAAAATCAGGACGTAAGTTTGATGAACTTTTTTTTCACAGAATAAAAGTTTGGGACCCTTTTAGGAGAAAACACAAAACTATCTCTGGATACGGAGGCATGAAGCTGGATGTGACCAGCAAGCTTTATGTCACTGAAGGAGGGACCAAGGCCATTCTGCTGGCAGGTATTATCAGGACACATCCATGGATTTTGCTCTTTAAAGTGGAATAAGGTCACTATAGACTTTCATGTTTATAAAACGACTTGTCTACTTTGGACTCTTAGGTTTATGCTAAAGCTTATCTTGAATCTAGATAAAAGAGAAACTATTACCAGGAAATTTTTATGACTGTATTATCTATCACATTAATAATTTAAAAACATTTCTCTCTACGTTCAAATGAACAGAACATAGAAGCCAATGGGCAGTTTCTGCATTTTGTGTAGCATGAAGTTAGACTGGAAGCTTGTAGGTTTGACTTTGGGACAACTAGTTTGCCTTGAGGGACACACTGTGTGTGTATGGGTTAAATGCAGTGAAGCATGTCTTTGTGGTTTACTGTGGGCTGTGCTGTGTGTTCACTTTCACTTACTTACTTCACTTCATACATTCTAACAAAACAGGTCAGAATCGATTTTACCACACATCATTTCCTTGAAATAATACAATAAAATATAGCGACCAATTCATTTACATTAGGTACAATATGTTTACTTTTCATTTCAAAATACAAAGTCTAAGGTGAAAGGCAAAATGCTAAAATGAGACATGCTAGGGAACTGGTTTGTGAGCAAGCTAGAGAGACAGGTTGATAAACAGAGAAATGTTTCCTCTATTGTACTTTGATAAAGATATATGCACATAACATTTGTTTTTTGGTTTTTGGTTGCCCAATGTTTTTTCTGCACCATTTAAAAGCAGTCTGAACTCAGTCTATTTTAAATGAATGGATAGGGTTCAACTCTTCTAAGCCAAATGGAATTCTATATGCAAATGCACTGGTTATTACAAAAACAGTAAACTCATAATGGGCCGTTTTCGTAACTTCATTTGCATCAATTGATTGTATGGAACAAGTAATTAATGATATAAAACTTACCAGCTTTTATGTGCCATGTTAACCTGTGTTATAGAAAAAGCAATCAAATTCATTTGACACATATGAGCCTTTTAATAAACATAGGTTTTATATTTTAATAAGCTTAAATTGTATTGTTATGAGGTTTTAGCAGCTGCTTTGAACGTCTTCATGGTCAGCAGTTGTTGGCAGCACGTACAAGTATTATAAGTGTATGACAAACAATGAGCTGTAAACATCTGCAATAAAAGGGGAAAAATTATTAACTATCACTATTCCCTCAGGTGAGCTGAGTGTGTGGGACCTGGACGCAGGGACGGTTCTGTCTGTGTTCACACCGGATTCCAGAATCCAGTGTGTTTCATTGATGGGCGATGAGAGTGGCAGTCTCCTTGCGGGCTTCAGCGACACCCCTACCCTCATCAAAATGACTCTCAGCAAGCAGGGGGTCACCACGTCAAGGAAAAACAAATGGCAAGACCAACTGTTTGGCGAGTCCAGCAGCAGTGAGGAAGAGGGAGGGGAATAGGATTAGATAAGGAGATTGTTTCTTCTGAAGAAGAAGCAATCTTCAAATAATATAGAGGGAATATTCCAGCCAAAGCCCTATCTGCTGCATCTGCCTTCCCATAGCAAGAACTGAAATGCATCAACTTCAAACTTAATTAGAGTAGAATTCAAAGGGTATTTGCAAAAGGTGTAATCAAATTTAAACATTATGGAATTTAGACAGATGATAGAAAAGGGTTATGATGTTTAATCTATATTTCAAGCACTAGAGCCTCGTTGTTAAAAGCAGTTTCAATTATTTTTGTTTTTTCCATTGCTTTTCTTTTGCACAAACTCGTCTAACCTTTGAAAGCTCCACCCAGATTTTTACACCAGTAACATATTTCTGTACATTCTCACCTAGCTCTCGTTCTGAAAGAACAATGCACAGTCACTTGACTTTGTATGCAGCTTTGAACGGAAGAACTCATGAAAGTATGCACCATACTTTACGCTAATGCCTACAGTATTCAGTGACGATCCGACAGCTTCTATTATAAATATATTTTTGGTGAACAGGTCTTTTCCACGTAAAGGGAAACATTGCACTTTTTGTCTGTTGTGATAGACCTAGGGTGTTCAAACCTTCGCATACGGCTTTATGGTTGATAGAAATAAAGCTGAGAAAGAAGAATATCCCTTGAACACTAGACAGACTTTTAATCTAAATCATGGTCCCTGAAGAAGTAACTCTATGGCCTGGAGCTGAAACAGCAAAGAGTGGCTGTCAGCAGCGTTAAATCTTGTTTTGCTACCCAAGTTTCCTGTGTCAGTCACAAGATTCTGAGGTTATAATGAAACTACAAGTCTCAGCTCCTGACGTGTGATTCCATTACCGCATTCTGTGACTTATGAATTTAACCAAAAGATTTGACCGTTGGAAGCTGACTTATACCTTCACCTTGGGCTCCTTTAATATATGAACATACTGCGTGCAGTCAAAGCGTGTGTACACGCGCGAGTGTGCTGGATTGTAACCAGCCTTTCCTGTTTCTAGTCACATGAATGTCTTACAAAAGAGAGTCATCATTCATCAGCTTCCTGCCATGTGCTTCAATACTGCAACATACAGTAAATCAACCAGGTCGTCCACAGCAACAAAAAAAGAAGAAGCTTGCTTTAAATGCTTGGAACTGTCATGATTGAAATGTCACTTAGTTCATATTAATAAAACACTCTGTGTGAGCATCATCTAGAGCGGCGCTGATGTTCTTCACTTTGTTCATGTGTCACAGGATGTCACACGTTTCAGGTTGTTTCAGGTTTTAAAGATATATATTTGCTAAATGAGCAGCACACTGGTTAGTGCTTTCTCTCCACAGTGAGAAGGTTCTGGGTTCAATTCCCAGATGGGCTAGCCTGGGTCCTTTCTGTCTGGAGCCCCCCCACCCTGTCTGTGTTTTTTGTTCCACAGCTGACATGTCAGATGAACTTGAGATAAAATACCCCGAGGATGTGGCTTTAAGTGTGTCAGCCCTGTTCCTCCACTTTTTGTCTTATGAGCGCTGAGACAGGCTTCAGCATCACTGGTTAAAATAAGCAGTCTAGTTTTGGATACATTTGTAACTTTTTTGCAAGGAAAACCAGTCACTTAACCATGCTTTCCCCCCCAGAAGCACTTTATCTTGATATATGGCAAACATTTGCATAAATACATTCAAATAAAGATCAATTCAGCACTAATAAGAACATGATTAAGTAGCTGATCTCACATGAGCTGGCTTCAGAACACAGGTCTGATTTCTCATCGCTGCACAGAATCGTCACGCAGATAAGCGTCCACTTCCACCAGCAGCACATCTGTCTGAGCTTCATGAAACTGAGATGCTCCAGACCAGGTACCGAACAAGAACCAAACATTGTACTGGGATTCCCTGATGACTGTTTGAACAAGATTTTGAAATGTGTGTTTGGGTGGTTTTAAAAATCTGGTCTAGCCTCTGTATAATGTGGGTGAGTGTGAATATTTATCATGTTAATGAATAAACAGAGACAGTGAGAGTGTGTTCATGTGAGAGATGCACGTTCACCAGAGCTACAGAAAGTGTGAGATCTGACCCCCACCCTAACTCTAGTTCCATTTTTGAAGCAGAGGCAGGTCATGCTGCACTCAGAAACACGACGCTTTACTTCCTTAAGCCGCCTCTCTAGTTTCGTTTCTGTCCACTTGGCTCGGCAGCTGGAAGGCGCGCAGCTCTCTCTCTCTCTCCCTCCCTCTCGTTTCGGCTCAGTCCTCCAGATCAAACCCAGGAGCTCCTGACCGGAGGAGACGATGGCACCCAAGAAAAGTGTGAGATTCGGTCTGCTGGTGGCTACGCTCGTCCTGAGTGCAGGTAAAGACTTTTTTTTTTACTGCGCCTATAAAACGGAAGAGAAATAAAGCTCGGTCGCTGGGCTTTTCTGGGGGACTGCTGGGAGAGGGCAGTTTCAGTTTTTCCGACAGTGATAAACAGGCGGTTTCCTCACACTAACATCTGACCTCTGATATTAAGCGGCTCTGTAGAGACTTTTCGGAGTGTTTCACCGATCTGGAGCCCGTTCAGTGCTGT